>OZ012662.1:93790550-94390550 GCA_963942545.1 Oxycera nigricornis | reverse complement strand
AATTTTTACCAGAAATTCTTTAGCTATGGCGCGAATAGGAGATTCAATTTAATAGAAATTTTGTTTTAAATATTTTTTGGCCAAAATCGGGTGAAAAAAGCATATTTTTAACTTCCCAGTGTATGGGAAGTTCTTGGAATCGCCTTGAAAATCGAAATTTTCAACATTTCTTTACGTTTTGAGGTCTATATAGTATATATAAAGTGTTTTTAAAAAGGGAGATGTGTGTGTGTGTGTACGTGCGAACGTACGTCTGTACGTTCGTGGACAGACGGGGGGGGGTTGCTGTTTTGCCCGTTTAAAGGTCATTTCTGTCATGCGTTATATCTCGCGAACCCAAAGTACGGTTTCCTTGAGCAAGGTGTCAATGGACGCGTATTTACATTTTTCTGAATATCTAGAATTTTAAAAAAAATCGTTGGAGCCGTTTTTTAATTTAAGAAAAAAAGTGCAAAAAATTAGGTTTTTTTCATAAGCAATAAATTTTTAACCTGATTTGCGAAATATAGTAATCAATGTTTATAAAATTTATATACTCCAAACAATGTTTGTAGAAACACCATCAAAACTTTTTCTCATGATTCCGTAAAAATTAAATTAAACGTCATCATGAATTTCAAGGTCATTTTTATCATTCACTATATCTCACGAACCAGATATAATATTTCCATCATTATGGTGTCTGTTGACGTGTTTTAACATCTTTGTGAAGTTTTTAACATTATAAAAATTCGTTTCAACGGTTTTTTTAATAATAGAAGAAAATGCGAAAAATTATGGTTTTTTCACAAAAAAATATTTTTTTAACTTGATTTGCACAGCACAGTGATACCAGTTTATAAAATTTATACATTCTTATCAGTTTTTAAAGAGAAACGAGCAAAATTTTCTTCCATGATCATGAAAAAAACTGAATGAAAAATAAAAAATCATTCAAAGTTACCATGTAAAGAGGGTTCATACGAATGATATTACTTTATATCTTTTATTCTAAAAAAAATTCTTGTAAATTCAATCAAAGTTTTAAAATATTTGCATAATTTGAGCAGATTTTTAATAGTTTTTTATAGTCTTTTAATTAAAAAAAACTGCTTAAATTTTGAAAACCAACAAAATTTCAATCAAATTTGCGTTTGTGGTAATCAACGCTTTGAATGGTAAAATGTTTTGTAGTCAATACTTTGCAAGATCATGTGCTTTGAAAAGCTTTCATCGGATAAAAAATTGTAGTTTTTAGTAGATTCATTCTTTAGTAATCGTAAGATTTCAATTACTTCCTCCATCATCATGTGCAGTACATTTTACTTTTTACATGCAATTGAACCTATTTTTGACTGCATATACAAAATTTTTCAAGACCAAAAAGGCCGCCACCGATTGATCCGCGTGAATATTCAATCTGTCCTCATCGACCAAAAACCTTACGTAATCAATGGACCCTCCCGTAGACGATATGATTCATATTAACTCATTCCTCTTACTGCTATGAATACCTCTCATTGTTATTACTTGAAGTAGTATTATTTTCAAAACTATTATTGTGTTTAACGTTGTTGATGTTTATGTAGATATTACAGGGAAGTTGACCGTGTGGACCTCAAGGGTCGCACATCGCGGCTTGTTTTGTAATTTTTCGAAAAATGTCCGCCATTTTGCCAATTTTGCAAAAATCACAAATCACTCAATTCGCGCTATAGCTATTAACATACTGAACCTAAAACTATTTGATTTTTTTTTGTTTTAGACCAACCATATCGAAAATTTCACCAACAGCGCACACCCGTTTTTTCGGTATTTTTTCAACCAGAATTTTCATTGATAAAAACTGACATAAATGGATAAAAGAATTGTTTTTTGTATATTTCGAAAGTGTATTTATTGAGTGTAACCTTTATCAGTATTTATAGTTTAAACCTATCTAAAAAATTATTAAAAATAATCCGTATTTACACTGCTAAAAGAGGGTAGACCCCTTAACAAAAGTTTGCATATCAGCTAGATATTGACAAAAACTGATTTCTTTCATTTTTGACCTTAAATAACTTCTAACGCGAAATTCGAAAGAGATTTCTTGAACAATTTTTACTATGTCAAAGAAAACAATCGTATGAAAAAACTTCTTAATCTGACTGGGCTATTTTTGATTAATCCAATTGTAAAGAGCAGAGGAATTAGCCAAGTAAGTATTCTAAAAAAGCTCTTTTTCAAACGCAATGAGAAAATTCTTATCAGTTTTAGATTAGATCTAAAGTGATCGAAAATACTTTGTAAGTAAAAACTTCTATATTCTTGTCTCATCTTACATTTGTATTCCCTTTTTACAATCTTTTGGTCCATCACTGATACACCTGCAAATATTTTAACAAACGCTCATCGCGCAAAAATTAAAGTATCTTTTTCTTGCGGCTAATAATGCAGGCAGTAGTTATGTCTTTCAAAACAAGCTGTGAGACTACCATCTCAGATATTTTTAATTGATTATGTATCTTTATGATTATAAAAATATGAAAGTTGTTAATTTATTCGGTTTTAGATGCAAATTCATTCATGATTCATTCGTCTGTCTCGGTAGTCTATTCATCTGGTTGATGAGTTCGTGTAGTACTTTAAGATTTTATAACGGTTTGTTCCCTTCAATTTTTAGGTGTATTTGCTGCATATTTTCTTATCATTATTTTCTCCTGAATAAGTACTGAAAAATCAATCAATTTTCTTTCTGCCATTCCTAGTCGTGCCATAAATATTGTACTATAAATGCAGCCCTTGCGGATGATAGCGTGGAGGTAGCTAATTGCTATGTTGGTAGTCCTGATTGTTGACATATGCTCTAAAAAGCGCTAAATCTTGTCAGTGAAGCTTGAGTCCGTACGATGGAGTGGTCTAGCAAAGAGAACCGCATCGCTGTGATTGCTTTACACAAATTTGGAATGGAGAAAGGTCGAATTTTCGAAACACTAAAGCCATTAAAAATCACGCGTGTTTTCGTATATCGAACTATAGCGTTATTCATTGATACTGCAGATGTAATAGATAGTAAAAGATCCGGCAAACCTCGATCGCCATCAAAGCTGTAAGGTCCAGAATCGCAAGAAATCCTGTCCGCAATCAGAAAGTCATCTCTCGTAAAATAAATATTGCGCCAAGAATCATGAGTCGTATCATCAATGAAGACTTGGGGGTTGCAGCTATCAGAACACAAACAGGCTACAGACTCAATTTCTCATTAAGACAAAATAGGGTGGAAAACTAATAACAGCTGTTATCGAGATACGGTAAAGGGCAGTACAAAAGAATACTATTTACCGACGAGAAAATCTTTACCGTGCAGGAATCTTTCAACAAACAATAGGATAGGATATATGCAGAAAAGATCCCGAGGGTAGAACGCGGATATTATCAAGCATCAGTGATGGTTTGGCAGGGAGTGTCCTACTGTCACTTCTATCCATTTCTGTGAAAAGGGCATCAAAACAGCTGCCAAAAACTATCAGTTGGATAAATTAATGAAGGTAGTGGAGCCCCTAAACAGAACCATGTTTGAAAATAAAGAATAGGTTTTCCAACAAGACTCTGCGCCTGCCCACAAGGCGAAAACCACACAAGAGTGACTGAGGAACCATGTGCCAGAGATTTTCAGCGTTAATATGTGGCCATCAGCCAGTTCCGGCTTTAGTCCCCCTCGACTACAAATTGTGGTCAGTATTAGAAGGTATGGTCTGTAAAAAACGCCACCACAACCTGAAGACGTTAAAACAGGCGTTGAAAAAAGCTGTGGACAATTTCTCGATGGAAGTCGTGCGAGAATCAATAGACCAGTGGCCTGACAGACTTCGGAGCTGTATTCAAGCAAAAGGCGGTCATTTTGATTAATTTTTTTTTATGTAGTGTGTTAGTTTTGCAATAAATGGTAAAAAAAAATCCAACTAGTAGTTTCATTATTATAGTTAAAACATCTTGTATCAATATTTATGGCACGACTAGGTACATACTAATTTTGGAGAATTAACCCTATTCTGGGTCGTTTCTTGTCAACTGTTACTCTGCACTATTTGACCTTTACTGTAGCCTATCTTCTGTATAAAATGGTTTTAAATTTTATGACTTTTCTCATAGGACATCTTTGATAAAACTGCTAGTGTCCAGAGAAAACATTGCTTTATAGTTTTACCACTCTTTAATTTTTTTTGGTAAGGCCATCGTGCTCACTGAGTTCATTTTTAATGTTGAAGCCCAGGTTTTACTATTGTTTGTAAAAATTCTTAAAGGTAATATTATAAGTTTGACAAATCTGCAGAATTCGCGCATTCGGACACCGGTAACAGTTTATTTATCTTGATTTAGAGATACGTACTACAGGGATAAGTTATACCATTGGGCAGGATATTGATGTATGTATACACATATGTGTAGGAGTTATGCAGTTTTCACTTTAATATTTTTTGTAACTCATCCGAATAGCAATCTGTGAAGGATTCAGCAACTACTTTTAAAGTTTCTAGTCAAATCTCTTTTCCTGAATTACGACAATTCTCAGGGATATCTCGTAGTATAGCTTGAGAACATCCCATGGCCTACTCTTTTTAATCCTTCTTCATTTTTAAGCAATTGCATTCACTTAAAACAAAGACAATATTCAGAAATAGAAATGACAATCAAGCTGCCATCAAATTCAATTAAAGTCAGCAACGAACATCAGTTAACCATTTGCAAGGACATTTTCATTCTTAATACAGATAGATACTGATGAAGAACGCTCATTCTATGCCAACTATGTGTGCGTGGTCCCGTATCAGTTCGCGCTTTTATCTACCGATTTACATTCGTCGTGGAACGACTCATTCTAGCAATTATCCACTCCTGCTATCACTTTCATCAACTTGCATTCTTGATATCCTTGAAATCCATTCATACCAGAAAAAGCAGCAAAAATACTGGCTTTCCAAACCCAAACCTATCAATCCATCAGGACGATGATGGCGGGTGGCATGCAATACACTCGCGTCTGTCCTACATACGCAAATAGGGAAGCGAAGCAAAACGACATGGCGAATGTGTTAATTGCCTTTTCTAATTTCTGAAATACAAGTTTATTAATTATTCACCGTGGAAATATCTTCGGAAATACTGACTGGCATTTGACATTTCTGATTAGAGGAAAGACTTTTCATAAATTATGCAGATTCGCTGTGAATTTTCCATATTCGAAATGATCCTTCAGTTGATGCTTAAAAAATGCTTAAGGAAAATGAATAAGGAAATCAAAAGATATCAATATTATTTCCTTTCCGATGAACTATGAAAACATGTAAATTAAAAATTATTAATTTAAATACTATGCTCATCGATTTGCCCGGTATGACCTACAGCGATTAAGGATCAAATCATGTATACGAACAGACATGCGACATTCAAACTTTCAGATATCACACAATTCAAAAATCATGATCAGAAAAAGCAACAATTAAACTGGGACAAGGGTTGATATGGGTTCACCCACATCCATACATCATTCATACCTAATTGTTGTATTCCTTTTTGGAAAATTGTATTCGTCAATTTCACCCATGTATGCTTCCTGCATGTGCTACGATGAGAACCTTTTCTAAGAGTTTATAATATTTAATGAAAGCATTTTATATGAAAATTAGTTTTGTATTTTCATCAGTGCATTGAGGGCAACTATTATTATTATTAAATAGAGACTATAGATTAAATTGCTCATTAAATTTTAAATGCGGCAAAAAGGTTAATGATGATAATTGTTGAGGTGTTTAACAGTGCTAATGAAAGTTTTGACGATCTGATGATTGTTTCTTTGAATATAGTAGAAGTATGACAAAATATGTTAGAAAGTATTTAAAGCAGAATTATTCACTCCATTAATCTAGTTAACGGATGTATACATGTGTACATATACAAATGAGAAATTAATTGTTAACAAAAACACAATGAAACCTAAAATACAATTGAACTGTTCATATATCCTTTAAAGGCATGTTTTTGTGAATTTTTTGTGACGACACAGTAAAAATCTCAGTATTAAAACCAATGGTACATTAAAGTATGACATTTGAAGAATATTTCATAGAATTTTCACGAAAAAATATTAAAAAATACGGCAATGGGAGCAATTATTCGGACGTGTCTCACCTCATAACTTGGTGCTGGATCATTTGAAATCAAAAAATCAAAATTCATTCGTTAGATAATAGTTTTCCCCATGTAATACTGGGAGAGTTTTTTGAAATTTCAATTTTTCACTTTTTTGGAAGGGAAGGGAAAACGCGATTTTTTGCGAAAAAATCGGCTAATTTGTTACTGTAAAATAAAAATTATCAAAAAATTTCAAGAAAACTCTCCAGGCTACCTCGTAAATTATGTAAATAGATAGTGTTCAAAATTTCAAAACGATCGGTGCAGTAGTTTTGAAGTTATGAGGGTACCGATTTTAAAAACGTGAGTTGTGGGGAAAACGCTTTAAAGTTTTGACCACTAAACAATCTGGTATAAAACGTTCATAAGCGAATTTTATCATAACTCAAAACTTCGTCAATTTTGCTCCAATCAACTTTAAATTTTGACACAATATTCTTAAGATATTATGCATTCAGTTAAAAAAATGCTTTTCATTACCTTACCCCCTTAAGTTTCAGACTAGCAAGCTTTCAAAATTTTTGATTCTTTTTAAATAAATTTAGATTGCACAATTATTTTGGGCAATCTACTGAATCGATTTTGATGAAAATGTTTTTGCTATTTTATGATATTGTAAAAAAATTTTAAGCGAAATATGAAGGTCCTGAGTGCATTTTAAGTGGTGAAAAAAATTAAATAAAAAAAGGCTTTTTCTCCCTGTCTTTTTAACTTTATTGCAATTTTGCGGCAAGGGTTAAATGTTTTACGATTTTGAACCAATCCTATCTTATGTTTATTACGCAACTATTATTGCTACACAATTTTGACCTTAAATGAACCGTTTTGAAGTAAGGAGTGAGAAAAGTAGGAAAACACGTTTTTTTGAAATTTTCAATCATTTCGATTTTTTTAAATATTCGCGACTTTTTTGAGAAGGAGCATAAGTCAATTAGAAGTTCATTCGTTAGACAATAGTTTTCCCCAGATAACGCTGGGAGGTTTTTTGAAATTTCAAATTTTCACTTTTTTGAAACACTTTGAAGAGAAAAACGCGATTTTTTGCGAAAAAATCAGCTAATTTGTTATTCTAAAATAAAAATTATTAACAAACTCGAAAAAAACTCTCCAGCGTTACCTTGTAAATTATATACAGAGGTAATGTTCAAAATTTCAAAAGGATTGGTGCAGTAGTTTAGAAGGTATGAGTGGCACCAACTTTGAAAACGTGAGTTGTGGTGGAAACGCTTTTAAGTTTTGAACACTAAAAAATCTGGTATAAAATGTTCGAAAGCGAATTTTATCATAACTCATAACTTCGCCAATTTGGCTCCAATCGACTTGAAATTTTGACACAATAATTTTGAGATATTATGTATTCAGCCAAAACAATAAAAAAATGCCTTTTATACCTTCCCCCTTAAAAACGTAATTGATTCTATATGTTTTCTAAACAGAAGGACGAACTTTAAATTGATTTTGTCAGGAGTATTAAAATAGCAACCTCTCTCAAGATAACTGTATTTTTTGCTCTGTAAGAATTATCATGAGACCAACGATCACGACAATTAAATCTACAGTGTGAGATTATTTGCTTTTTGAATGAATGTAAGTCCACTTCGTACTCCTTTGAAATATTTCAGTGACTCTCAGGTGTTCTTGGCTTTTTTTCGACTCAGCCAACTTTTGATTCTGGATGAAACATAGAATAACTTACCTGGAATTGATTTTCTTTGATTGAGTAGCTAATTCAATTACAATTCATCAGCTCTATGGATTTGTAAGGATTATTTTGGTGGTAAATTGTCTTCAAAGAGTTTGGCCTTATATTGTAAACATAAGATGCAGATGCATCATTAACAGCACTTGTTATTTTTGCTTTAAATTTTCACTGAAATGTAGCTAAAAAAATTTTGAAAGTAGGCTTAGTGGTGTTCGATTGAACAGAGTAACGATCTAGAAATATTTGGATCATTAGAGAAGGTAATCTATCTCTCTAACATACCTCAAACCTTCCTGAAAAGTTTCGTAAACAACGAGAGAACGTCAATATTATAATTATATTATATTAATTGCTGCTATAAGATGCCTACACTTTCTTCAACTACACATTAGAAATAAAGGTAGCATAGTCATAACCGCCACTATTATCCAAGACATTATGCAAAGTTTTAATGACTTCTACTTTATCCCATATTGAAATCTACCTTTTCCGAAAGCACACCCCTTTCAAGCTTCCTTTAATTAGAATCAAACCTGGCTATCTATTACCTTTCGAAACGACATCACAACATGGTCGGCCTATTTATCCACCAGCATCCTGCATTCTCTTTCCGCCATCGTTAATGACCTTCTGCCACACTAACTATTCTAGTTTGCAGGACCATATCCTGGAGGTAGTGAGCTACGCGATTTATCCACGCAAATATGGAATTCAAGTTTTAATGTGGGAGCGTCCTAGCTGGAATAGAGTTAAATTCATCCAGGAAACTTGGGTGGTGGCAGAACAGATTGAATTTGACGTTGAAGAAGTGGTGGCGGGAGTAAGGTCGACAGGGCTGAAATATATCTTCTGCCTCGCCGTCGATTAAATATCCAACACAAAACGTTAGGATGGGCACACATATTCTCGAAAATGAAATTCAATTTAATTCCACCCTAACGAACATAATACAGGCGGACTATAAGATGCGATATGATATATCAGTGCAAAAGCTGTTGGACACAAGAGGGGTGCGAGAGTGTTTTGTAGGACACGAAAACGTATGGCAAATCTGCGAATTGAATGAGTGAATCTAAATAACGCCACACACGATAAGATAAAGTCGATATTAAGCCGTGTCATATGCCACACTATATATGCATGGTAGAAGGACTCATCCTCTCGCGAACAAAATCCTGGGTCCGAAATGTTGGTCCTCAATTTCAATTCATGTGGAATACAGTTGGCTCGAACCAAATCACACGTCCCTACACTTTCCGCAATATCTCGTTCGTTCTATATATACTCATGCATATATTATAAATTTTTGCCTAGGATAGCAGAGTTCCGAACAGAAGCAAGAAGCATCCTTGCTAGTCGTTGTCGTTCTCGTCGGGAGCCAAGACATCATCTCATAAAATGCATGACTTTCCAAGTGGAGAATGGAATTATATCAGCAAGTTCCATATCAGTAAGGAGGGTGTTCAGGAATTGTGTACGAAGAGGATTTGTTGGACGCGACCATAGTAAAGTGTTTCTATTAGAAATACAACTTTTTCACACATACGAGTAGAAACACTGAATCGATAAAATAGAATTGTTGCTCTTATTTCGAAAATAGTGGATATGTATTTGCAGTTAACATCATATCACATGGGTCAGGTTTTGATGATTCTTTCGTTTAAACTCTTGAAAATGTTTGAAGTTTCTGTAAATTGTCAACACACCAGTGATCTTTAAAAGGTTTATTTGTTCAATCTTGCAAAGCTGCTATTTTTTTTGTATATCAAACAAAAATCAACTATAAGGTGGGACATTTTCAAGTTCATACTCAGCTGGTTCTATAGGATGCTTCCAGTATAAAAATATGGAAAAATTCTGCGAAATATTCAGACGTCAATGAATCAATAAGAAAAATGCATTAAGCCAATTAAAAAGATAATAAGTTCGTGGCATCCTTGGTCCTCTTTGAAGCTTCCACCCTGCTGAAGGCAATTAACTTCTGTTTGTTATAAATATCGAACCGAAATATTACCTCAAAAACAGGAACCAATGAAGCTATATGGTTTCTGAACTATGCATAAAGGTAAAATATCGTGCATCCTCCACTACTTAACAAATATGAATGAACAAATCATCATTACTTCTTAATGTTTATATGGAAGTCCTGTAAGTTGTGATGAAACATTTCATGAAATTTAGAAGATTTTTGGAAAGGACTGTTATTCAGAATGACGCAAAAGTTTCTCTCTGCCAACTGATAAAAATGGATTATTTGTTTGAATTGATTGTGTTAGCAGTGATATTGTAATGGCGCACGGCATGGAGAAAAAAAAATATCTTTGGTTCATTCAGAACCGGTAACCCCGCACTCCGAGCATATCATCTCGAAAACCAGCTTACTACGCTTAAACAAGGGAATCTGGTTTGGCTACTACCCGACCGATTCTTGCGAGAGAACCGTTATCGGATCGAGAGTCGAGTCGCTTGTTCGTTCTTTGCTGGGGGGGCGGAAGACATTTCCTTGTGACTTGAGCGAGTGGAATTTTTTTTCGTGTCTGTTTTCGTGGCGGAAAATCTTGGGAAATTCCTTCAGATATTTGAACTTCAATTATTATTAACAAAAAACTTCTTGAACATGGACAGAATTTTTTTGAAAGGGAAGGGATCGAAACTTGAACCTAGAGGGGTCGAATGAGAGGAGTTGAAGAAGGTGCAAGAAGGCGTGTCGGTGATAACTAAAATTGAGAAATCCAATGTTCGAGTCGTTCATGATCGCTGTTTCGGAGTATTAATTGACTGTTCTGTGTCATCTCACATGTCCTCAGTTGGATGATCTTGGATGAGAGCTCGCAATGAAATATCAAAGAAGCATCGAGCAGCCCAAGGAAAAAGCGGCTGCATGGAATGCAAAACCAAGGGTTGGAGCGGCTTGTCTGCAATGTATTCAAGCAAGCAGGTCGTGATCAACGGAACTTTGTCTTAATAATCACAAGTAAGAGTTTTTTTGTGTGTATTACTTGGGATCGCAATTCTTGCTAGACACGCAGGTTTTTCGTAGCAACTTTGATCCTAGCCATCAAGAGAAGACGCTTTGTGCACTAGTAGTGACAATATTTTAAGTGCTTGGTGCCGAATCAACAACATAAACGTTCATTGAAAAATCTCGCGAAAATTGGGAAACATATAAACTCCAAAATCTATCTAATAAACGTGTTGCGCACCGCTGTCAATAAGTGGATGAATGCATGAACATTTGACGAGCTAATGATTCGAAACCAAAATTTAATAAATCCCATGTAAAGTTTAGGCCGCAAATAAAAAATAAATAAATATGGATCCCGAAGATTATTGACAAGAAAATTATAAATTTCGTCTGGGACAGTAGTTACTTCAGGAATGTGTAATCGTAGTTGCAATAAAAATTTTCTTCTATAATAAAGGATTGTATTATGAAAATGTAAGTGTCGCAAACATAAAAGAATTATTTACTGGTCCCCATTTCAGCTAATTAATTAACAAATTACGAGGTAGCCTCAACAGGAATTGTAATAATGCTCAAGCTCTTTAAAATATTTAATAAGACGATTTAGTAAGGAACACAAACTTCAAACTGTTTTTTTACTACCAATTTTATATAAATTAAATACAAACAAATATATAGGGAAGCATTAATCACAAAGTGAAAGTATAGACAACATTATGAGAAATTTATTAAGATATATGCATTATTTATTTGGGAATTGTTTTTTGTCTTCGCCCAGCAACTAAAGGGTGAGTTTTTGTTTGGGTTTCTTTTATTGTAACATTTAATATTAAATTCATTTTGTAATATCCTGTTTAAATATTCTATTTTATGCATGATGTTAGTTTGCTCCCTATTATTAATGGTTGATTGAAATTTAGATAGTATTAATCATAGCACTAAGAATAAAGTCGTGGTGTTTTTGCTAGTCGTATAAATGAAATAAATAAAAATGGATTAAGAAGCTTCACTTTGGGAGGATTGAGGATCCTCTCTTCTTCTTGATTTGAGGAACAGGGTTCACCCCGGCTGAGGTAAGTATTGTTAGTATGCTGACGCACAAGTGCTAGGCCATGGTAGGGCGGGCCCAGGCAGCGACATCTGCGCCTGGCGAGCTCCGCTGAAGCTCGTTTTCTAACCGGGAGTAGCACAGCTACCCAAGAAATTGTTCTTGTACGTGGTAGTCTTGCGTTTTTTTTGTCTTTCTTGAGTAGTTTGGGAGTTTCACACGTAGATTGAAGTAACGTAAAGGAATTTTTAACTCTCGGGTAGGTCTTGAACGCGGTATTATCTCGATATGCGCGCGAGAATTCCTTGGCAAAGTAACGTAGGAGGTATAGCCTCACAAGATGTATGGTAGGTTTTGTTTTTTTGGAAGAATTTTTTTTGTCGGTATGTAATCGGGCAAATTGATGACTGAATAGAGAGTAAAATGAGATTCGGGACTGATGCTAGAGAATGCATCCACGATATTACGCGCCGAACTGAGCTGACCTGCCAGCAGCCATCGCTCCTCTAGCTAGATAGAGGCCGAACCCGAATTAGTCTGAACGACGCAAGGGTTCGTTGTATCGTCCCCGTTGCCTTGAAATTTCGCAGCGATATCGTTCACCAACTTTTATTTCATTACAATAAAGCCAACGAGAGAGAGATTTTTGGTACTAAAATCTAAATTACTTCTCCTGAAAAACCAGCGGCACTGCAAAGTACGTATTATAATATATAGCATGTGCCTAGAAATTCTCACAAAAATGGTTTGGGTACGAGCATTGATTGGAAGATGTAATGCAGGTTGGAGAAAATTATTTGAGGAAAACTAGGAAGCTGTTGAAAATGTTAACAATGTCCATGCGACTCTATAAGTTTCATTAATTATGGAGAATTTTTGGAGATTTTCTGTTGAGAAGTGAAAAAAAGTTTAGCATACATTTTAAAATGCTTAAGTATATATAAAGGGTATTTTTTATAGGCGTAAATTTTTCAAACAAATGAAACACAGATAAATTATTGAAATGGCCATTTTTTGACTTTATTAGTTCGTAAATTTCATGGCATTTATGGTTTAAAATATTCGTTTGGCATATGACCACTTCGTACTCAAGTAAATTAAACATAATGTCAAATTGACAGTATAATTTGACAGCTTCGATGACAGATATCCTTTTTGGAAGTTATATACCTCTAAAAATATCCCTTTATATAAATTTCAAATCTAGTTTACATGTATCACCCGGTCAAAATCTATTATCAGCAAATATAGTCGGTAACAACATTCACGTAATCTTATATCTATCTTCTATATCAATAAAATATCATAAATTATTTCTAGCTTATATTTTTCATTTCAAGACAGCATACAATGTGAATCAAGATAAACGAAACATTTAGTGAACAATTAAGATTAAAGCGCTACAGGGGAGAGTTTTTCACAGCTTTATCAGACTTATCATTGCATTCAGTTGTTATAAGCAGCTGAGAGAAATTAGCTTTAGCAGCAAATTGTAATATGGATAAACTTGTTGAGATTAATTTGGATGTCTTAAAAGTTCTTCGTGAAAGGTACAAAGATAACTGGCCAATAAACGAGCTTGCATACAATACACTCAACAATTATATCAAATGGTTTCAACAAGATCCAAATCTTCAAGGATTTAGTGCTTATTGTCTTAACGGTGATTGGAGTGATGGTACTTTCGTTTTGATGGTGAGATAGATTGATGTGTTTGTTATCAATAATATATGTCAATGAAAATATATTTATTTCAAAATTTTCCCAAAGCATTACAGTATGATATTTGGTGATACTCTTAGTGAAAATGCTGGCCGTTTAACTAAAGCACTTTGTTTATTAAATTTGGACCCGAAAAGTCATTATAGATTCTATTACATGAAGTCAATTCGTCCGTGTGTTTGGAATTTTGTGAAACAGAAAGAGTTAAAAACTTGTAATGAATGGAGTTTTTTATTGTACTTTATGGAACCAGAAGAAGCACTGAAAATCGATTTACCAGAGTAAAAAATAAGCATTTGGATGATTATTAGTATGTACATATATTGAATTTTTTTATAGCTTGCCAAAGGGGCTAACTGAAAGATCTCTCTCACAAGCTGATGTGGCTGAGATAAATAGAAACTGGCCGTTCAGTTATCCTTCGGCAGATATTCGATTGAATCATCTGGTGCGACATAATATCAGTGTTGGACTGTATAAGGACGACGGAAAGTTGGCTGGATGGGTAATTAAGTAATTTCAAAAAAAAATATCCCAACAAAAAATTCAATTTTTTTTTTGATTATTTAAATCAAAAGTTGTTCGGAATAATAAATAAATCAGATAAGATGTAAATATTTTTTTTTTAGATATGAACTAGGCGCAACAGGCATACTTCACGTACATGAACCATTCAGAAGGCAAGGACTTGCAAAATATCTTGTTAAAGCTATAGCGAGAAAAGTTGGAGAGTTAGGCGAATATTCATATTCCACAATTCTGAAGGAAAATGAGCTGTCGAATCGTTTATTCCAATCAATAGGGTACAAAACAAATGTTTCTTGTTACTATCTAGAGATCACTCCATCTGTAAAACTTTAAATAAAATTTGTTAAGCTGAAAAGTATGTACACTACCACTTAAATGTATTTGCTCACCCTGATAAAGTGGTGTATTCGAGATCAGAAAATAAAATTAAAACTTTTGATGGATAGAATTTATTCTTTATTTAATTCTAAGCACAAATTAGGAAAAAAGATACAAAATAATATCATTTACATTAAATTTGAGACTCATCAATGTGTCCACCCTTACTTTTAATTACAGCTTCACATAGTTTCGGCATTCTACTTAGCAATTTATTTAAAGTTTCTTCTGAAGTTTTATTTCATTCTGACTGTAGAAGATTCTACAAATGTTCAGTAGATGCTGGACAAACATTTTGGACGATTCTATCGAGTTCATCCCACCAGTCCTTCTGCTGATAGTTTCACCAAATAGTCCTTAAAAAGCTTGGAGGTATGTTTCGGGTCATTATCGTGCTGAAATGTTAATTTATCTCGAAAAATGCGCAGTCCAGATGGCAACATTTCAGTTTCAAGTAACTCCCGATAGTGCTCCTTCCTCATTGCGCCGTGGATTCGGCAAATATAACCATTCCTACCTCCACCAAAACAACCCAATATCATAACAGAGCCACCCCCATGTTTGATGGTAGACACTAAACATTGGTCTAATGCCCGTTTTTCTGCTGACCTCCGCACAAAGACTCTGCGCCTGGAGCCAAAAACCTCGAATTTCGATTCGTCACTCCACAGAACCTTCCAGTCTTTAGGTGTTCAATTTTTGTGTTGTTACGCCCGTTCCAATGTTTTCTTCTTATTTCTGGCATTTAATAATGGTTTTTTCACCGCAACACGGCCATGAAGGTCTGCTTTCTAAAGCCTTCATTTGACGGTTAACACACTTAGATGTTCAGATCGCCCTAAATTTACTTCAGCGGCTATTTTTGGAGCACGTCTGTTACGTTTGCTGGCAATCACTATTTTCCTATCTTTAGCTACCGTTGTGGTCCTGGGTCTCCCACACCGTTTTTTTTCATTTCTGACACTTCCAGAGGTCTTAATTTTGTTCACATTGCAGTCTACAGTAGAACCTCGCTAATCCGACTTCCACTAGTTCGACCTTCCGGGTAATCCGACCATCTCCCATTTAGTGTTAGATTTTCCTGGAACCCCGGCGACCGAACTGGCGAGTTCACAATGAAAATTTCTTCGAAAACGTTAGTTCTAATAAAACCCTGTTCTGTATTTTCAGTAGCAATACTTTTAGTTTTGTTTCGAATTTGCTGTCCTTGCGCGGTTTGACAAAGGTGAATTTTTGATTTTGAAATTGTATTTATTGACACTTGTACAATATTATAAATTAAGTATTGTAGATGAATATTTAATTACGGATTGTTTTTATTTTAGGGAAAACCCTCAAGATAATCGCACAAGAAATAGGAGTTGGAGTGACTACAATCAAAGACTGGCATCGTAAAAGGAAGGAATTGGAATCATTTTCAATGACAGTCGATGATGATCAATCGGCACGGAAGACGTTGAAAAAACCAAAACTGGAAATATTAGATGATGCAGTATGGATTTGGTTTAACCAAGAACGTAGAAAAGGGACTCCATTATCAGGGCCGATCATTCAGGAGAAAGCAATCACCTTAAATTCCAAGGTTAGTAAGCAGAGTTCTATGGTTGAAACGTTCACAGCATCTGAAAGGAGGCTCTAGCGGTGGAAAAATCGACACGGAGTTCGACAATTTTCGATTTAAGGTGAAAAACTTTCTTCTGACCTTTGTGGGGCATAAGTGTTAATCGATAAGTTTAAACAACTTGCAACAGACAATAACTTGCTTCCGGACCAAGTTTATAACATCGACGAAACTGGCCTTAATTATAAAATGCTCCCGAATAAAACATTGGCATCCAAAAAAGAAATAATTTCCGGACATAAACCGTCGAAAGAATGCCTGACCAGTGCTTCGTGTAGCAATGCGAGTGGGGATCACAAACTTCCCTTGTTCGTAATCGGGAAATCAAAAAAACCAAGAGCGTTTAAAAATTTGAATATGAACGCACTTCCCGTTTATTATAGGAGTCAGAAATCGGCCTGGATGGACTGTCACCTTTTTAAAGAGTGGTTTGACCACGAATTCGTTCCGGCTGTACGCCAATTTTTAAAATCAAAAAACCTGCCCCCAGAAAGCAATTCTACTTGTGGACAATGCACTGTCTCACCTGGGTGAAAACATTCTATCTTCTGGGGAGATAAAAGCGCTGTTCTTAACGCCGAACGTGACCCCACTCATTACACCCAAGGATCAAGTCGTGATCGAATGTTTGAAAAAAAAATATCGTAGGAAATTTGTTGGCTCCATAGTAGAACAGGAGGATAGTGACCTGATGCAGCCAATAAAGAAACTCACTATCAAGGATGGCATTTACACAGTTGCTTCAGCGTGGAATGAAATTTCTCCAGGAACTTTGAAAAAATCCTGGCGTAAATTGTGGCCTACTATGGACAACTGTGAAACTGAGGACCACATAGAAGACCATGCAATGATGTTGGAAATCGTGGAGGACCTTCAGACTATAAATCCTACAATTAAAACCAGTGACGTTGACGAATGGCTGGCTAATGTGGATGAAAACGATCCTGATTGCGAGGATATAATGTCTGCCGCTTCCGAAACATCCGAGGAAAATGAGGAGGAACCTTCAGAAAATCTGAAAACTAGTCAAAGGAAGGAAACTTTTGAGATTGCGTTAAATTATGTTGAAGAACATGCAGAATCTACAGCCAGTGATATATTAATGCTAAAGATATGGCGAGATAGATCAGCAAGAGCCCGGGAATCGGGATTACGTCAAAAACAAATAACGGAGTTTTTTAAAAATTGATTTTTACTTTCTTGAAATGTTATATGGTAAAAAATAATAATAAAAAATAAATAAAAACTTAAATAAAATTGTATTTTTTTCGTCTCTGGTTAATCCGACCTTTTAGCCGTTCCGACCCACCACCTGGTCTCATCGAGGTCGGATTAGCGAGGTTCTAATGTAATTCATTTCCCCAGAAGTTTGACGATTGCTTTTGCCATATTTATGATGCACAAATATCGTAGCGCGTATTTCAGTCGAAAGTTCTTCTGTCTTTAGCATATTAAACAATCGCTCAATAGAAGTTTGAAAAAATACAAGTCCGCCGGCAGTATAAATTTTCAATTATATTTTTTTCGCAGTTAAAAAGGTTAACTTAAAATTCGACGCATAATAAAAGAGAACCCTAGTTCGGTTATCTGATGGGTTAAATCATCTCTTCAGTTAATGTCATTTTCATTGCGAACTCAAACAACATTTGGTAGATTTCATAATTACACCTACAAAATTTTTATACATACAAGATGTCAGCATTAACAAAATATATAATTAAATCGTTTTAAATAAAAAAAAGTCTATTAACACGTTCACTGCCTTTAAAAAAATACGATTTCTTCAAAAAATGCGGGATATTGTTTTTTATGTTTCCCGTAGTAATAAGTGTCTTTATTACCAAATAAATTAATTTTTTGTAAAAAAAACAATTTTTTGTGGTATATTTGCCCATTTATACATATCACACGGATCCGTGCAGCCGGCACCGTCAGCAAAATATCCATTGTCAATGCCGACTACACGGATCCGTGTTTACCATAAATATCATTATTCCATCTATATTTTATATTGAATAGGTTTAAATAGAATATAAACAAGTAAGTAGTTTAAAAGAAATTTATTACAACTGTATAATCAACAAATTTACATGGAGATCTATGTAGTTATGAAAAATAAAATTGAAACAAAAAATAAATGTAATAATTTTAATGGCATTTCAAAAAACATTCAACACAATAACCAGGGTTACTTTCACACATATTGCACTGATATACAGTGGCTTTACGAATTTTCTTCTTGCTGCATTCCTTACACTCTTTTTTTTACAATCTCAGTGAATTCTTTACCCCCTCTTTGTCTTGTTTTTGTATTGCATATTTTAACGAGTTTGTGGTTAATTGGTACCGATGATGCAATTGATTTATTTTTCTACGGGAGCAAAGTTTCTAATATTTTCAGTCTATAATCATACAAACTTAATTTTTCTCCAGTGAACTTATTAAATAGGTGATGGCTATTCACCATAGTCATTTGCAAGACGTGAATGAAAATCTTTTTGTACCATCTCAGAGTTTTTCTATTGCATGGATGGTATGAAAGCATCTGTTCTTGTAAGTCTGCTCCAGACATGAATTTATTATAATTAATAATACACTTCGGCTTAAGTACAGTTTGCTGTCTTTTATTTGTGACCGGTTGGACTTCATCGTCAAACTCGGTTGAAATGTATAAAACCTGACGTTTGTCCTTCCATTTTCCTATGTGGACACCGTTCAGAAAAAGAGATGTGTTTTCCTCCTTTTTTAGGTTGACTGTGGCCAGGTCAGATGGAATACCAGTCCTCGATTTATTTAGTGTACCTGTGCAGTATGGGTTTTTATTTAAAAGTTCCACTGCCAGATTATAAGAACTGTGAAAATTGTCCATGTGTACCGCATGTCCCTGGTCTAGCTTCTCTTCCAATAATTCTAATACTACTTTAGTAGTGTGTCCCTTTCCTCCAGTCGCATCTCCTGAGCCACCATAAATTGGAAATTTTATAACTGTACCATCAGGTTCAGCAAGGATGAACAGTTTAATTCCGTATATATGGCGTTTACCCTTGTTACATTGGCGAATGACCAATCTTCCACGCCAAAGAACCATTGATTCGTCCAAAGATAATTCTTTTCCTGACGAATATATAGCTGATACTTTATTGTTAAAATGATCCATACTAGATCTCACTTTATGCAAAGGGTCGGATTCATTTTCATTGGAACTTAAATGAAGACATCTAAGAATTAGAAAAAACCTTTTTCTTGACATATAGGCTGCAAAATAAGGTAAATTAAATAGCCAATGTTTTTTCCAATAATCCTGGAGCCTATTCATTTGAACTGTTCCTGTATGTAAAAGCAGACCAAGGAATGGTTTGAATTCCCCAGTAGTGAGATCTCTCCATGTTGTTATTCTGCTAGATTTTTTTAACTCCTAGTTTACACATCACCTTTATCGCATATTCTTTGGTTTCCTCCACTATAAATTGTATGAAGTCGACCATTAGAATAAAGTAATCAATTGGATTAGATGTTTTAGGCATTTTCAATAGAGTATTACGTTCTGTAAACTGAATCGTTTTTAAGCAGGATCTGTCTGTAGACCACCAGCTATCTTGTGTCGAAGTTGGGCGAACTAGTGGTGGAGTATATAAATGAGGGTTGTTGAGGTGTTTGTGGCAGTACAGCTTTGGTAATGAGATTATTATCATAAGAAACCCTTATCTCTTCATCGCTATCACTTTTCGAATCAGATGGTGAGTAATTTATGTCACTGTCAGATCCACTAAAATCGTTGTCACTATTTATTTCTAAAATCTCAGCCAACACATTGGAATCGATCGATAAACCTTTAGACACTAGGTTTTCTCTCATTTTCTTACTATTTGCCTCATTCATGCGTTCAGACTTTCGTTTTGATGGACCAGCTTCAATATTCATGGTTGAAAATAAATACCAAACTTCAATAGCGAAAAAAACATAAACAAGCCGCGAGGTGCGACCCTTGAGGTCCACACGGTCAACTTCCCAGTAATATCTACATAAACATCAACAACATTAAAGACAATAATAATTTTGAAAATAATACTACTTTAAGTAATAACAATGCGAGGTATTCATAGCAGTAACAGGAATGAGTTAATATGAATCAAATCGTCTACGGGAGAGTCCATTGATTACGTAAGGTTTTTGGTCGTTAAGGACAGATTGAATATTCACGCGGATCAATCGGTGGAGGCCTTTTTGGTCTTGAAAATTTTGTATATGCAGTCAAAAATAGGTTCAATTGCATGTAAAAAGTGAAATGTATTACAAATGATGATGGTTATTGAAATTTTACGATTACTTAAGAATGAATCTACTAAAAACTACAATTTTTTATTCGATGAAAGCTTTTCAAAGCATATGATCTTGCAAAGTATTGACTACAAAACATTTTACCATTCAAAGCGTTGATACCGCAAATGCAAATTTGATTGAAATTTTGTTGGTTTTCAAAATTTAAGCAGTTTTTTTAATTAAAAGACTATAAAAACTATTAAAAATCTGCTCAAATTATGTGAATATTATAACACTTTGATTGAATTTACAACAATTTTGTTAGAATAAAAGATATAAACTAATATCATTCGTATGAACCCTCTTTACATGAATGATTTTTAATTTTTTATTTAATTTTTTTTATAATCATGGAACAATTTTTTGCTGATTTCTCTTCAAAAACTGATAAGAATGTATAAATTTTATAAACTGGTATCACTGTGCAGTGCAAATCAAGTAAAAAAAATATTTTTTAATGAAAAAAAAACAAAATTTTTCGCATTTTCTTCTATTAAACTAAAAAAATGGCTGAAACGAATTTTTATATTGTTGAAAACTTCACAAAGATGTTAATATACGTCAGCTGATACCATATTGATGCAAATATTATATCTGGTTCGTGAGATCTAGTGAATGATAAAAATGACCTTGAAAATCATGATGACTTTTAATGATTTTTAATTTTTAATTTATTTTTTTACATAATCATGAGAAAAAATTTTGACGTTGTTTTTACAAACATTGTTTGGAGTACATAAATTTTACAAACATTGATTACTTGGACTTGAAAATAAGGTTAAAAATTTATTGTTTTTTAAAAAAACCCAATTTTTTGCACTTTTTTTAAAAACATTAAAAAACGGCTCCAAGAATTTTTTTAGAAACTTGATAGAATCACATTAATGTCAATACGCGTCGATTGGCACCTCAACCATGCAAATTTTACGTTGGGTTCGCGAGATATAACGCATGACAGAAATGACCTTCAAACGGGCAAAACAGCAAACCCCCCCGACCGAAGTATACCAAAAACTAATGAGCTCTTAAGATTGCAAAGACGCTTCGATTGAAATCTCAACGAAGTCAATACGACTTTGTTTACGTGAGTTATGCTCGTAGAAAAAAGTGTCCACGAACGTACGTACGTACGTACGTACACACACACACATACATCTCCCTTTCTAAAAACACTTTATATATACTTTATAGACCTCAAAACGTAAAGAAATGTTGAAAATTTCAATTTCGATTTTCGAGGCGATTACAAGAACTTCCCATATACTGGGAAGTTAAAAATAAAAACGTTTTCCAAGAACCGCCACAAATACGTTTAAAATTAATATTCTATTAGAGGAACTAAGTCCAAAAACAACGCTGGCTAGCAGTGTCCGCGATAGACTCGCGCGTTTGTATGCTCATGTGCGTGATCACGGATCCGTGTAGTAGGCACCATGTGCTAGACGCATGATACACGGATCCGTGTAGTAGGCATGCGACGTGTTAATACGGAAAATCTCAAAATATCTGGATGTTATTTGGTTTTTACTCTTCAAAATTGTTACTTTCTAAATAACTTTGTATTGCTCTTAAAACATTATCAATCAAAAGTACGTACAATTATCTCTGATGACCGCTAATCCCTTTCTTGGCGTGTGTCTGTTCCGATTAATTTAAGGAAACTATAAATAACCAAGGTAGCTTGAATATTTTTTTGACTTTTACGCACAAACAGCTAAGCTTCTAAATGAATGTCGAGAAAAACCGTAACTCTGAGCTGGAAAACTATGGCGCAGCAGAATATTGGCATATATCTAATACTATTTAATTCTTCTTGTCTTATCAATTATTTTGTTTATACTACTATTTCAACATGATGACGATTAAAGTGCATTGATACCACTGTGATGTTGTGATGTGCCAGTAGTTACCAACTATTAGCAGTAGATGCATTCATGAAAATTCTCTACAATAAAAAAATTTGTCTTGATAATGACCTTAACTACACATCCCCCGATAAGGAACAGACGATGCTTCTTCTAGTTGTATTTCTAGGTGAGATAATTTTTTTTCGAATGTTATCTCTCAAGCTGATAAAGCAGTGGTAAAGATTTGATCTGCTTCGCTGAATTGATTAACGAGTCTTGCTTTTCTTCAGTAACATTGTAGTTCTAGTCATCACAGTCACTGGTCGATTTGAAAAACATTTTCATCGTTCAACACTCCCTTAAAAATGGATATGTTGGTGGAAATTCATTTGGAAGAGCTCAAAATCCTTCGTGATAGGTACAAAGTGAAGTGGCCTGCCTATGAAGCTGGATATAACACACTTAATAATTATATAAAATGGCTTATGCAGAATCCAGACGTCGAAGATTTTGCCGCATATAGTCTAAATGGCGATCTAAGCGATGGAACATTCGTAACAATTGTACAAATCGAGTTATCTTAATTTGATTACTAATTAATCAGTACTATCTTTACAGCAAACAAGCCTAATTTACGCTGATACACTCAACGATTCCAAAGAGCGCTTGACCAAAGTTCTAACTCTGCTTGATTTAGATCCAACAAAACACTATAGATACTTTTACAAAGCATCTATCAGATCTGCAGTATGGGATTGGCTTCATCAAAACCATTTAACAACTGGAAAGGAGTGGGAGTTTCTTCTTTATCATCTATCGCCACAAGATGGTTCAAAAATTATCCTGCCGGAGTAATTGATGCAAATGTAATTGTCTTAAGTTCGATTTAAGCTACAAACATTTACGATCTTTTACAGTTTACCGAAAGGACTTATTTCTAGACCACTTTGTGAGGAGGATTTATCTGAAATCGTGAAAGATTGGAGCTTTCATTATCCGGAAGTTGAGAAGCGTCTAAAGTGCTTGATTAAATTTAATGTGAATGTTGGTGTATTCGGAGAAAATGGTGAGCCAGTTGGATGGTCTTTGAGGTAAATACAATCATATATATGTATTATGATATTTTTTGACTTCTATATAAATTGAAACATCCTTATTTTTATGATTTCAAGATACGAATGGGGTGCATTGGCGATTTTGTATGTCAACAATAAATATCGACAACAAGGAATTGGAAAATACTTGGTAAAGGCAATAGCAAAACAAATTGCAGATTCAGGAGAATATTCATATTGTACAATTGTGCCAGGTAATGCGGCATCTGTAAAGCTTTTTGAGTCGGTCGGTTATAAAAGAAGTGATTTTATGTATTATATAGAAGTGTTGCCCTCATCGATAATGTCGAATGGACATACAGAATAAAATAATTGAGTAAAGTTGACTTTTTCAAAAAGACACACTGAAGGAAGATGAACACTAAATGATTGCATTGCTAAGCCGTGTTCGAAATACTCATCGAGGCTTTATTTGGATAAAAGGATTCCCAAGTAGTTTCCAAATTTGAAACCATGCTAATCTCTTTTGAGATGACTGAGACCATCTTTCTCAACATTTCATGCTAACAATTTATCATCTTTAGGAAAAAGAAAGGTCACGATAAAAACTCACCTCCAATTAGCAATGTGTATGAAGTGAAGTGTGTGACGGAAAAACATATCCACTTCCTTAGCGTATTCAGCTCGTTATAGCCCATTAGGTGAAATCCTACACAAATCATTAACTCCTCGGCGGCTATTCTAATACACATTCCAACAACTGCTTCACTCTTCCTTCCATTCTTTCTAGAACGTTACAACACCAAGATTGTGGATATATTCACGTTGTGTGTATCCTTCAAGCGAAAAACAAACAGCGCTTTGTACAAATAAGAACAGAGCAGACAGAGAGTGTCCTGCTTAGTTTGTATGGATCATTTTTCTCTAGCTATTGCCTCGCTTTTGATGGTCATTTTACTATTTGCAAAGGATGAAGCTTCAGAAGTAATGAGAGTAGCATGGTGTAGGAAAAATAATTAAGGAGGTATTCAAGTAGTAATAATTACGTATAACAGGAAGTTTTTACGGAGATGCTTTGGTAATCTATCGGCAATGGTGTTGGGGGATCATAGAGATGCTGTCGAGACAGTTAAGTAGAATGGGAATAATTTATTTTCTCAGATGACACAGGGTGATCAGTTTGAGGAGATTGCATCGTGTAAAGCAGTTGGGGAAAATCAAAAGTGTGAATGTCGGAAAGAAATAAGGATATCTATTTCACGTATTCGTAAGAAAGACAATTTTTCCAATTTCAACAAAATATATTGTAATGAAAGTTCGAGTTTCACGAGTGTATTGTGCTATTTAAAAAAAATCTTTGAGTTCTTCTTGTTGACGATTATTTAGCAAAGTCAACACCCGCTTCAAAGGAGTGCAAAGAACACCGACAGTGGTATGTATTCTTTTACAGTTGACTTTGAGGCAATTACTGTAAAAATTAATACAATGGATTATTCATGAAATGATGCACAATGAGCTTGATTATAAGTTTTACTTTAAATAGGCCAGGAATAGTAAATAGCAAAGAAAGTATTATACAGCTTTTAAGTTTAAACTTACATAACCCGTATTTTTTAGGTAGGTTTGAAATTCTTTGCTTGAATTATATTCGTCGCTTTATTTTCTTGACATTCTATTTATATACATTTCTTTGCTATCCCATAATTTTGATATGAAGGAGTATCGAATAATACCAGAAGATTAATGTATGATATTGGGCTTATGTCGATAATGCAGAAATCTGGAAAATAGAGTATTTTTTGCGAATCTTCCTCGTTTCAGTCTCAGAATTTAGAATCGTCCCAAATGAAAGGTCATAGCCACGAATATTATGCGTTATTGCGCATGGTAAGCCGTGGAAGGATGAAGTCTTTTGTTCCAGCGGTGGTGCAGGGAGACTGAGAGAGTGTTGAGTTTTTTGTTTAAGAAAATTTTCTTTCAGTATGGAGTCCAGGATGGCCTTGCAAAATGAATCGAAGATCCTAAAATCTATAAGCCTGATTCAGTATTTTTTGATTCTGAATTTTTTTTTGACGATTACACTCAGTCGTTACATACACACATCTTTGATTTATTTCGTAGTTGCTGCAGTAGATCCAAAAATTAATTTTGTTGGGATCATGCCAATAAACTAACAAAAAGAAAAGCATTTTATAAACTCAACTAAATTCTGCAAATCTTTCAAGTATTGATTAAAATCAACTACTCTTAAAACGCCTCACTCTGTATTAGCATCCATAAAAAGGCTCGTCAAGTGATAGAGATAAATGACAAAAATATAAGGAAATTGAATAAAACTTGATGATAGTCGACCATGAGACATATTAGTGTTATCTCATCGAAAGGAAAAGTCCTCGACGTTGTCTTCGTCAGCATGAGAGTGTTTTGCACAAAATAAGGACAAAAATTCAGTCCCACGGGACCCTTTAGTTTCTAATAGTCAGGAAACATTGAGGTAGGTCACAGCTACTATAAGCATCACAATCTTTTCCATTCACTTCAGTCTTTTACGCTATGTGTTGGTTTGTTATTCTTTTCTTGCCACATTGCCACCATTCTTCACTTCTGGTCGCCCTGGCCCGAACACACAAGGCGGGTTTCCTTCTGTCTCGTTTGGCTTCGTCACTTTGTATTCCTCACAATATAATGTAGGTCATTTATGAGTATTTAGTTTTCCCAGTTTGATATTTTCACCCTTGTCCTCATCATCATCTTCATAATATTGCTTCCACCCTAACTCATTCTTCCGAGGAAACTGAGTCGATGTGTCTCTCTCTGTTCGGTATCGATATGAGTGTCGTCTTCACAATTTCCTTTTTCCTTTGGTCGGTTCTTTTCATTTTTTGGGGTCTTCGAGACACTAAAAAGGCAGACAGCAATCCAAAGTATATATATTTCTGGTCACTAGGCTTCGGGAGACTTTTGCAAGGAGTCGAACTTAGGTCGGACTAGGGTTTTGAGTCTTTGTTCAATGGGTGCTGGTGAATGATGTTGGTGCTGCTGCTATTTTAACGTCTCAATTGTTACTAATGCCAATGGTGTTATTACTGACCTCCTTAATAGGTTCTTTGGTTCTCGGCCATCATCCCTTGGTGTATTATACCCAAAATGCCGAGACGTTTGATTCCGTCTTTGGATGATATGTTTTCGGAATGGAGCAAAAGGAAGGTAGTAGACAACGATTACAAGTGGATTATGAAGCAATATACGGGAAATATCTGGGATATTGTGTTGATGAATAAGAACATTGAAAGAGTCATTTGTGACCTTTAATTGGAAAAGCTTTGATGAAAGTTGAGAGTAGTAACTGTATGAATATGAAGATGATTGACTTTATGATTAATGAATGGGAACAACTAGACGTAAGTCTGCAAAATCCAATATTTTTGTTCGAAATGTTTCCAGAAAATTTGCGAACTTTGTGCAAAACTTGTAGAATGGATTTTGGTTCTAAGATTTAAGTTTAAGGAACTGAACTAAATAGAACATTTTTTGCACGACGCCTTCTATATTCCTTCTCTAACGGAAATAAATTATTGTTGTCTAAAAAACGATACCAGTTAACCATATTTTGGTCGATCAGCCAGAATGCCTCCCGATCAAGAATTAAACTTTATAAGAATCCCAATCCTAGTGAGGAGCAACTGCTGGTGAAAACAAAAAAGTAAAGCATGTTATTTGAAACAGAACTGGACAATACTCTAAAAAACGATCAGATGATACCGAAAAACTTCATTAGCTAGAATTAATATGACATGTTCGGTTTACTGATCCTATATTATAAAATTGCATTGAACAGTGCAATATTTTTTTGACCAGAATCAAATGAATTTCAAAAATTACTCTAGAAGTGTGTCCATGTAGCCATTTAATTAGAATCATTTTAAAACTGAATTCTGCGAGTTACCATACAAATACATACATTCTTCTTTTTTATCAAAAACAGTTTTAATTGATAAAATAATAAACTTTTTATTAAAAAAATCATAAAAAAGTTCGCGAAATTTCAAACAGGTCAGATCAATTCATAGAAATTTAAGGATACTTGAATATGAAATGTTCTGTAAATGAATTTTATGCAAAAAAATTAATGGGTCGCTTCCAGCTTTACCTTAAATTCTATCAATAACATCTTTTTGGTTGAAATATGTATATGAAAACACGCCTTTTTAAATGCGTTTGTTAATAAAAGTTAAATTGCTGGTTAGATCAATTCATATAGCTTCTGTGCTTATTTTGAGTTTTTACTCGTTAAATGGTTTATTTCAAAGATCCCGCTTTAAAAAATGTGTCCTCAAATTTTCTAATCCTGGCTGAACTATCTCCCTTCTACAGTTCGCCGAAGAAGAAGTCGGAGAAAATGCTTATTTTCCAATTTATTGTCAATAAACTTTAAAATTTACAGAAAAAATATAAAATAATCAATTACGCAACGAATTATATCAAATGGCTTTAATTTAAGCGTGATATGTAAATATCGGGTGTATGCATTGAAAACCAAACTTTTACAACAGATGGCCCTACTAACACATGCGCTGTGACACTGCAATGGCATATATGTCATTTTGAAGTACCGTCAGTCAGCTGTCAAAGCCACAAAGACAATTTGCCAACATTGTGTGCGAATAAGTTTTTTACCCTCATGGAAAACTTCAAAAATTGGCAAAAATAACAACATTTGCGGAAAGTATTGCTGGGATACTTTTTTGCCAAGAAAATTTTTGCCGAAAGTCATGGTTTGCTGGTGGATGTTCATGGCAACGATTCTCTATTTAAAATACTGTTTTGAGTGGTTTAAATGCTTCGAAAGTGACGATTTCGACATCAAGGACAAAGAGCGCCCTAGTCAAGAGAAAAAAATTGAAGACGAAGAATTAGAGACCCTCCTCAGTGAAGACTCGTGTCAAACGCAAGATAAGCTCGCCAAAGCATTAAGCGTGACACAAGCAGTCATTTCCAGGCGTTTAAAAGCGTTAGGGTTCATCCAGAAGGTAGGAAATTGGGTGCCACACGAACTGAAGCCAAGAGATGTCGAAAGACGATTTTGCATGTCTGAAATGCACGTCAAACGCTACAAAAATAGTTCGTTTTTGCATCAAATTATTACTGACGACGAAAAATGGATACATTATGATAACCCGAAGTGCAAGAAATCGCATGTGAAGTCTGGCCAACCAGGAACATCGATGTCAAAGCTGTATACACAGATGTATTTGGTGGGATCAGAAGGGATCAATCCACTACGAGTTGCTAGAATCAGGTCAAACCATTACGGGACAGCTTTATCGACGTTTGACGCTAGCATTGACAGAAAAACGGTTGGAATATGCTACCAGGCACGAGTCTGTAATTTTCCATCATGACAATGCTCGACCAGACGTTACTATACCGGTCAAAAATTACCTGGATAACAGTGACTGGGAAGTTTTATCTCACCCGCCATATTCACCAGACCTGGCGCCATCCAACTATCATTCATTTCGTTCGATGTAAAACGCCCTCACTGGAATATGCTTTACTTAGCAAGGTTATCAAAATTGGCTTGATTCGTTATTGGCCTCAAAGAACGAAGCCGTTTTCCTACGAGGAATTCATTTAGCAAATAAAGCAATGAATCTGCTAATAATTTCCATTTTTGCTTTAAATTTTGTTACAATATGCGACTTATTCGAAAATTAACAATCTGTCTTTTTTCACATTTTACACATTACTTTGCCTTTTTCTCAAACTCAACCAACTTGGGGTAAGCCAAAGCATTAGATAATAAATAACACGCCAATTTGCTATACATCAGTTATGCAACGCGCTACGTGAAATTCTGCACGTGTATTAGTGTTTGTAATCGGCATCGGTACACATTTCATTCGCACCATATTCGGCCACGGTGTACACGAATTGCTGTTACACAATTGCGATCTAGCTACAATACATTCACCCAATTCCACATAGGGAAATTTGACCCATTTGACCCATTCTTTCACGTTTGAGTTTAGAAACGAAAAACGGAAGACTCTTTCTGATAATGGTGTAATTTTTGCATCTTTTAGCTCAGGTTTATTTTGACAGCCCAGAGTGTTCGTGTGATATAATCTAAGGAGTGTATCGAAAAAAATGACCTTTATGTCTCTAAAAGTGGTATTAATTGCTTCATCGAACTAATTTTCTTTTCTTTTCTTTTTATATTATATTCACTAACATTTATATAAAAATTCAATAAATTTTCAATTCAAGGAAAAAAAAATTCGGACCTTTCCATTAACTCCACGCACTAGGTTCCGTACAATGGTGTCATCGAACACTTTATATGCGTTTCTCCACTTATTTTGAAAATCCTTTTCGGTTTTGTTTGTTTTCTATAATGTGTTCTTCATTTAAGCCCAATATCTTTCGGTTGGTCGAACTTCTGGACAGTTTGGAGGGTTAGCTACTTTCGGTACCACAAAGATGTTGTTGTCCTCATACCTTTTCATTGTTGATCGAGCATAATGACTTGTCGCTAAATTGGCCAAAATGCTATAGGTGTGTGTTGTTTTTCGATAAATGGTTTTAGTCGCTTCTATAAACATTCTTCGTTGTATACTGCTGAGTTGAATGTACCCTTCGCTTCAAATCCTTCTGATCTGAGACCACATCGATATGTTGCCTGCTGAATCAATTAGTTCGTGCTTTTTTTGGTTTGATGTTTTGGGCTTACACCACCCTTTGACCCTGCTGTATAGAAGTCCTGACCCTGACTGTGCGAAATCGACCTTCACGTATGTTTCACCATCCCACACTACATAATCGAATTTGGTCAAGTAATCCTTGTATAGCTTTCGAGCCCCATTTTTCGCTTCTTCCTCCTTTTCCTCGGATCGATCGGGTGCTTTTTGGACTCAATATGATCTAAGATTATAATGCTTTTTAATCCTCTGAATCATTGCGTTCGATGTTGGTACTTTTTGAGCCATATTTCGAATGGATGTGCTAGGACGGCTCAAATTTGTATCGGATGGATTTTTTTCTACCTGATCCAGGTATTCTAGCAGCTGGTAGGTTTTTTTATACTTTATAATCGTTCGTTTGAGTGCTGCAATTGACGAATTGGTCTCCTTTGCTAGTACCGAATATTTGCGAAAGGGATTTTCCAGGTATTTGCACACAATTAAACTACGCACTTTTTCTTGATTTGATGACGTCTTTTCAAGAGCGATCTTACAATACGAATGGATTAGAAGTTCTTTTTTGTCGCATTTTATAGCTAATTTTGTATTCCTGATGAAGACTTAAACTTATCCCAAACAGGAGCTATGTAGGAGAAACTAAAGGTCAATTTTTCCGATACAGTCCTTATATATGATATGGTGTGAGCATATTGTGCTGATATACATAAATTACTGACAAACCGAGCTAATATACTAAACTCGAAATGTAATACGAGGTTCAAGGAGAAGTGGTCGTATGAAAAGTTCGGGTAAAATTTTCAGCATGCGGAAATCGATAATTTTCAAAGGCTCTAAATTTGAAGGGAGTGCGAGTGTCGTTTTAAGACTTAATAACGTTATTCGACACATATTTAGCGCCCCATTTATGCAAAAATTGCAAAAAGATATTACTATAAGTTGTAAATGGACGTCCTCCCTTCATTTCAGTTTGGTTTCACTTGGGTGATATGGTAGAAAGAAATCTTATTTTTTTGTTTAGGTCTTGAGAAATATTTGCAGCTGTAATTAGATATAAAGAAAACATTTCTTTAAAATATCTCTATGCAAAACTATAAAATATCTTTCGTTTGTTTTCCCCCCAGCTGTCGAGAAAAAAACCCTGATCTAGCAACACTGTCATCAAGCCACACAATAACGAACAAAAATGTTTCAATTACTTTTTTCGATTAACATAGTTTGTTTTAGAAACCATTTAATAATATTACTGTTACTGAATAAACTCGTAAACATTTAAAGAAACTTTAAATAAGAGTAAAATCCTGTTCTAATAATTTGTTTTCCATTTAAGGGAGGAAATCACATAAGGAGGCCTATTTTTACGGGTTTTCCGTAAATTATTTTGGAGGGAAAAGAGTATTAGAACTCGTAATTGAAGTTAAAAGTTATTTTACTCATATTTTGAACTACATCTCTCAAGATCATGGGCGTTGCAGTATACTCAAACACTCTCGTTTTTTGCACCGAAAATATAAGAAGGATTTCAAATTTTGGTCTCAAAGCATACTCTTGAATAGCTAAACTTTCGCAATAAAAAAGTCGATTTTTCGAACCATTTAATGTGATTTCCCCCCTTAAGGGGGGAAGTACCTTTAGACACTTTTTAAAATCGATTTTTTTTAAATTGTTTTAATCGAGAGATATATCGCCTAAGAATATTTTGTCAAAGTTTCAAAAGCTAATTCTCAAAATTGTGGAAGATATGCATCCCGGAAGTGCCTGGCGCCGAGTTCTTTTCCTCTTGACCACAAACTTTAAACGGCCTTTTCTCGAAACCATGTTTTTTAACATTGCGTTAGTGATAATAAAAAAACTAGTGAATCGATTTTCATCATCTAGCATTCATTTTAAAGAGCATAAAAAACTGTCCTATATAGACTAAAGATTAAAAAAACAAATTATTTTGGGACTATTTTTGACTGGAAGTACAACGAAATTTTTCGTCAAAATCGTAATTTGTTTTTTTCGAGCCTGTTTTGAAGGGTTAATTTTCGAATTTCGCAAATATTTTAGTCTATCTACTAAAAAAACCCCTCTCGAGTAAGAAAATGTTTGGTTTGTTGATTTCAGATGAAAATTGCAGCCAGCATCGCTTAGGCAATTTACGACGTCAGCGACGACATGGCTTTCAAGATCCTTGAAAAATTTGTTAATTTTCAACTTTCACTTTTGTAGAATATGTTTTTTTTCAACCTCAAACATCGCCTAAAATAAATATTATACTGATTTAATAAGAACTGTCTTCATTTCCCCACAAATCAGTTGCAAAAAGATCTATTTTTTCGGCCTCTAAAGGTACTTGCCCCCCCTTAAGTAATCACGCACGAAAATCTAAAGATTTTTTTTATGATCATTGTTCTGTAAACCGTAGCTAATATTTTTTAACCAGATTACGAATAAAATGTAAATATTGGCTTCTGAAAGTGTAAATAAAATTAATTGTTTGCCTTTAATACTCATTTGATCGGTATACTCTTAATATTAAAGTGGTAGTTAATCGGCTTCAGTTTACTAAATGCAATTTTTGAAATATTAAACGTATGTTTTGACCACGCTGAAAATGTATTTGCATCAAGTTCTAGCTCGTGATCATCGTTAAAGATGAAAAGAATATGCAAAGATAACAATTCTAAACATTACATTATGAGAAGATCGTAATTCAAAACAGTTTGGGCTTAGGCATTCAGCAAACAAATTGGTAAATTTAATGCCTCATTACATCACTAATACCACACATGTACACGCAGCAGTATGTACCCTATAATCTTCAGTCATAATGCTTATGGTTTCAAATTCACCAAATTGCATCTTTTCAACCGTTTAACTTTTATCATCAAAATATTGACCTCAACGAGCTTCGTGCATGCAAACCATGTAACAGAAATAAAATTTACCACTAAATATTCAATATTTACTCATACTCATGTGTGTATATTAACCATTACCGAACAATTCAAAAAAACGTTTCACGAAATATTAGCTCCTCACCTGAAATACGAAGAAAAAAAACAGAACGACACGCTGATACACCTTAAGAATTTTTTTCTTCTATACCAACAACAAATTACTCCAATCACGCAAACCATATTTCCTAACGTTACTCAACCGAATATCTGATAATTTAGTACCTTTACGATTATTGACGTTATATTTTGATTATCATTGCCGCTAAAGTCATATATATATAAATTTTTGTGTTAGAATTTATTATAATAATAGAGACGAACACAAATCAGGCTCACCGAGCACATACGCGAATTTAATCCAGTTGTTAGTTGGTGAAGTTGCCTCAACAACAAGTATGTATCTATCTATCAATAGAATCTATCTTTCTATGTTTGTTAGCTTGTTTCGCGAATCTAGATACATTGTTATGAAGAAGCTATCGGACAAATAAATGTGAAAGTAATTTTATCATGTTGATCACGTACTGACCAAAAGGTATACGACATGTGAAATAAAATGTTAACACGCGGTAAAAATGGTAACGCAGTCTCGAAGGAAATTATCCAATGGTGAATCGAATGGGAATGATGAATATTGGTTGGAATACTGGTGAGGTTAGTGGTGAGCGTGAAAGGGTGATAAAAATAAGTCAGTAATTTTTTTAGGCGGCAATCGGATAATGGGCAGTCATATCAATATCAAATAAGTTACCTGTCTGAATCGACAGAAGATAACTGAGATTGGAAAGATTACAATGGACATTATCGGGCTTGTTTATCGGAAATTAAGGAAATATTAAAACTGTTCACAGGGTTCGAGAATAATGCCTCAAAATTGCAGAAAGTAAGCAGTCTTGAACAAAATAATGAAAGCAAAACACGTGAAACCTGCCTTCATTTGTGGTGATTTTCTTAAATAAGTTTTTCTGGTAGTTACATTGATTCATTAACAAATAGTACCTACAGAACAAACAGTAACAAAAAGATTAGTTCATTCATAACGGATTGAATCCATCCCCATTGGCATCAATAAAATAAACTAAATATCCCTTAAACTCGTCTGCAAAAAACAACCTCCCCTTCTATTATATCTTCATAAATCCGCGTAAGTACAAAATCAAATCAAATCGTCACCTGTTACCACAACCATCGTGTACTTATCGCTCAATTGAAAAGCCCATGAAAAAAAATCCACCCTTCATAACATCCTTGTTGAATGGCTGTGTATACTGGAGCACGCGTTACAAATGCAGACAAGCAGAAAACAGAAGATTTATCTCGTTATTCGGTCATCCTTTGAGAAGCATTCGAAGTCATCATCCTGCCATCCACCTGCCATGTAGCACCTCCACATAATACAGAAGCCACAAAAAGACACGCAAATATATGTATCTACTAGGGAAATGTATCCGCGAGTAGGGTAACAGAATAAATTTTGCCTCATCCGCGTAGTGCCACGACGAACACTCTGTGAAATTTATTTGCGGAATCAGAAAATATCAACATTGCTTAAAGCTGTTCCGCGTTGCTGGGGTTGGGGTAGTTTTTGTGGGAAATTTGAAGCCGCGGAAACGCATTATGTCTGATGAAATCATTGGGGACGGCAACTGAATGAAGAGTAGCTTTGAGGCTACGTGTCTTATTTGTTTCAATTGAGTGGGTATATCTGGAAAATTGTTTTTACAGAAATATTTTTCGTCAATTTGTGAAACTGTTCGATATAATTTCAATTTATGTTTAAGCTGCAATTTTCACTGAACACTTATTAATTCAATACTAACCTCTGCACTGAAGCCTATTTCTTCTATGAACGATTTGAAACCCCATCCAGTTGCTTGTTAGACACCGCATTATAAACCCCATTCACTCCCTAACTGCCATTTGACTGGCACCATTCACTACCAGTCGCAGTCACTAAGTACCATCCCTTAAGCGCTCACTGGTACAGTTCACACGCCTATCAATACTCGCGAGCACGATTAATGGAGCGCGTGAAAATCGCAACCCCCATTCGCCTAGTTGCCTATAGACATTTACAACCCTCCCAAAGCGAATCAAATTGTTGTTAATGAGCAATTCAGTTGGCATTGAACGGTTGTTAGTACTTGGCTGTTGTACATATTGAGTACATGCTTTGAACTCGCTAGACAATATATCTTGGATGCTCCATTCAAGCTTGCTGGCTTTTTTGGGGGTGGGATTATGATGAGATTTTGGGTACATTTATAAGTGTATAAAGGATTTCAGGTGTAGAATAGATGTTTGTTGTTGTCTTGTATTATAAGGACAAATGAAAATTTCTTCATTTTGTACGTTTAAGCATATATGGGTTATTGAATTGTCCTCAAAGACTACGGACAAGATTTCAACACTCACTCAGTTGACACAGACAAAAGGTTGAAGTGTTAAGGGGTCTACCCTCTTTAAGCAGTGTGAAAACGAGTTGTTTTTAATAATTTTTTAGATAAGTTTAAATTATAAATATTGATAAAAAAAGGGGTTACACTTAATAAATACACTCTCGAAATACACAAAAACAATTTCTTTTATTGATTTATGTGAGTTTTTACCAATGAAAATGCTGGTTGAAAAAATGTCGAAAAAACGAGAGGGGTGTGCGCCGTTCATAAAATTTTCGAGGTGGTTGGTCTCAATGAAAAAAAAAAACAAATAGTTTTAAGTTCAGTATGTTAATAGCCATAGCGCGATTCGAGGGATTTTTGATTTTTGCAGGATTGATAAAATGGCGGACATTTTTCGAAAAATTACCAAAAAACATGCTATTTTTCACCCGTTTTAGGCCAAAAAAATATTTCAAATCAAAATTTTGAAAAACCTCCTACTCGCGCTATAGCTGTAGTCATAAGAAATGTCTGGTAAAAATTTGGTGAAAATCGGTCCCAAGACTCCCAAGATTTCATCAACGCGGCGTCGAAAAACGTTGTTTCGAGAAAAACGTGGTTAAAGTTTTTTTAATGAAACATCGCCTTCGGGTGACAAAGTGAAAGTTGCTCAAAAACAAGCCGCGAGGTGCGAGTAATATCTACATAAACATCAACAACATTAAACCCAATAATAATTTTGAAAATACTACTACTTTGAGTAATAACAATGAGAAGTATTCATAGCAGTAACAGGAATGAGTTGATATGAATCATATCGTCTACGGGAGGGTCCATTGATTACGGAAGGTTTTTGGTCGATGAGGACAGATTGAATATTCACGCGGATCAATCGGTGGGGCCTTTTTGGTCTTGGAAAATTTTGTATATGCAGCCAAAAATAGGTTCAATTGCATGTAAAAAGTAAAATGTATTACAAATGATGATGGTTATTGAAATCTTACGATTACTAGAGAATGAATATACTAAAAACTACAATTTTTAATACGATGAAAGCTTTTTAAAGCATATGATCTTGTAAAGTATTGACAATAAAACATTTTACCATTCAAAGCGTTGATTACCACAAATGCAAATTTGATTGAAATTTTGTTGGTTTTCAAAATTTAAGCAGTTTTTTTAATTAAAAGACTGTAAAAACTATTAAAAATGTGCTCACATTATGCAAATATTTTAAAACTTTGATTGAATTTACAACCATTTTTTTAGAATAGAAGATATAAAGTAATATCATTCGTATGAACCCTCTTTAAATGGTTTATTCTTTTTATTTTTTTTTCCATAATCATGGAAGAAAATTTTGCACGTTTCTCTTCAAAAATTGATAAGAATGTATAAATTTTATAAACTGGTATCACTGTACTGTGGAAATCAAGTAAAAAAATATTTTTTAAGAAAAAACCATAATTTTTTGCATTTTCTTCTATTAAATTTAAAAAACGACTGACGCGAATTTCTATAATGTTAAAAACTTCACAAAGATGTTAATACACGTCAACTGACACCATAATGATGCAAATATTATATCTGGTTCGTGAGATATAGTGAATGATAAAAATGACCTTGAAAATCATCATGACTCTTAATAACTTTTTTATTTTTAATTTAATTTTGTACGTCATCATCAGATAAAGTTTTGATGTTGTTTTCACAAACACTGTTTGGAGTATATTAATTTTGTAAACATTGATTACTATATTTCGCAAATCAGGTTAAAAATTTATTGTTTTTGAAAAAAAACTCTAGTTTTTGCACTTTTTTTTTAAATTAAAAACGGTTCCAAGGAATTTATTAAAAACTTAATAGAACCACACAAATGTCAATACGCGTCAATTGACACCTTGATCAAGGAAATTGTATGTTTGGTTTGCGAGATATAACGCATGACAGAAATGACCTTGGAGAACATGTTGGCTGTTAATGATTTTATATTTTTTATTTGATTTTTTTTGTAATCATGAGAAAAAATTTTGATGGAATTGTTAAATTTACTGTTTGGAGTATATAAATTATATAAACATTTATTTTTGCGTGTTGAAAATCAAGTTAAAAATTTGATGTTTTTGAAAAAAACCCAATTTTTTACATTTTTTTCCAAAAAATTAAAAAACCGCATCAAAGATTTTTTTAAAAATTTGACAGAATCACGTAAATGTTAATACGCGTCGATTGCCACCTTAATGATAAAAATCGCATGATTGGTTCGTGAGATATAGCGCATAACATGGTTGACCTTTAAGGGGTGAAAACAGCAAACCCCCCCGACCGAAGTTTCCCAAAAACTAATCAGCTCTTAAGATTGCAAAGACGCTTTGATTGACACCTTAACGAAGTCGATACGACTTTGTTTACGTGAGTTATGCTCGTAGAAAAACTGCTCGCGAACGCACATACGTACGTACGTACGTACGTACACACACACACACATACATACTTCTTTCTAAAAACACTTTATATATACTCTATAGACCTCAAAACGTAAAGAAAAGTTGAAAATTTCAATTTCGATTTTCGAGGCGATTACAAGAACTTCCCATATACTGGGAAGTTAATACAGTTAGACTGCTGTATATATATACTTACCAAAATCGCAATAAAAAATATGATCTAAGTGCGACCCTTGAGGCCCACACGACTAACTTCCCAGTGGGTAAGTAAAAATGCTATAATTTGATTTCATTAGTAATTAATATTATTAATAATCACTGTTAATAATAATGATTTTTTCTAGATTATTATAATTACTTTTATTATTTTTATTATTTTTTTATCTAACCATAAAAGCTTTGGTAGAGGAAGACGCCTCCCCCACCTGGTCGTCCTCTACCAAAGTCTCGGCAACCTCGTTCTCCATCTTGGCCCCGGAATCCACAACCATTATTGAAGGTATATTTAATTATTGTTAATAATAATCATTCGTTATTAAGAATATTTGATCAATACTCAATAATTATGATTGCTATTTACAATATCAACTTATGACTAATAATATTTGATTATTATTGATTATTATTGATTATTATTACCAATATTAAATTTTTTATAACAATATCTAACTGCATTAGCGTCACACATCCCAAATCTCATACTGTAAGTTTGGAATTCTACAAATTAATCTTGATATTTTTTAAATAACATTTTTTACAACACAATTTTGCTAAAACACACAATAACAATTATATTACTATGAAGGTATTTGGGATCTGCACGAATTAATATTGCGTTTCACCAGTTTCGAAATAAGCAATTTTTAGTCGTATTTTTCAGTTTTTTCATCCCAAATAAAAAACATTCAATTTTAAGTTACGTAATTACGCGTCAAATTAAACCGGTCCCACGTCAATGCGATCTTTGTTTCTCGAGATAATCGAGACGAAAAATAATTCCGAACGCACATCCGCACATACGTACATACACACCCACAGACATCTCTCTAAAAACGATGGAATTGGATTCTAGAGACCTTAAAACGTGGAGATATGTCAAAATTTGGGATTCACAAAATCGACCCCATTACAATAACTTCCCATAGGGAACTGGGAAGTTAAAAAATCGATTTTTTGAAAATTATAAAGAGGGTGGACCCCTTAAATTAAATTTTGATTGATTATAGTTTCAGGATTCCCAGAACGCTTTTATGCAATGCGTACGAAAATGACAACTAAAGGCATGAAGTTGTAATGAATTTTAATTTTTAAAAATCGAGAATTTGAAGGACATAAGCCAACCGTGCAAATAAATTCGATTGGCCTCTTGAAAACCGGAGGTTTGGTGATTGCTGGCAGGATAGCTCAGGTGACGGTTTGGTTTCTCTAGTCTTCGCCTAATTTTATAACGAAAGATTCAATCTCTGTTAAATCCGAATGGTTTCCCAGAAACTTTCTTACAAAATGTACGTTTTGCGGCTGTAAGACAATTTCTGGTCAATTATAAATCTGCAGATTTTTAAAGTGGTTTGAGCTGGATGTTATTTCAAGAACCGTATTTTCAATATTTGTTACATAATTACTGATAAAGTTTGAACAATTGTTCTAGCATTTTGAAAAACGTATCACCAAAATAGGAAAAGGCCAAAAATTGTTCACAATTCCCAATTACAGACAGTCCTATCAAAAATACCCTAACATGGTAGATCTTATAATTCCTAGCATAATTCCGCACACACAATATCTTCCGCAGTCTCCATCAATCTACCATTCGTGCAAAGATGACTAGCTATATTAATACGAAACAAATAGTGCAACGCAAAAAACTTTACTATTTCCGTGCTCACTTTTGTTAGTCCTTAGACATGCAAAGGAATATACTCGGACGTACATATACGAGGTCGTAACAAGACCCTTTAACTGGATAATTTTCGCTCACCCTGTTTTCTTACTTTACTATTCGTATTTTTTGTTTGCGGAAGTAAATATCGCGCTTCGCGTATCAACTAATTTCCCCCCTACATATATGAAAGTTGTTGCCATCAGTTAAGGATATGTTGGTTGGAAATATGTGAAGGAAATTATGAAACATAATTTGCTAAAGCATTTCGTCACGAAATGTAAGCTTTCGCTCCCCCGTCGGCATATGAATAATGATATGGCTGGTAAGTCTAGACCAATATATATGGGCTTGTATGGATATGAAGTTTTCAGTTAGTTGATTCGTATCCTTTGGAATGAGATGTTATAGTTGTAGTCAGTGACAAGGCTTATAAGTTTTAATTATTCATTTGAAAATACATTTCATTATCAATCAAAATGCGTGATGTGGACATGGTTAAATATTTTGTTCATATTTCTTAGTGATTTTTTATTTATGTTGAAATTTTTTTGTTATAAAATATACCAAGACTTTTGAATAAAAGACATCAATAAATGTGGGACTATCAGGAATGTATTTTAAAAAAATAAAACGTGAACTATTGCACCAAAATTCAAGTAAACTCCTTCTGACTTCAATCAGTGCCAGGTAAGCAATATTACTTCAAATCCATATCCTTTGTGCAGTGTGACTATCACAGTTTTTTTCATACTATTGATAAATTTTATATAATATAAAAAAATCTCATCCATGATCTGAATACACAGCCAAGCCATTTTTCAACATTTTCCTCCTTTTACTCATCTTCAATCTTCTTCCGAACACAGGAAAAACTAAGCTAACTATACATAAAGACAGCTTGACAAAAAAGGATGTTCTGACCATTAAAAGTCCATTAAGATACACACATACAAATGAGAAACAGCAAGGATTGCTTATAAAATACCAAAGGAAATGACCAAGTAGTTATTCACAATGTGATGAGGACCACCATCAGCAACACTCTGTTTTTAGTATTGTTACGATCATTTCTGAGCTAACACTTAATGTGACGGAGTACTCAAACATCTTTTTTCATCTGCCGTAAGAGCACTAAAGACAAGTTAGTTTTTCAAGTTGTGCTTGTTTCATCACCTTAATGAGCAATGGAATATTTATGGTTGCTTGAGATTCGTCAAACAGGATAGGAGGGAAAGATTTTCAATAGCGTTGCGAAGCAACAGTAGTGAGGAGTAAGGAGGGTGAATAAAAATAGAAATCAAAATGATAACCAGGAGTAATAAATCTGTTGAAAATATTCCACAATTAAAACAGTCCCAAATTCAGTTCATATTTGATTGCATTTCTGCAACAGATTTACCATTTGTTTTTAGATTCAAGAAAGCGGCATTAACATCCTACAAAGGCCCATTTGCTTAAAATTGGAGAAGAACTGTACATTGGCTAATTTAAATTCGTAGAAAAAAACATTAACTAATCGTGTAATACAAACTTGTAGAGAAAATATTAAGGCTTCACTTGTTTTTAAAGTCCAGATGCGAGGCAATAAACGTTAGGTCTCGCGGTTCCTTTTTCCCTAGTCTTAGCCCTTGTTAATTATCCGAAAACTCAATCATAATCAAATCGACCGATACCGCCAATATACAAAAAAAAAAATTATATCACGTATCAATGATATACATTTTTTTTAATCAACATGGACACTATCTCCGAAAAAATCGCACAATCATACATAAAATGCACGAACAAACTACCCCCTCTCACTGGAATACTTGGCCTAAACAAAGCGCTTCAAGAATTAATATTGCAGCCTAGAACCACCCTTTCACGTCTTACAGGCAGCAATCCCGCATAACATACTCGGTATGGCGCAAATCATATTTATACAGCTGAGCGTCTGTTTCTTGCTGAGAAGAAGTAGTATGAAAAGAAATTATCGAGTTATATAATTTATTTTATGATACTATTTTGTTCTTCATTCTGTTTTCGAAAGGTTTGCTTGGATTTTAAATCAAAGCAAATCAATAGTAGACCAGGGCGAATCTGTAGAAAAACGGCTACATTTGGTCGTTGAGAGGGGGCACGCTGATTTTCGCAGGAAAAGTTGTGGAATAACTCCTATAACAATAATTTATCTATGCTTCTTCTCAAAAAAGTCGGGAACATTAAAAAATCCAAATGTTCAAAAAAATTAAAATAAAATCGTGTTTTCCTGCTTGTCTCACTCCCAACTTTAAAACAGTTCATCTCAGAGCAAAATTGCGTGAAAATGAAAATTGCGTAATAAAATTTTCTACAAGATAATTTTTTTTTACCTTATTACGCATTCTTATTTTTATTAATATGGTATATCGTAAAAAAATTAATTGAAAAAAGATTTTTTTTCTTAATTTGTTTAAACAAATGTTGTTTAAATAATTATACAGCATTCATATGACAATAATTGCATTGAGTACATTGAACAGTATATGTTTGGGAAGTTTTTCTAGAAAAAAACTCCTTCAACATAGGAAAAAATATGTGGTTTTATTTTGTTATATTATTTGTTATAATATAATTTATTTATAACATAATACAAGCGCCTTCTGGATTTGTTAATGCGATATTTAGGCTTCTCTGTTCGAAATACATCAGCTCAAAAAAAGGTGAAAATCGCTCCAACACAAGCCGAGAGAATGCCTTTTTTTAAAACTTTTTTTAAATTCGTTGCAAATGCCCGTCACCTTTGACCGGTTGTATCTCAGGAACTAATGAACTAATTCAATAATTTTTGTTTTAAAAGAAGCGAACTTTAAAGTTCTTTCTCACGTATTTTTTTAAATTTAATTTAAATTCATGGTTACCGAGATACTCAATTTGTTTATTAGCAAAAAAAATGTTTATAATTTCAAAAAAACTCTGAGGCCACCTGAATAAACCGATTTGAATTTTGTGAAAAAGTGTTCATATGAATGATTTTACCCGACTACTCTTATTCTGAAGACATTGTTGTTAAGCCAATCACAGTTTATTAATATTTGCATAATTTAAGCAGATTTTTAATAGTCTTCATAGCACCGTGTTTTAATTTTTATATCAAAACTGCTTAAATTTTGAAAATCAAAAAAAATTAATCAAATTTGCATTTGTGGCAATGAACGCTTTGAATGGTAAAATGTTTCGTAGTCAATACTCTGCTAGATCATATGCTATAAAAAAAGCTTTCATCAATATGAAAATAACAAATAACGTACAATAGGCTTTGTAACCTGCCCCTCTCCTCCCGATTAACCCGCGTAAATATTCAATCATCCCCCTTACCTACGTAATCAATTGACGCTCCCGTAGATGATACGATTAATATTAAGTCATTCCAATTACTGTTATGAAAGGTACATTATTATTATTTAAAGTAGTATTATTTTCATAATTATTATTTTGTTTAGTATTTTTAATATTTATGTAAATATTACTGGGAAGTTGACCGTGTGGACCTCAAGGGTCGCACCTCGCGGCTTGTTTTCTTAATTTGTTTAAACAAATCTTGCTTAAATAATTATAAAGCATTCATTTGTCAATAATTGCATTGAGTACATTGAACAGTATAGGTTTGGGAAGTTTTTCTAGAATAAACTCCTTCAACATAGGAAAAAATATGTGGTTTTATTTTGTTATAAATAAATTAATTTATTTATAACACAATAAAAGCGTCTTCAGGATTTGGTAATGGGATATTTAAGCGTCTCTGTTTGAGTTACATCGACTCATAAAAAGGTTGAAAATCACTCCACTACAAGCCGAGAAAATGCCTTTTTTAAAAACTTTTTTTTTAAATTCGTTGCAAATGCCCGTCACCTTTGACCGGTTGTATCTCAGTAACTAATGAACTAATTCAATAATTTTTGTTTTAAAAGAAGCGAACTTTAAAGTTCTTTCTCACGTATTTTTTTAAATTTAATTTAAATTCATGGTTACCGAGATACTCTATTTGTTTATTAGCAAAAAAAAATGTTTATAATTTCAAAAAAACTCTGAGGCCACCTGAATAAACCGATTTGAATTTTGTAAAGTGTATTTGATAGGTGAAGTGCTTTTCTATATGTGAAAAAAATTCAAACTTCTGTGGGCTTTAGTTTCTGACTTGCAAGATTTCAAAAAAAAATTAAATTTTTCCAATACATTTTGATTGTCAAGCTGTATGTGAAATCTACTGATTCGATTTTGATGAAAATTTGTGTGCTGTTTAATTCTATTATAATGATTTTTAAGCGAACTATGAAGGTCCGAAGTTTATTTAAAATGATAAAAAAAAATTAATAAGAAACGGCTTTTTTTCCCCATTTTTTTATTATTACTATTTTGTGGCAATATTTAAATGTTTCGAAATTTTAAATCAATTTTATCTTGTAGAAAATTGTATTACGCAGCTTTCATTTTCACGCAACTTTGCTCTGGAATGAACCGTTTTAAAGTCAGGAGTGAGACAAGCAGGAAAAACACGATTTTTTTTAAAAAAAATTTAACATTTCGATTTTTTTAATGTTCCCGACTTTATTGAGAAGAAGCATAGATCAATTATTGTTATACGAATTACTCTACAACTTTTCCTGCAAAAATCAGCGTGCCCCCACTCTAGGGTCAACTAAAAACAGATCCGCCCTGGTCTATAGGGAAATAATGATCTATAATTGATTTTTTAGTAGATAATGGGCCAATATAAATATGCTACTCGTGTCTAACCAAATCCTGGTGCAATTGTGGTAAGGAGCATCACTTTACTTGAACACATTAAACTAAAATTAACTAAAAAAATAATAATGCTTAGCCCATTCCTAAAATCACCCAGTTTTCCTAAAATCAATATTTTGACTTCTCTACGCAAATGAAAGGTTTGTTCAATAGTTGATGCGATCCTTTATTCGCAATACAAATCGCTAGTAGGACAGTTAAAAAAACAATATTTTAAGATAAAAGTGTTTGAAATTTCTGATTGTTTGAAAATCACGAAATTATGAAATAAATTAGCGAGGTGGACATGTTTCTTCAGTGTAAATCAAAAGATTTTTACTCTAAGTTTATTACCCTTTTCTTCCCTTCTAAAATTATGGTAAACATATATCCTAGGTTTTACTGCTATTCCGGGTCGTATGGATACAATTGTCTCGTTGCAACAGGACATGATGGCATTTATCCTAGATGGAATTTCATTTTCTGCCTTTGTACTGGTACTGGTCAGAAAGTTCATATATTTTAAATTGTGTCGCTATATCGGCCTATGAGCAATTTTATAAAAAGGCTACTCCTAAAAGACAGGCAAAATTTTAACGCCAATAGTCAATATAAAAATGGAAATGTTTAGGTAGAATTTTTCCACTCCTCGACATAGCAATGCAACTATGGAATCAATCCATTTCTCTAAATTGATTATTCAAATTGAACTCCGGTATTAAATACCCATAAGAACATCATCTAATGAAACAAAGGCAAATCAACAGTTGTTTTCCATCCTAAAAGTGCACATATCAAAATATTCAAGTACATATCGTTTCCACGCTCAAAAAAAAATCTCTTTCGACATCTTGAAAAAGATAGAAAAAGAAAAGAATATCTAAGCCCATCTTTCCACTATATATCTTTCATGTGAGTACCGATTTCTAGGAATTTTCAAAAGATATCTTGTACAGCTGCCTTTTTGCAAAATACACCAGCATATGCAGGCATGTTTGTACACATATGCACGCAATACATACGTTTATGCTAGCCATAGCCAGGGTCGTATTTAAGTGCGGAGAAATAAAAGACTTTCGTTCGATTAAGCAACATAATGTCGGTTGACATTTTTAGATTCGAAACGAAATAAAAAAGATTTCCAACAATCTGAGCAATCGATATTTTCAAAGTATCTTGTTTGCATTAATGATTATGGAAATTGAAATTGACATTTTAAGAAGATGGATTTTTGTATGTTTCGTGAGTAGAGATTTCTTTGATTTGGATTTAGAGAGAAATTCCTTGATAAATTTGGATGAATAAGTTTTATGCAATGTCTACAGTCAAAGAGATTAGATTATTTAGCTAATCGGCTTTGCCTTGATTGAAAATTAATAGAATTATTATTTCAATATACCTTTAAGGGATTATCGAAAGGATTTTCTTTCAAATATTCCATCGACTGATCATCCAAACATTGATTAATCCGAAAATTATCCTTTTGAACTTAGCTCTCCCACAACGAAGCGATTTTCAATCAACAAGCAAGGCGAATTGCAGCTTGCATGCCTATCATCTGCAAAAATCAATCATACATCCCTCAGGACCAAATTAGGTATACACAACCTGTTTGGAAAATTGTGAGAAAATGTAGGGACAAAAAATACCGAAACTCGCAGTGAGTCAAACACATGAGCAGATTTTATGTGCATGAGGGCAACCTGGTATTGAAATTGAAAAGCCATGACGACTGCACCCATACAGGTTTCCGCTATTTGTTACGAGCACAGGTGCAGCAGCGTGCGATATATGCAAGGAAATCAATTTCAAGGATTTCGTTAGCATAAGGCGACGATGGTGTAGTGAAGAATGCGTTTATGCTCATCTTTTCTGTGATTTTTCGATGGTAATAGGCGCACGTTGGGAAAGTTGTTTTGCTTTTTAAGGATTATCGCAGAGAATCTTTCTTTGTACGAATTAATAAAAAACGGGTCTTTATTATTCTTGTTAAAAATCGTGGAAAATCGGTTTCATATTCGAACAGGCAAAATATTTATTATGATGAAAAAAAGGTTAAATCTAAATTCATTTACGAAGTGAGGAAGTATATCCTTATTTTAAACACTCTGTATATATTTGCAATGATTCAAAAAGAATTAGTTATCGGTCAAAACATACAAAAACCATGCGAAAAATGTACTTTCCAATTATTTCATACAAAGTAACGCAAAATTACTTTTTTGATATTAATTTATTTGACTTATTTTCTTAACAAATTTAGACGAATTTCAATGAAACAAGCCGCGAGGTGCGACCCTTGAGATCCACACGGTCAACTTCCCAGTAATATCTACATAAACATCAACAAAATTACAACAATGAGAGGTATTCATAGCAGTAACAGGAATGAGTTAATAAGAATCATATCGTCTACGGGAGGGTCCATTGATTACGTAAGGTTTTTGGTCGATGAGGACAGATTGAATATTCACGCGGATCAATCGGTGGGGGCCTTTTTGGTCTTGAAAATTTTTGTTGGTTTTAATAATTTAAGCATTTTTTTCAATTAAAAGACTATAAAAACTATTCAAAATCTGCTCAAATTATGCAAATATTTTAAAACTTTGATTGAATTTACAACCATTTTTTTAGAATAAAAAAATAAAATAAAAGCATTCGTATGAACCCTCTTTAAATGGCAACTTTGAATGATTTTTTTTTTCATTTAGTTTTTTCATAATTAAGAAAGAAAATTTTGCTGGTTTCTCTTCAAAACTTGATAAGAATGTTTACATTTTATAAACACGTATAACTGTGCTGTGCAAATCAGGTTAAAAAATATTTTTTATGAAAAAAACTATAATTTTTTGCATTTTCTTCTATTAAATTAAAAAAAAGCCTCAAACGAGTTTTTATAATGTTAAAAACTTCACAAAGATATTAATACACGTCAACTGACACCTTAATGATGCAAATATTATATCTGGTTCGTGAGATATAGTGAATGATAAAAATGACCTTGAAAATCATGATGACTTTTAATAATTTTTAACTTCCCAGTATATGGGAAGTTCTTGTAGTCGCCTCGAAAATCGAAATTGAAATTTTCAACATTTCTTTACGTTTTGAGGTCTATAGAGTATATATAAAGTGTTTTTAGAAATGGAGATGTATGTGTGTATGTGTGTGTGTGTATGTACGTACGTACGTACGTACGTATGTACGTTCGTGGACACTTTTTCCTACGACGATAACTCACGTAAACAAATTTGTATCAACTTCGTTAAAGTGTCAATCGAAGCGTCTTTGCAATCTCAAGAGCTGATTAGTTTTTGGAAAACTTCGTTCGGGGGGGTTAGCTGTTTTGCCCGTTTGAAGGTCATTTCTGTCATGCGTTATATCTCGCGAACCTAAAGTACGATTTTCTTGAATAAGGTATCAATCGACGCGTATTTACATTTTTGTGATTCTATCAAGTTGTTAAAAAAATTCTTAGAGCCGTTTTTTAATTTTTTTAAAAAAAGTGCAAAAAATAACGGTTTTTTTCAAAAACAATAAGTTTTTAACCTTATTTCCAACTCGCAGTAACCAATGTTTATAAAATTTATATACTCCAAACAGTTCTATTGAAAATGACATCAAAGTTTTTTTCTCATGATTACAAAAAAAAATCAAATAAAAAATAAAAATCATTAACAGTCATCATGTTCTTCAAGGCCATTTCTGTCATGCTTTATATCTGACGAACCAAACATACGATTTGCATTGTTAAGGTGCCAATCGACGTGTATTAACATTTGCGTGAATCTTTTAAATTTTTATAAAAACTGTTGGAGCCGTTTTTCTAATTTAAGAGAATAAATTGCAAAAAATTAGATTTTTTTCATAAACAATAAATTTATATCCTGATTTGCGAAATATAGTAATCAGTGTTTATAAAATTTATATACTCCAAACAATATTTGTAGAAACAATTTCAAAACTTTTTCTCATGATTACGTAAAAAATTAAATTACAAATAAAAAATAATTAAAAGTCATCATGATTTCCAAGGTCATTTTTATCATTCACTATATCTCACGAACCAGATATAATATTTGCATCATTAAGGTGTCAATAGACGTGTATTGACATTGTGGCAATTTTTTCAACATTACATGAAAATTGTTTCAGCCCCCTTTTAATTTAATAAAAGAAATGCAAAAAATTAGGCTTTTAGGGTTTTAATGTTTTTTCATAAAAAATAATTTTTTAACTTGATTTGCACAGCACAGTAATAAATTTTTATAAAATTTATACATTCTTATCAGTTTTTGAAGAGAAACCAGCAAAACCATAATCCATGATTATAAAAAAAAAAATCATTCAAATTTATTATGTATAGAGGGTTCATACGAATGACATTAATTTATATCATTTATTCTAAGGAAATTGTTGTAAATTCAATCGAAGTTTTATAATATTTGCTTAATTTGAGCAGATTTTTAATAGTTTTTACAGTGTTTTAGTGTTAATAAAAAAACTGCTTGAATGATAGAAGTCCAAAAAAAACCTTCCGTAGATGATATGATTAATATCAACTCATTCCTGTTGCTGCTATGAATACCTCTCATTAGTATTATTTAAAGTAGTAATATTTTTAAAATTATTATTTTGTTTAATATTTTTTAAGTTTATCTAGATATTACTGGGAAGTTGACCGTGTGGACCTCAAGGGTCGCACTTCGCGGCTTGTTTATTTTTAATTTAATTTTTTACTTAATCATGAGAAAAAAATTTGATGGTGTTTCTACACAAATTGTTTGGAGTATATAAATTTTATAAACATTGTCTACTTAATTACGCAAATCAGGTTAAAAATTTATTGTTTATGAAAAAAACCCTAATTTTTTGCACTTTTTTTTCTTAAATTAAAAATCGGGTCCAACGATTTTTTTCAAAATTCGAAAGATTAACACGAATGCTAATACGCGTCGATTCACACTTCTACCATGCAAATCGTATGTTTGGTTGGCGAGATATAGCGCATGACAGAAATGAACTTCAAAGGGTGAAAACAGCAAACCCTCCCGACCGAAGTATCCCAAAAACTAATCAGCTCTTAAAATTGCAAAGTCGCTTCGATTGACACCTCAACGAAGTCGATCGGACTTTGTTTACGTGAGTTATGCTCGTAGAAAAAAGTGTCCACGAACGTACGTACGTACGTACACACACACACATACATCTCTCTTTCTAAAAACACTTTATATATACTCTATAGACCTCAAAACGTAAAGAAATGTTGAAAATTTCAAATTCGATTTTCGAGGCGATTACAAGAACTTCCCATATACTGGGAAGTTAATAAGCGTGAAAGATTACGCCTCATAAATGATGTTCACTTTCTGCATAGTATATTCTTGATTTTTTTAAAACATTTTAATCAACTCTTACTAAATTCTCGGTGCTGTGGCACAGATTTCATTGTGAATATTTATTCTCGATTGGAGGATAATCGCTTATTTCAAATAAGTTCAAACAAAACTGTAAGAAGTGGTTAAATTCGGCAACGCGGCTCCCAATTGAAGACGTACCAAAATATTCTCCAACATAATTTTACATTTTATGGAATCGGTGGTCACTGGAGCATCTGTTTTACTTTCAAAGAAATGTAGACAAGCTATCCTTTCGGGTGATTCAAAATATCATCAGCACTGTTTAGTGAATGAAGAACTGCTCTTGGATTCTATGTAGCCTGTCCTGCAGTTACGGTTGTTGTCGATGTCATTTACATTACGAATTCATCGCTCCTACTCAAGTTGTAGCTGAAATCGTCAATTTTTCTGTTTTTCACCAAAAAAATGGCACAATCAATCTGTCGCTGCTTTACTTCTTACGCAAGCTGGAATTTAAATTGCAGCATGTACAGTGAGCTCAGAATCTTCCAAATGAACCTTCGTGTTGGTCCAAGTGGAATTGCACGTCTCTTTGTTCGGGTTTCTGGACAATCCTGTACCACTCTGCTGTTCAAGTTGGATACTTTAATCGATGTACACCGTATATGATTTTCCGGCACCAAGAAGCTTCCTTAGGGGTCATACATATACATATTACGTAACACTCCAAGAGGAAGGGGGGATCTGGAGTCTTCGAAAATGTTACTAAGTGTTATATGGGGGAAGGGCGAATTAAACTACTCTAAAAAATTGCGCTACGTAATATATGGATGTCCCGTTACTGCCTCTTCCTGATGAAAACCTGCAATCAGACGGTTTATAGTGTGCTCTGTGGCGCTGAATCAAAACAATCGGCAATTGATTATTGCAATGGAATATATGATTTTCGTTCTTGGTTGGAATATTTTTCCATGAAAATTTTTAAAATCTTTTTTTTCAAAATGTAGAAACCAAAATGAAAAAAAATTCAATAAAGAAGCTATTGTGCCGGGTTGCATGCAACCAGTTAAATTTCTGTTTACGTAGACCGTTTAAAAATTCAAAGTAATCCATTCCAGGATAAATTTATGTTGTTAGGAAGTGCACAATAAAAATGAATAAGCAAAGTTGGGATATGATAGGTGTTGTCCGCTATTTGTAGTGCTTTTTTTTTATTAAATATAGACGCAGCTTTCACAAACTACAAATGTTTTTTTGTTAATTGTAAATATATATTTCGGGGGCCACTTACTCCCTTATTCAGTACACAAGCTAATTTAGTAGTAGTAGTAAATGGCCCACGAAATATATATTTACAATTAACAAAAAAACATTTGTAGTTTGTCAAAGTTGGGAGCAAATCATTGTACGATTCAATAAAGTGATGATCTACCGGATGCTCAAGATCCCTTTAAGTACTGAACGCGGTTTGGAGGAAAAGAAGTACATCTTAGAAACAGCCAAAATAAACGGCTTAGACACGACAATCATCCTCGACGGAAAAAAGCGGTGTATACGAGGTTTCTTGTGAGGATTGTGACATAGTCTACATCGGACAGACTATTAGGCCGATCCAAAAAACAATGCGGAAAAAATCCCAGAATCGAAACGCTTGATTCATGATCTTGGGAACGGTTTTTCGGAGCTAATTAAACTAATCCTTTAAGATAAAGTTAAACCAGGGCTCAGGTAAAGACCTGGGGACCTAATTAGCAATAAGTTTAGGATATTTAAGATAGATTATGCCACATTCATCTTTAGACACAGTGTAACACTGGAGAAGGACACAGCTAATGTCCGAAATATATATTTGTAATAAATAAAGAATTTAGAAATCGTGTATAAGGATTAGTGTCAGTTATTTATTGTACGATTGACGGAGCCTTGGTTTATTTCGATACCGAAAACAATGTAACCTCCGAAAATATATGAAATGTAATAGAAAATAAAAATATATATATATTTTTTTTAAATATTTTGGTATCGTGATTATGATTATGAAAATCAACATAAATCTATCCAAAAATAACAGCGTCGCAATGGCAGTGATGTTGTTGCTTTAATTATAATCAATTGTGCTATGTTGCCTTAATTTTAATTAAGTTAAATTTTCGCATATTTGTTTCACACTATACACAACTAGATAATAAGATAAATTCTGTAGAAAAATATATATTGAAAAAGAATAATTCAGTCAAAACAAGCCACGACTTTTAAAAATTAAATGATTTTTAAAGAAATTAAAACTCAGTAGAGAGTTTATTGCAAGTCCTTTGGAGCATTTTAAATGGAAAGACATACAAAACATAAACAATCTACGCCTTGTATTTCAAATCGTTCTGTGAAAACTAAACATGTTTGTGGATATTCACCCGTGACGAAATGTTTTATAAAAAAAAAGCAAGTAAGGTAACAGAAACAAATTTTATGATATTCTATGATTTCTTCTATTTTATAAATAAGTTATTGTACTGTTCAAAAGTTTTTGTCGGCGTGTGAAATATGGTTTTATGAATATTTTATAACTCAATAGAACTATTTTCAGGTGAGCAGATCAAAACTTCCAGCACTCTTTCAATTGAAACTTTGTATGAATACTGTCTGGAAAGTTTTAGAAGACTCTGCCATCAGTTGATTGTACATACATGTAGGGTAGGGTGGTTTTGGGTCATTCAAATGTGATATGTACAAGTAATTTCAATGTGCAGGTTTACACACATATATGTTTCATATTATGCATTTGCCTATTTGTAATTATAGGCGATTTACTGAAATATGTGATCTTTGAGTGTCAAAATTTATCATTAAGATTCATAATTAAGTATGCAATCTCTGAATAAAATATGAAATAACGATTTGTTTGGAATTTTCACTGAAAAATGCGCAAACTTACACCACTCTTTCCTATGTAGGTAAGTATATTTAAAATAAACGTGTTTTTCATTTTACAAAAAAAAAAAACGTTGCAGCGTATGCATTTTATTTTTATAGTTTATTTTAGTTTCATAATTAATAGTGAATTTTAACTCATTTTTTAAAAACAATGAATGCATCTCAGATTATTGCTTCTGTTTTGTGGGGAATCATGTTGCAGACTTGCGGGGTAACTTTTGCACAACTTTAACTTTAACTTATTTAAACCGCTGATTTTTTGACGACAAAATAGAAAAGAAAAATGAAAAACATGCAGAAAAGCTTAGAAATTTCGTAAAAATTGATTCTGTAGTTTTTAAGTGGCCTTGATCATCGATTTCAAATACTTTCTTTAAAAAAAACGTATTCAAAGTTATAGCTCATGTACTCGCTTCGACACATCTGAATAAAATTCGGCGTATTTTTTTGATTTTGAATACATTTTGATAAGATTTGGTGCAAATATGTTTGAGACATTTTACTTTATGCAAATGAACATAAAAAATTGGTTTCTCAGAATTTATGAGTATAAACGTAACCTTTTAAATATATGAAACAACAAATGGAAAATGTTCCAACTTTTTTTTGGAAAATTGGAACCCGAACCAAGATTCATTGTCATTCATAAATTAATTCGGAGGAGGTTCGGGGATAACTAGTTCTTCTGCTCCTGGATTTCTTTAAAAAATAAGGATGGTTCTTTGAACAAATCAGAAGGATCGAAGACGATCCAAGTGAAGCAGAAGCCGTTTGGGCTTAGCAAACTCATAACCTAACCAGACCTATTGAAAGAATTTTATAAGCTATGTAGACGAAACCATTTTGGTGGATGTTGTTTCTATTTGATCATCGATTTTCAATGTATCGCCATTTACACTGCACGTCCAATACTCGCACATAGGTTCATTGATATTCGACCTCATAAGTATTATAAGTTTAAAGTAATTCAAAAGCATAAAACTTTTACAATTACTGTTCAACTTAACTGAAAACTTTTGTACAGGACCCCGAGTTTTTTATAATTAAAACCGATCAATGAAACCAGGTTCGCGCTAATCTGTGGTAATTTTTAAATTATGCTGAAAAGTTTTATATATTTTGCCAATCGGTTATTTGGCAGAGAATTTAAGAAAAGTCAATGAATATCAGGAATACAAGAAAAATAAAATTTAGGGTTACAAGTTGCAAAACGATATGAATATCATTGAATTGAAATTCAGAGTTAGAATTTAGAAAATTAAATGAATAACAGTGGATTAAAATTTAAGATTAAAAATTTTGAAAACAAAATGAATATACGTGGAAAAAAATTTAGGGTTCGAATTTGACAGTAGACAAAAAAGCAAACCTGATTACGATTATTATATTAATTTTGAATTGGCACATGGAAACAGCAAAAAATATAAAACTAAATAACAAGGCTTCCTTGATTATCTCGAACCGTTGTTAAAAGGTTGGTCCAGGGATAACGGCCACGGTTGAACGGCTCAATTTCCGTTTTGGTTACAGTATGCAGGGAGACAGGAGTCCCCGGAAGGGTTACCTCGGGAAAGAAATGTTAAGAGATGAAACGATTCATCAACGACCAGCTATGGTGGAAGTAGGGTTGGCATGCGACTGTCATCTACATTGCCCAGTCCTGGTACAGGTCGCTTATTTTCAGTTTGTGGACGTTTTTTTGGCGCTAGTGCTGAACACGTCTATCCCACGGATATATATTTTTATTGTTTTTGGTTATCAGGCACGCCTGATTTCGAATAAGTGAAGCGTGAGTGACAGAAGGAAAGACACCCCAGAAATTGCGATTGCTGGCCACATAAGCAGGCGTGCAAGTCTCGGTCACTCGAACAACTTGTTGGTCCTGGGGGAAGATCAGTATTCTTCACTTGTTCGACTTTCGGCGAACCATTTGTTACCTGATATGGAGTCTGTAGAAAAATTCTGGTATACACCTTAAATATCTTCTATTAAATCTTCCTTGAAGATTTGAAATGTGGATCATGGATTCTTTCAAAGCTAGTATTATATCGATACTGGTCTTTTTAAGAGAATTGACTCCCACTTCCCATACAATTAAAAATAGTTCGCGGGCTATGACTAAAACTGGTGTTTTATGATTTTTTCGCGGACATATTCATACATCCAGGCAGTCGTTCTTATCCTAGTTTATAGCATGATTGGTTGGTTGGTTGGTTGTAGTGGCAGCCCCTTTTTATCCAAACGTAGCTCACTTAGGCCACGAGAGGCCCATTGTGATACCACAGAATTTAAGGGCGGCACCAGAACCTGCAGGATGACGAGAACCATCCAGATTCTCGAAGCATGATACAATCGTCCAAAATTCATTCTGTTATTCTCTGATGTTTGCGCACTTAAGGTTTTCTAGGTTTTTATTTTATTTTGTCTACTTTTATTTGTACGTTTCTTTGGGCTGGACTAGTCTATTGAGTCGAATTTCCTCAACGCTTCACCTTACCTGCATTTATATTATTATAATAAGATCTTTAATCCTAATTTTGAACGTCAGTTGGTATTTGCGAACAGATAAATGTGGCTCTTTGTAGACCTGCGCTATCATATATGTCGTCCTAAAATGTTTGGTCTCAGATAATGCGAATTCAAAATACTACTTATCGTATTCGTAACCTATTTAATTTTTTTTTGGGTACTGAAACTTTCATCTCTGCTGTTTGCGATTACATCCAATGAATTTTAAATTTGAACTTCTTGAAATTTGATCATCAAATATGTTTGTTAAATACATAGTTCCCATTCATATTTAGCAAAGTGATTCAAAATTCACAATTAATTTTATAAAATCCATTCGACAAGAAAGAAATTCATTTAAATTAAAATGAAGTTTCAAACAAAATTAAACTCCTAATTCAGTTTTCAGACACCAAATCACTTACTAATAAAAATCAACACAGCTTCAAACTGTTTCCGTGGAAAATGGAAATGACTTCAAGTATCAATTTTCGACACTCATTAAGGTGCCCATAATAACGATCGGATCATTAATTAAACTTATTAATCGACACTTACGAGCCGATCCGTTATCGAATCTCGATGGTCATGCTGTGCTCCCAGATCCGATTAACAGAGCGCCGGTACACCGTTCCGCGGGGATCATTTTTATTAAAGGGCGACCGCCCATCCGCAGATATCGTCCAGCGTCCATGCGTGATCCGAAGCATTTCGAACGCCACCTCATCCCGAGATCATGACGCAGTTGCTGGAATTAATGGAGGCCGGCCAGGATCACGACTGCAGACAAGCAGGTGAGTTTTTTGATAACTTTTGCTGCAAAGTTCCTGTCGTTTTGAACGGCCAGGAGTACCATCACAATGATGCAGTTTAATTTTCGATAATTTAGGATGCATCAGATTATATAAAGATGAGAAATTTGGATTTTGTTGCATGTTTTTTTGTGCTAATCTCTATAAATAAAGAAATATGGCAAACAAGAAACATACGTAAAAAAGCTGATTTAGCGGCATCACTTTCAAATAAAAAATATCGCCTGTAAGAATTTAGCTACTTAGTTAATGACTCTCGTCTCAAATCGATGATGCCTTTCTTAATGACTATTTTATGGTCTGCTAAGAACATTTCATACAATGTTGCTGATTCGTTTCTCGGACATAGACTACGAACAACAGATACTTTTTCAAAAGTTTTGTCAACACCAAAAATTTGATTATCACTTTTATGAGCAGTTTATTGATAAATTAATTGGAATTTTCGAGGGAATGATTTTAATGCAGAATGATGCGTGACGTATGACCAATTTAAGATTTCGATTAATTATAGCTTTGCTGGTTGTTTGTTGGTACTTTACGACTGATGGATAGTTATTTTTAGTAAATTAGATACATTGTGTATACGAGGCCAAAAAATGCTTAATAAATTTTAATTTATAACCGATCAATGTTTTATGTCTTATTTCTGGGTCTATGAAAAACTTTCAAAGATTTGTGCGGGAAGTTATTAAAACCATTAGACATTTATTTATTGTGAATTTATTGTTATGCGATCTCAAGCGAGGGATATATTAGAGATATTCTTTAGCAAAGCATTAAGCCCAAGAACTTAAAACAACTGCTAATGCAACATTTAGTATTTTCTTCAATCAGTCACATACCAATTTTACCAAGTGCTATCCTTTAGTGGCCGGAAAATAAAATAGAAACAGACTTGAAATCTGTTGATGTTTACTTAAAATTACTTTGCTGTTTGAATTTATTGCAAAATTTAAGAAATGATTTTTATTGAAGTTACCATTCAACATGCGCCCATATATTATCATACAATTATTTAGACACTATTCGTTACAAATAAAGTTGATTTTCATTAGAAAAAATAAGAACAACAAAGGATTAAAATCATCAATAAATATGTTTTTTAACCTTGTCATTGTTTATGGTAGAATTTTCAATAATAAGCAATAAAAGTTTATAGCGTCTGTGTCTTAGCTCATTTGATCCTCTAAATTTTGTTACATTGTGGCAATCATTGCAGACTGTGTGTGGTATTTTACATATGGATCTTGTTATTCAGGATTTAATGAATAGCTTTTAATATTTCAAACATAATATTTTTGATGGGGCAGTATAATAAAAATTTCAGAGTTAACTCATAATCAATTAGTAGAATGGCTACTATCAAAAAATCGAATTTTCTGACTGAGGTTACTTTTACAGTTAAATAATATTTCTAAGGAGAGATAGCAGCCATAAATCAGTATGTGTAATTCTTGGTCCACATACGTCTTTTACATAAATATAAAATATGCGAAAATACTTTATTTCATGTCTTCATCTTTTTTGATTTTCTCGTTAACGAAATTATGCATTCAGGGTTTTGGAAAAAAGTCTGTTTTTGAGCATACATTAAAATGATATTATAAATATAAATTTTTATTAAATAAATGAAAAATATTACAAAGTTATTGACTTAAAATTGAGTTTATGTATAACAATAATGGTTCAACGGTTAGATAATTTATTCGACAATGGTTTTTATAAAATAAAACAATTTTTTTTATAGATTTATATAAATGTGATACTCGTTCATAATCTATTAGTTTTGATTTGATGTTTGCATTTAGCATTTTTGTATTTATAATTATTACCATATACGATACCTACAAAGAAACCAAAGACTATAGTATGGTGCAGGCAGTAGATGTTCTCTGGGAAATATCTGTTACTAATTCGTTAACGGGTTAGGACTATGTAATTTCTGTTAAGATATTACTGGGAATTTGTTTATGCAGGCCTAACACCTTCTTTTGTTGCTGATCACTACAAGAGTACTTATCGTTTTTTGTTAAGTTCACTTTCATATTACGGCTACAAACAACTGTATCTGGGCTAGTTAAATGATTCCACTAATATGATATTTCACTTTAGGAACAATCATTACACTACTTACAATATATCAATAATGACGGGATATTTCCTGAGAAGGCACTTTTCATAGACTCTATACATACCCTGTAACCATTAGACTACGATGAGGTATAATCTTATTTATTGTTTTTTTTTTATTTCATTATTTTGAGCTTTTTTCAAAGTAAACTTTCCCCCACGGTGGAATTAGAAATAACATGACCTCCTATTAGAATTATTGCATTTAATCCTTTCCAAATTCTTTTATTAAATACAGCAATTCTTTTAGCATCAGGAGTTACAGTAACATGAGCTGACCACAGATTAATAGAAGGAAATCACTCACAAACTACTCAAAGATTATTTTTTACAATCTTGTTAGGAGTTTTTATTTTAAAATTCCCTAAGCCTATGAATATGTAGAAGCCCCATTTACAATTGCAGATGCAGTTTATGGATTAACATTTTTTATAGCAGCAGGATTCCACGGAATTCATGTTCTAATTGGAACAACTTTTTTAGTCGTGTGTTTGTTCCGGCACCTAAATTATCATTTTTCTAAAACCCATCACTTTGGATTCGAAGCAGCATCATGATGCTGCCACTTTGTTAATATTGTTTGATTATTTTTATAAGTCTCAAGTTATTGATGAGGGGGATAATTATTTATATAGTATAATCAGTATATATGATTTCCAATCATTAGGTTTAATAAAATTAATATTAATAATTAATTCAATATCCAAAAAAACATTTAATGATCGAGTAAAATCTTCAACATTTGAATGTGGATTTGACCCTAAAAGATCCTCTCGGCTTCTATTTTCACTACGATTTTTTTAATTGCTTTTTTTTTAATTTTTGACGTAGAAATCGCTTTAATCCTGCCAATTATTCTTATTATTAATTTTTCTAATATGATATCTTGAGCTCTAAGAATTTCCATTTTTATTATTATTTTACTATTTGTGTTATACCATGAATGAAATCAAGGATCTCTTGAATGATCCTCATATATTATACTATATGAGGATCATTCAAGGGGTCTTTGATATCCTCCCCATAGGGTTGTAGTTAAATATAACATTTGATTTGCATTCAAAAAGTACTAAAATATCATTAGTCTTCCTTAAATAATGAAGAGTTAAATCGCCATTAGTTTCGACCTAATCCTAATTGAAGCCAAAAAGAGGCATATCGTTGTTAATGATATCAATGAAATTTAATTTCCAATTAAAGAAATATGTAGAGTAAGAAAAAGCTGCGAAGCTTTTTTTTAATGATTAAACTCCATTTGTATTTCTAACTTATATAGTTTAACTAAAACTTTACATTTTCATTGTAAAAATAAAAACACTCTTTTTTAAGTAACTAAAATATATTACTTAATATTTAGGGATTAACAACCTCTTCAATGTTATACTCCAAATATAAGCTACTTAATTAAATATATGCGTATATAAACATAACAAAAATTTGGTCTAGGTGCGACCCTTATGGTCCAAACGACTGACTTTCCAGTGGGATGAATAAAGAAACTATGATTTGTTTTTATCATTTATGTTTATATATTCTATTATTATTCTAAAATATTATAATTTTTTTTAATTTTTAGCTATAAAAGCCTTTTGATAGCGGAAGACGTGTCCGCCCTCGTCGTCTACCAAAGTCTCGATCATATAAAAAAATCCCCCAGATCCAAAATCTTCCAGATCCTAAATCCCCCAGATCCCAAACCCCCCAAATCCAAAATCCTCCATATCCAAAACCCCCCATATCCTAAATCCCCTAGATCCTAAATCCAATATTAAATTACTTATAACAATCTCCAATATTAACTGGATTAGCGTCTCTCCTGATAATATAAGTTTGGAATTTAAAAAATAATCTTGATTTTTTTTCAAATTGCATTTTTTACAAATTTGATCAGAATTTTGCTAAAACACACAATAATAATAATATTACTATGAAGGTATTTGGGATCTGCACGAATTAAAAGTGCGTTTCAACAGTTTAAAAATTAAGCAATTTTTTTGTTTTTCTTCACTCTTTTCATCCTTAAAAAAACGGCTAAACCGATTTTGCTGAAAACTTATTCAGTTTTAAGTTACGTAATTACGCGTCGAATGAAACTAGTCCCACGTCAAGACGATCTCTGGTTCTTGAGATAATCGAGACGAAAAATAATTCCGAACTCACATACGCACATCCGAACATACGCACATCCACACATCCATACGTATATAGACACACACAGCCATCTCTGTAAAAATGATGGCTTTGGATTCTTGAGACCTTAAATCGTGGAGATATGTCAAAATTTGGGATTCGCAAAATCGACCCCATTACAATAACTTCCCACTGGGAAGTTAATAATTAATAATATTATTGACAAAACAAATATTAAAACCAACATAATAAAACGATTAATATTTATATCTTCTGATATCTACTCTTTCCTATAATAGATAACTAAAGAAGAAATTAATAAAACAAATGATATGAATATAAGAGTCATCCAGTGTCACAAAAAAGTTATAACAATTATTGAAGAATTTAATGTAATTACTTCTCATTCAGTAAATAATCTTTAATCATTAATTAACATAAAAAACATTATAATTTACTAATAAATAATCCAATAATTCTAATAAAACAAATCGAAATATAAATCTTGATCTAAAATGATTACTCATATCTCTGACATCACAAATCAGAATTTTATTAAACTATTTAAATTTAAATTCATAAAAAAACAGCAACCACTTTTTACAATTAATAAATTTAGTGGAAATCAATGAAGGAATATAATTAAATACTAATAACAAATCTTTTACATAATCTAAGATGTAATTGATAACATATAAAAAGGCTGCAAAGATTCCGTATTATTTTGCATGGAAAAATTTAAGAAATTGGCTTATAATTTGAGGTGTCTCACCGCAATATTGTCTTAGTTAAGAAAGAAAGCTACGGTAATAAAAAAAAGAAGTGGCTTCAAAATTTGAGATTCCTCCAAGAATTTTTTGACGATTTTTCAAAATCTAGTTAAAATTTCTAACATCTTTGAAAATTCAAAAAATTAGATCATTCAAATAAAATAAAGAGCAAACAATTAAATGGGTGTAATCTGCGATACAAAACAATATTTCAACCTCAGGCCATTTAATGCAGCAAAAGTTGAAGGGTTTTGCCAACATTTTGGGTACCGCGCATTTCAAGAAGAGTACTGGTTAGCTGAATGGATTCAAAATGAAGCATGAGCACATTTCGTGAATTTGCATCATACTAATTTAAAAATACTTTCAATTTTAAGAATGGAAGGTGTAGAAATTGATAAAAATATTTGTGAAAACCATCAGCAAAGTGTTTTTTCAGAATTTTTGTGTAGATTTGACCAGAAAAATGTGTTCACTGCGGACAAAAGAGAACTTTTTTAGTGCTAGTCAAACAAAATATTGTCATTTAAAATTTTGAAATTTAACGGCGAAAAATAAAGCAAGGACAGAGCTACTGTTTTGGTTAGTGTAAATAATACTGAAACAAAATTTAGGATGGATTTGTTATTGGAAAATTACAGTTTTAAGCATGTTTTCAGTAATTTTTGGACCATTGAATTACCATTTTTTGAATTTTGGTTAGTTTGATTTATATAAAATATTAAATACTGAAATTTTGGTATAGCAACTAACTCTTTTACTTCAAATAAAGTAAATTAATCAGCTGTACATCTTCTACCGTTTGATTTTTATATATTAACTTCCCCGTAACATATACTTTCTAAAATCTTTGTATGACGAATTTTCTTTGATTTATATTCGTTAGATAGAAGTTTACTGTATACAAAATATGTTTTTATAGGATTTAGCGTCACTTTGAAAAAATCATACACATATTTAATTAATATAGCTAATAATCTGTTCAATATATTGTGAGTCTGAATATAAGTTCGTTGGCCTTTTTCCTGAAGTTTTATTTGTAATTCTTTGAAACGAATATTGAAAAAAAATTCCTGTACATATGTATAAACCATAACGGCTTTTTTGAAATGGTCCTATTTGGTGCATTTGTGAAAAACAGTTCTCCATGCTCATTATTACTGTTTTACACTAACAACCAATCAATTAAATTAACAATCATAAATTACTTTCCTTCTCAATGCGAATTTCCACAGCCAATCACATCGCGATATTATCAAAAACAATTTGCGCAATTTGAATAAATTACGCTTGAAATTAGATTATCCAAAAACAAATAGAAAATCAATCTTGTAAGCTCGTTCGAAGAGCTAATCCGTTCGACTGCAACGTACACTTATCGTCGTTTCAGATAGTTAAAATTGTTTGTTTCACACGAACACATAAAAGAATTGCTTTTTTTTCGTTTCAAGTTGAGCAGCTCAATTATTTCTTCGAAACAAAAACCCACCATAGAAAATTTAAATTATTCACCTATGCCTGCACGCGGATCAGATAAATAGGCAGACGTAATTAATTGAAAACTCCATGGAAATAGATAAACACAGAAAGCTATAGAGTGTCTCTATAGCTGGTATGTATTATTCCGGTATAGTAAAAGAAAGATATACATACACTGATGTGCCAGATACCTAAATCCATTTCTTTAAATCTCTTTCACTTGAATCGTGGTACGCCTTTAAGACGATTGTCTGCGTATAGTGGTATGGTCCAATTAGTCAAAAAAAAATTTATTAAAGGCTTTTTCTCTATCTGACAAAGCGGATTAGTATGCTCCATCAGATATCATGGAAAAATTTATGTCACCTACGATCCTAGTCAAGGGGAAATCCATCTTCAAGACAATTATGTCTAATTTATGAGTTAATATTGATGGCTCATACTTTTTCCCACCGTTTTAGTTACCACCGTCTGTCATCGACGATTTAATAATATGAAAAGTACCGCCTAAGATACCTACAGGCGGCGCTTTTAATTACCGTACGAACTATCTTAAGACGAGATCAATAAAGATCAGCTTCAATAAATACCCAATTTCGTTACAATCAAGCTGTTTGCTTGCTTGGCGGCTACGTGTTCCGCTTTTTTTTCGAGTCTTTTCGCATGTGAAATTAGAATTCGAGATATTTCCGTACAATCAAGTTCACGGAATTGATCGTGGACCACAGGAACCAGATCTAATCGAAGGCGGCTGAATAACTTAACTGGATCGACAAAGTCGACAAAATCGGCGAACAAAGTCTTTTGGTAGAGCCGCCGTGGTCTTAGAGGTCTTAGAGAAAACTAGTGAATGACTCAAAAGCCAGGAGTGGAGAGGGGGAGCAGGCCCAACTGCTTGCTTAAGATGGAGGTCGACATGTGTGTGACGCCAAAAACAATCTTTTTGATGACAACCGTTTAAGTCTTATAAGGAAGCAGCTTTTACGATACCAAATAAATGAGGATCAATCGAATAGTCTGCTTGATTACAATACACACGCGCTGGACTATCTGTGAACGGCCGTATCCAGTAAGATTGCTTATCGTAGATACAAAGATAACTAATCAAGTTTGCATGGGCTAGCACCCAATCGAAAATCCAAAATCAATGTTTTACCGAGCAATCTAAAATGCAGTGGATACTCCAACCGACTTTTGATCAAAACATATAATTGACCATAAGTCCACCCATTTGCCAAGTCCAGTTTTAGCGAATCACTTAACAGCAAATATCTAAAGATAGTCTTTAGTTGTTTAGCATGCAAGATAGACCCTCCTTCGCATTTAAGGGGCGTATCTGCTAGATTTTCATTTCAATCTAGATGTTTTCCAGTGCAAATCTACTCGTCCGAAATGACTTCGGCGATTGACGAAAAAGTAAGAGTGGTGGATCCAGAGCCGCTTGAAGCATGCCCCGCTCTAAGCCAAAGATACAAATGGTATCCGCGCACTACTATGGGAGGCTCGCAGTGCTAACTGCAAGAGGTGGCTTGACAACAGCTGCATCAAATCTAAAGCTTCGCTGCCCACTATCCCATTAAGCGCTGGCCATCGCAATATCCAATGGTTGATGGTCTCCTACAGCTTCTTTTTGATTTATCGAAGATGCTATGTGATCATGCTATTGGCCAATTCAAATTAGCTTGTCTTGGATATCAAACGGATTGCCGCCGCCTTAATTTGTGCCGGCCCGTGGGTATTTGTTTGTTATGTTTTTATTAGCCGCAAACTATCGACCGTAGAAAATTAGATTACTTGTTTTTCAAACGTTGCGCGCAGAGTTGTTAATTTGACGAGATGATGTTGCTGGTCGAGAAAAAAAAATGTTTTAGCCGACATTAGTGCACCCTCTGGAGACCACTCTATATATCCCCTATTAGCTTCTATGCGTTTCATTAAATTGTAGAATATCTACTGTTTTCAATAAATTGTTGTTCTTAATTTTAAAGTCATGTTCAACCTAAAATTATTAATTCAATCGGCATGACATTAAAGAAGAATTGCATTTGAAGAAAAAACGGGAGCTACCGCCGGCCATGAAATATGGGTAACATTCTAATTTTTCGATTAATTAGCTCAGTGACATGGATTTCAAATAACTTACAGCTGGGTGGCGTAAGTGATTAAGAAGGTTTTATTTAAATTGAGGCGCCGATTTTGAAATTAAAAAGATGTCTATTTTGTCAGTTTAATTTGATTTAAAAATTTAGTAACGAACGGCGGGGAGCCTTTCATTTAAGGAAGCGAAATTATTTTGAGAAGCATTCATATCAAGTTGAAAACAGAAGAAGAATCTCAATTCTGAGAATATGGTTGTAGTAGAATTCCTATTTATAATCTTGACTTATTATTTCTTATTGAATTCTACAACGGTTGCATAGCCTATCGTAACGAGACATCCTACTTCGTATTGTGAACTTTGACCTACGTACAATTGTTCGAGTCCTACTTTTATGTTAGTCAATTTGTGTAGAATATTTCGAGACACAATAAATTTACGGAAAAAATATGCAGCCTCCTCAATTTTCTTGAGAGGTTGACTAAATCAAAAAAAATGTTTTTTGAAGTTCCTTTGGTCTACATTCTTTTATAATGCAAAGATTAATACATTTCATGTGTGAAAACAGTTGATTCTATAATTGTCACTTATTTTCTAGATGAAACAGCTTTGGAAAATGAGTACCAACGAACTCCGCTTGTATTATAGACCAGGGCGGATCTGTTTTCAGTTGGCCGTTGAGAGGGGGCATACTGTTTTTTGCGGAAAAAGTTGTTTAACCCTAGATAGCTAATGTTCGTCAAAATGACGAATATCCAATAAATACCTTCTACTCCCGTTGCTATTGTTTTACTTACACACGTGCGGTTCCGCGTAGTGACATCTTTTACATATACTCTATATTTCCTATTAATACAATAAACTTCTTCAAAATGTCATAAAATTTAACTAAAAGGCACATTTAAAAATTGATCGTAAAAAAGTCGAATGATTAGCTTATACGGTGTATTCAGGAACGTTAGCTAACTAGGGTTAAAAATCCCTTGTCGCCAAATTGCAATAAATATAAAAAAAACAAGAGCCATTTTTATGTAATTTTTTCACCACTTAAAATGCACCTAGGACCTTCATATTTCGTCTAAAAAATCCTTACAATAATATCAAATAGCAAGCAAATTTTCATCAAAAGCGATTCGGTTAAATGCCCATGATATCTGCAATCTAAATTTATTTTAAAAAAAAAGTCAAAAATTTTGAAAGCTTGCAAGTCAGAAATTTAAGCTTACAGAAGTTTGAAATTTTTTTTGCATATAAAAGAGCAGTTTACCTATCACATGCACTTTACAAAATTAACAAGCCGTGCGGTGCGACCCATGAGGTCCACACGGTCAACTTCCCAGTAATATCTAAAAAGATATTAAAACTATTAAACACAATAAACATTATGGAAATAATACTACTTCAAATAATAAAAATGTACTTCTCGTAAAAGTTATTGGAATGACTTAATATTAATCATAACATCTACGCGAGCGTCAATTGAATTCGTAAGGATTTTGGTGCATTGGTTTGATTGATTATTCACGCGGATCAATCGGAGGGGGGGGGGGCAAGTTTCAAAGCAGTTTTTTCATTAAAGTTAAAACATGGTGCGGAGAAGACTATGGAAAATCTGCTCAAATTTGGCAAATATTATAAACTTTGATTGACTATACAACAATGTCTTTAGAATAAGAGTAAATCTATAATGATAATGATTCGAATGAACCGTTTTTACATGGTGACTTTGAATGAGTTTTTATTTTTAATTTAATTTTTTTTTAATCATGAGAAAAGTTTTTGCTGGTTTCTCTACAAAAATTGATAAAAGTTTATAAATTCTATGAACATTTATTTTTACGATGTGCAAATCAAGTTAAAAATAAATTTTTTTATGAAAAAAACACATATTTTCCAATTTTTTTTTAATAAATTGGAAAAACCGCTTTAACGATTTTTTAAAAATATAAAACCATCATAAAAATGTTAATACGCGTCGATTGACACCTTAATGATCGAAAGATTATATTTGGTTCTCGAGATATAATGAAATGACGTAAATGACCTTGAACGTTAAATGATTTTTTTATTTTTTATTTAATTTTTTTGTAATCATGAAAATAACTTTTGCTGGTTTTTTCACAAGAACTATTTGGAGTATGTAAATTTTATAAACATTGATTACTTAGGTTTAAAAATCAGGTTGAAAATTTTGTGTTTTTGGGAAAAAACCTAATTTTTTGTACTTTTTTTTAAAAAATTAAAAAACCGCTCCAAGAATTTTTTTAAAAATTTGATAAAATTACGCAAACGTCAATACGCGTCAATTGACATCTTGTTCAAAAAAAATCGTATGTTTGGTTCGCGAGATATAGCGCATGACAGAAATGACCTTCAAACGGGCAAAACAGCAAACACCCCCGACCGAAGTTTACCAAAAACTAATCAGCTCTTAAGATTGCAAAGACGCTTCGATTGACACCTTAACGAAGTCGATACGACTTTGTTTACGTGAGTTATGCTCGTACAAAAACTGCCCGCGAACGCACATACGTACGTACATACACACACACACATACTTCTTTCTAAAAACACTTTATATATACTCTATAGACCTCAAAACGTAAAGAAAACTTGAAAATTTCAATTTCGAGGCGATTACAAGAACTTCCCATATACTGGGAAGTTAAAAACGGATTATTGGGACAGCCTCAGCAATTTTTGCTAAATTTGGTATTAAACTCTAAAACAGTGCTGGGCGGCTGCGGATATAGTCGGAGGAGCCTTGCTTCCATCAACAGAATTCGCAGCCGCCCAGCACTGTTTTAGCGTTTACTACCAAGTTTAGCAAAAATTGCTGAGGCTGTCCTAATAATCCGATTTTAATTTTATAAAGTGCATTTGATAGGTAAAGTGCTCTTTTATATGTGAAGAAAACTTCAAACTTTTATAAGCTTAATTTTCTGACTTGGAAGCTTTAAAAAGGTTTGGTTTTTTAAATAAATTTAGATTGCACAATCCGAATAACGAATCGCTTTTGATGAAAACTTGCTTGCTATTCTATGATATTGTAAGGATTTTTTAGACGAAATATGAACGTCCTAAGTGCATTTTAAGTGGTAAAAAAATTAAATAAAAAATGCTTTTTATCCCTGTTTTTTATATTTATTGCAATTTTGCGACGAGGGTTAAATGTTGTACGATTTTTAACCAATCCTGTCTTATAAAACAATTTATTACGCAACTTTGATCTGAAATTTACCCTTTTAAAATTAGGAGTAAGAAAATTAGGAAAAAAATGATTTTTTCAATTTTTTTAAACATTTCGATTTTTTTTTAATGTTCCCGATTCTTTTGAAAGGGAGCATAAGTCAGTTATTGTTATACGTGTTATTTCCCAACTTTTCCCGCAAAAATCAGTGTGCCCCTCTCAACGGCCAAATGTAGTCGTTTTTTTACAGATCCGCCCTGGTCTATTATTTGTATTGTTAATTAGTTTATTGGTTATATGAATAAAAATGTTAGTTGGTAAAAAATAAACCAGAATACTAACTTTCAGTTTGAAAACTACTCGATGCAATCAACTGCAATATTAACATTTAATCATTTTTTAAGGGGACATGGCTTTTGATACATTTTGTTACAATAAACCTTTAAAAACACGATTTTAATAATATGAAAGTGAAATTTATTAAGTACTCATTAAGTAAATAGCAAGGCGTGTCAAGATCATTTTTTTGATGAATTCAAAACACTATTACGGTTTTGATTTAATAATCGAAAAATATAGTGTGTTTAGCACGTGAAAAAAATTTTGTTTACTAGAGCCAAAGAACCAAAAAAAAACAGTTGACAGTAAAATAAAATCAAGAAAAAATTGCCTAAAAAAATTTTGCTGAGAAAAGCGCATCATCTCCAAAAAGGATTTGAAAAAAGTTCAGCTAACTATTAAACTAATGAAAACTTTGTCCCGATTCGGTTGAAAACATCCGCAAGGGAATTTGGGCAGAATACTATCACAAAATTTCTACAGATGAGAATCCTCAACACTCTAAATTTTAAATTGGAGAAAAGTTTTGGTGTAACTGGCGCAGGGCTGAGGCAGCTGGTAAAAGTGCTTTGAAAAATTTCAAGCATCCTCCACTTTTTGGTGATGAAGTACAACGAATTCGAAAACCAATCTATGAAGACTTAACTTTGGAAGATTTATTAAAGCGCTGCTTAGGCAATTTACCTCAAAACAACAATTAAAGCTTCAACTCTTGCGTTTGGAATATGACCCCTAAGCATACGTTTGTTGGCAAAAATATTATCAGAATTGCTGGCAATACTTCTGCATGTGTATTCAATGAAGGGTTCTAAAGTTTTACTGAAAATAATGCAAGTTACGGGGATAACTGTCGGTCAAAGTTGCGATGAAATATGCGGGGATATAACTCATTCTACAGCGGGGATATAACTCATTCTAAAGCCCAATTTTTTTAAGATTTTTCAATCGTGCATACCGTGATTATTTTTTCCCCAAAAAATTGTAGCAGACGACGGGTGGACAAAAACATCTAATTTTTTTTGTATAGTTCAATACTAATAAAATGTATGTGCATCATTTTTTAAGGAAAATTGTTTTGCTTTCCAAAATAAGCAAACAAACCTCAAGTATATTCCAGCTGAAAAATCCCGATAAAAATCAAAGTGCTTATTTATAACTTCAAAAATTCATGGGTTAATTTATATGTTTGTATGTATATGTTGAGAATGTCAACTTTTTGGTAGATAATCTTCTTAGATTTAACAATTCGCAAATGTTTTTTTTGATAATTCCTCGCAAATACAAATTATATTTATTAATTTTCAGAACCGAAAGGCTCAGCCTGCCCCTATCAACTAATTCATTGCGAATGCAGCCCGGAACAAAAACATTAGCTCCAGAAAGTGTTCGTCGGAATCCACGAAAACAACCCACATTTTGTGAACATTTCAAACAAACGAAACGAATGCAATCTAATCCCGATCCGTTGGCTACAAATCACCTAACAGTGCGTGGAACTGAAATACAACAAGGATCATTTCTGATCGAAAAAGTCGCCCGAGCGGCTAAGTCAAAAAATTTAGTTTTAAATATTGAACTAACTGATTGTTGTCAATGTATGAAAAATACAAACAATTATAATTGCTTTAATATCGATGAAATTCTTGAAGATGAGTGTAATGTGCAATTAGTTAAGGATCAAGCAATTGAATGTGATACTAAAAATTATTGTCAGCTTCTAATTGATGGTAAGAAACTTGAAAAGGAACCGACACCAAGGACAATGCAAATTATAAGTGTGGTTTTACATTCAAAAAAGGAAGATGAAGAGTCTGAAGAGGAAAAGAGCTGAATGAGTTGTAATAGTATTGTAATGTAATGTTATATTCAATTAATATAAATTATTAAACATTTAAAATAAATTTTTTTAGTACTATGATCCGTGTTGAGAGAAATCGAACAAGCAAATAGAAGGAAAATTTGAAAGCAAACGAAGTGCGAATTTAGTGTTATAAATTGTTATTTTAAAGTTTTGTGTTACTTTTTCAAATATAATTTTCTTTCTTCTAAAACTTGTCAATTTCTTCTATTATTTCGGATTTATTTGAAGAATAAAGAAGTCCTACGTTTCCAAAAATACGAGTAGCAATGAAATGCTTTCATTAATTAAATTTATTCTGCATTACCCTGGTATTTTCTACAGACTTTAGAGATTCAATGCTTTTCTTTGAATAACATTTTTCGTTCCAAAAAATTCGTAATAATTGCTGTAACCTAGGTGGAGTAAATACTCCGTGAGCAAGATAGGATCTCCCAGACCGGGAACTAAAATTGCAATTTACACTTCGCTACTGAAAATTTCAAGTTGTTTACGTATCTACTTCAAAAATTAAGCATGGGCGTACACGTTCTGATCGCTTTCTGACCTGACCCGGTTAAGAAAGTAAATCGTAACTGTGCACTTTCTTTATTACTGTATTTCAGCCTATATGTAGATTCTGACTACCGCTTCTTATCCGATTTGTTTTTACAGTCTTAGGGGCGCTATCACAATTGCATTAAGAAGAAGACACTTCATTCTCGGTCACTTTTAAACATCACTTTTGTGATTATAATTAATAATGGCTCGTTTTGGAAATGCTTAAGTGTCTCACCAAGTTTCCGAAAAATAAATAAAACTTTTCACCACAATTTCTGAAGAAAAAAAAGGTTTCTTTTAAAATTATTCTGCTTATTGATTTACTTCGAAAAGGACCATTTTACCCATGTCGCAAATTATTCTTTCTGAAAATAATTTTTCACCGATTTTTTTCGAAATGTTTGTGAAACAAAAATATTTCTTCTCACTTCTGGGTCCAAAATCAAAAGGTGAAATTATGAATATTTTATTTATTCTTTCAGCGAAACTTTATAGTCTTTTAATTTGACAAATTTAATTTCGATGCCTGCAAATAATTTTATATCAAGAGATCTTAGAAATCTTCGGATATTTGTCTACTCTCTACTTATTTTAAAATTCTCCAATCGTTATGAATGAAACTGAAAATATTTTTCGTAGGAGCCATGCTTCCATCAACAGAATTCGCAGCCGTCCAGCATAATTTTAGAGTTTTTTTTACCAAATTGAGCAAAAATTGCTGAGGCCGCCATAATAATCCGATTTGAATGTAAAATGTTGTAATGTAAAATGTATTTGATAGGTGAAGAGTTGTTTCATATGTGAAAAAAAATCAAACTTCTATAAGCATAAGTTTCTGACTTGCAAGCTTTCAAAATTGTTAATTTTTTAAAAATAAATTTAGATTGCACAATTATTATGGGCAATCTACTTAATCGATTTTGATGATTGTTTTCAATTTTATGATATTGTGGCGATTTTTTAAGTGAAATATGAAGGTCCTAAGTGCATTTTAAGTGATGAAAAAATTAAATAAAAAAAGGCTTTTTTCTCCTTCTTTTTTATTTATAATGCAATTTGCGACAAGGGTTAAATTTTGAACCAATCCTATTTTAAAGAACTTGGACCTAAAATGAACCGTTTTAAATTTAGGAGGCAGAAAATTTTTTTAAATTTTTTTACACATATCGATTTTTTCTAATGTTCCCGACTTTTTTGAGGAGGAGCATAAGTCAATTATTGTTATACGAGTTATTCTTTAACTTTTCCAGCAAAAATCAATCAGTGTGCCCGCTTTCACCGGCCAACTGAAAACAGATCCGCGCTGGTCTATTGAGAAATATAGGCATTTCGCATGCCATCGGAACTAGCGCTTGTCGTTGGACATTAGGGCAGTGGCGGCTCGTGGTGAAGCTAATGGTACGAATTTTTCTATCACCAATATAAGTTCTTATGCGAGTTTCCACTCCACCCAAGAGGTACCACATGTGGAGCGTTAAACGATTTTAAGTGATCGGTTTCCCCAAAAGTAGATTCGCTGGCAATCAAAGATATATTCCTGTTATCGTGTTTTGAATAGCATTTAAAGCTTTAATAAAAGTTCATTGCACTCTGAATAAAAAAAATTGTTCAAAAACATTTGAATTCTTCCAGCGAAACAACTATAGGCCTTAAAAATGCCAAACACTACGAAGGCAAACTAAGTACTAGTCCCATGCACTACACTGATGAGATTACTTTTGCATTAACAGTCATCACCTTCACCTCCTTCGGCCCGTCGTAAAAAAAAAGTTGCTCATGCCTGCTCAATAGTATTATTCAGACCATGCCAAAATTAAACGTTGTCGAAGCACTGAACGGGCTGCATATGATTAGCCCGTCCACGATGTATACACATGTTATTTCAAACACGCACACTCCCGCCGCTTCAGCATAGAATTCACGCATACATTCAAATCGAAATACTCTTTTTAGGGGCTACATGCATTTAGCCCTTTCCTCGTAGTAAAGGTGGAAAATTGTCAAAGAGAAAATAAGTTTGAATTTTACTCTCAGCTTTTACTCGGTGCAGGCACAACGAAGCGAGTCAAAGAGAAAAACAAATTGTTCTACAGTGCGTGACAAGAAGACTATGTGAAAGTAAACTACAACATGGGCGAAAAAAATGCTACATTATATTTTGAAATGAAATGAAATTATGAAAACTACATAGAAATCTATAATGATATTTTACTACATTTGCACTAATATAGGCTCATCAATAAGTGGTGGGGCTGAGCCGCACTAGCCCCCAAAGGTAGAGCCGTCACTGCATTAGGGTAAATATTCTATCATTCATTTAATAAAATGACCATTAAATAACACTTATTACAGTCTCTTTGTATAGTCGTACAAACACATATTGCCACCGTGCAGCAAATTAGCTCTTTTAACTTCATATTGATTCAACAGATAATAACATCCGCGAAAATTTGGAAAAACATTTATTATTTTCAATACTGCAAAATGATACTTTCCACCAAATAACTTTGATATAATGTAACGGATAGATCTTTGTTAAATATCATCAAAACTATTGAAGCTGTTTGGTTAAATATTTCAACTATTTTCATCAAATATTTGATCAAAAATCTTTTATAGTGTAATCCATGTCTTAGATAATGTGCCATGTGTGTTTGTGCCACTTTATTTTATATCAATTTTGGTGAATATTTGTTTGAACAAAACATGAGATGCATGAGAGATATTTCATACCAATAATTTTCATTATCATTTTGAGATCGTAATGATTTTACCATTCCTCTAAGGATAGGGGGGATGGGGAAGTACTGTGTTAAAAAAATAATCAATTATTTTTATTTGGGATATTTCGTTAGAAAAGTGCCTTAAAAATACCTGTACAAAATTTTATATCGATGTCTAAACTGATTTTCATTCTACAGCTCTCGCTGCGTCCTACTATACCTTTTGGAGCGAAATCAGCCTTTAAGTGCCCGAACAAATGCCGCTATGTAACTAATCGGCTATTATTCTATCTAATACAATACATACAAGTTATATTACATAGCCTAAGCTAGTGCATATTCGAATTTCACAGTGTACACATCAAATATTTTGATTGAAAATGCTTTCAAGTCGAAAAAGGCGAGACAATTCTCGTAAACTAAAGAAACTATAAAGGCGTTTTTCTCGAAACATGCTTTTTCCGTGCGCGCCGTAGTTTTCTGAAAAAAAACTACACATCAGATTTACTTCAAATTCTCCACACATACTAATTAACTATTTACATGCTGCACGGGCCTAAGGTTAGGGAAAAAAATTTGAAGATTCTAGAACATTTTTTTCAATCGAAAAAAGTCAAAAAACGTCACACGTTTATTCAAATGTGCACCAAATCGCGAAAAACTTACTTATTGCCGTAAAGTTAGACCCGTGCCGTAGTTTATACTCAAGACTAAATAAGACAGAATTTTTTAAAGTATATGGTCACATATGGATATTTTGCTCAGGGTTTTACGAGGTGCAATTCCCTTATTTTGTTTGGCACTGCTCAAGCGCTTGGTCGCAACGAACGCCATTTTGTTTTTTTAATTTAGGACTGTATCGGAAAAAATTGACCTTTAGTTTTTTCTGCATAGCTCTTGCTTGGGATAAGTTTAGGTCTTTATTAGGTATGCAAAAATAGCTATGTAATGTGACAAAAAAAACGTCCAATCCGTTCGTATTGTAAGATCACTTTTGAAATAAAGTCATCAAATCAAGAAAGTTGTGTGCAAATACTTGAAAAATTCGCTTCGTAAATATTCGGTACTAGCAAAGGAGACCAATTCGTCGCTTGCAATAGTGAAACGAACGATTATAAAGTACAAAAAGGGTCTATCGGTTGCTAGAAAGTCTGGATCAGGTAGAAAAAAGGTCCATCCGATACAAATTTGAACCGAAAGGTAAAGAGGAAATTTTTGCAGAATCCTGACACATACATTCGAGATATGGCTCAAAAAGTGCAAACATCGAACACAATGATTCAGCAGATTAAGTAGCGTTATAATCTTAGATCATATAAAGTCCAAAAAGTACCCGATCGATCCGAGGAAAAGGAGAAAGAAGCGAAAAATCGGGCTCGAAAGCTATACAAGGATAACCTGACCAAATTCGATTGTGTTGTGTTGGACCATGAAACATACGTGAAGGCCGATCTCGCACAGTTGCCTGGCCAGGACTTCTATACAGCAGGATCAAGAGGGGGGTTTGGCCCAAAACATAAAACCAAAAAAGCACAAAATTTCCCAAGCGGTATATGATTGGGCAGGCAATATTTGGTCTCAGATCAGAGAAATTTGTAGCGAAGGATACGATCAACTCAGCAGTATACATCGAGGAGGGTTTAGAGAAGCGACTTAAATCATTTATCGAGAAACACTACGCATCTATAGCATATTGGTCAGATTTAGCGACAAGTCATTATGTTCGATCAGCAATGACGTGGTAAGAGGACAACAACATCTCCGTGGTACCGAAAGTAGCTAACCCTCCAAACTGTCCAGAACATCGACCAATCGTAAGGTATTGGGCTGAAATGAACAAAACATGGAAGAAAACAAACAAAATTGCTAAAACCGAATAGGATTTTCAAAACAAGTGGAGAAACGCATATAAGGTGGTCGATGACACCGTTGTACGGAACCTAATACGAAGAGTTAACGGAAAGGTCCGAATTTTTTTTCCTTTGAATTGAAAATTCAATGAATTTTTATGTAAATGTTAGTTAATATAATTATAATAAAATAATAAACAGAAAAACAATTAATTCGATGAAGCAATTAATACCACTTTTAGCGACATAATTATAAAGGTCAATTTTTTTCGATACACTCCTTTATTCTAATAAATGGAATCTGAACTTTTAATCACCATATATATTAACATTTCAAACTTCAAGTCGATATTTTTCATAGGTATTTTTTTATAAACATTTTAAAAAAGGATAAGGTATTAGTAAGAGCCTTGCGTATTTGATAATTTTTATGAAACGTCCTTCCCAATATACAAGTTATGAAAATCATAAATTCTTAGAGGCCTTGGCGAAGGCATATTTGATTTTTTTTTTAATTATCTATATGCACTTTACAAATATCCTTGTTACATTTGACAGTCAAATGATATTTTATCGATGTTTCGTTTAATATAAATGTTGCACTAAAATCATAGCGGTAAGTATTTTTAATGAAGTATTTTGTTTCACTATTTCTTCTTCAATGGCAAGGAATTTTTCATTCCATTTAAAGGAAGCTCAAGAGATTGTTTTCCCCTGATGCCACTGGCAATTGGTTATATCGTAGCTACGATAGATTCCAGTATGTTAGTAATAATATTTTAGTATATATTAGAAGAAAGATGTTGTAACATCTCTGCACCGGAAATGTTAAAATTTAAGACGAATTGTTCAACTTTTATAATAATAATTACTGTTCGTGAGTTTATCCAACGACAATGCGTTTCATTTCACTGAAAATTTCATTCTCCACTTACGAAAGTATTTCATTTGAAAGTCTGGCTATACCAGTTTCATCAATAAATGAATCAGAACTCTTTGACTGCAAATAATTTCTCGGAAATATGTCTGGAATTTAGTTTCCCTTTAAACATACTAGCCTCGAAATTATGCGGTAGTTTGGATTTATGTCTGTCGCTTCGGTTGATTTTCAATGTCATCATTATCTTTGCAACAGTCAAACTCCATCTTATATCTCTTTCCGCAAAAAAAATTGAATCTTTTTAATCAAAAGTGCACGCGTCTATGATGTCGGCAAACCCATCCTTGATTTATGATCGCGCTGAACAATTAGACCATTTTGTGTGACCATATCTATGCGTAGACCACACAATCGTCCCAATTAATCGGTTTCGTGTTACCGATTTTTTTCCCTAGGCTACCTTTAAAAAAATTGGACACACAATTCCCAATTATCAATAGATCCAATCATTCGCATAATCGATTCAAAATAATTATAAGCAAATTAGCGTCACCCGAATTTAGATATTTAATCAAATATTATTAAAATAGATGTTAATCTTTGCCCAACAAAGAGCCGTCCCGTATTCAAATCTCGATCTAATCACAAGATAGAACCTATATCTTTTCCAATGTCTAGCCTTTTTTCCCTAGTTATCGTTGAAATTGATTCGAACCAATGTAGACAGAGATATAACAAATCAACAATCGATCTAGTTCGTTACTAATGCTACATCGAAACTGCTTCCCCCGTTTCACTAAAAAATCTAGATGGCTAGAAAAAAGTGCCGATGATTTTATTGCTTCTTCTCGAATCGTAAATCTTGATGGAAATGAAAATGCCATCTTATTAGTGATGTCCCACAAGGCTGCGCACTGGTTCCGAGTATGTTATTAAAATTATTATTAATTCTAATTTTTGCTTGAACATTTTTTTTAGTTATTCGCTTGGCCTGGAGTCTCGTCGTCGTCGAAGTTGTTGGTGTGTTAGATTGGAAAATTATCGATTTGTGTTTTGATTTTTTTGGGACTGCCTAAAAATACACACATGTATGGAGCTAGCGGACCGTGGACTATAAATGTTCATATGAGAGTGGTACACACGCATGAAGGAAGAATAGGCTAGGCTCCATGTGGTGTCGGCACATCTCTTTGAAATCGAAAGTCCGGCATTTTTGGGGAAATAACAAAAAGCCCGTCGGGCGGTCGTCGTTGTCGTTAAGATAAAACTTATAACCGAATATTATTCTAATTAGTATGATCTATATTAGTTGATTGTTGCCATTAGCATATGGCGTTATGGGAAAGTTTTATCGTATTGTAGACGCTTCTGCCGATGCTTCTGAATGGCTGTTACCTTCATTTTAGGCACTAACGGCTGGGCAATCTGAAGGGTGAATTTACAAATGGGATTACACTTTGGACAGACCTTAACCCTCAATTACTCGCGTCCTGTTTCCTATCAAAGTTACTCGCGCGGGGTATTTTGTACCCCACCTTCCTTCATAATTCACGAACTTTTTGTTATTTATAGACGTTTAATGTATAAATAGGTATAAAGAAACGATTAATTAAAATTAATTGTGTTGTGCAAGTAAAAATAAACAATAAAATATTTGAATTTGAATGAAATAATAAAACCACTATTCTTATTCTAATTCCCCACTAGAAACAGGAGGCTGAGCACATCTTTTACATTCAATAATATTTTTTTGTACATGATTTTTGCATGTAAAATTTTGACAGGTCGAACACTTCACAGTTGTGCTTGTATCCTTCGATCTTCCGCATAAATGACATCGGCCTCTTTTACGTTGCATTGGTTGCGTTGTTGAAGATGTTGCAGATCTTGCAGTTTGACTAAACTCCGCACTGTTGTACATTTTCAAGCATATTCTGCATAATGCTCCGTATGTTTAATGGCAGTGTTTTTATCAGTACCCGCTGCTGAATATGAGGTTTCATAAAAGAGAGTGCTAAATTTTTAAAAAATAATCGTCTACTCAACGTCTCTCCACCATGTTTGCAGTGTATAATATAACTGTTAATTCCAGCTACGTTCAAAAGAGACGTAAATACATTGTATGTCCATCTGTTGGTTCGTCTAGTAACTGAATACGTACCGCACATTTGGTCCACGGTATCAAAACCACACTTTGTGCGGTTATAATCCATAATTATTTCCGGTTTTCCTGTTTCTGTGTCAATCACATTTTTGTCATGCTTAGTAGATAGAAGTACAACTGCTTTTTTTCTTTTTGGGTACATATTAAACTAAGGTGATCCCATCCTGAAAGCCAAATAGGAAAGAACCAACTTCTCTTGATTTTGATGGAAGAAATTCTTCAGGAATTTGACGTTTGTTCTTCTTCATTGTTCCAATAAAGGTTATTCCATTTTCTTGCAAAGTTTTCGCTAATGGATAACTGGTATACCAGTTATCACAAGTCAAGTTCCTATTTGTTCCTTTTAGAGAGTCAGTCAATCTCAGCACAATATCAGTAGGGGCCAGTGGCGAGGGGTGAAAAATTACTGTGGGTAAGCCGATGATTTTCTAGCATCAGTTTTCACAGCTGATTCGCAAGCCGGGAACGCTACCGGCTTTTTGATTTGTTTCCATATCCTATTGAGGAAAACCGAGCTGCCATTCCAACAAACGGGAGTTGAATGCCCACGGCACCTTAAATTATTGATGAATTCGAGACTCGGAAAGCTTTGCTGCAACTCTTACAGATGTTGATCGCTTTGCTGGCTATTATGGAACTATGAGGATATGTAGAATGAAGAGAATGGAGTAATAAACACTGAGATCAAGTGGAACGATTGTGCATGTTTACAGTGAACACTTTATTCCCTTATAAAACTGAAGTGTTCATTTTTGGAACATATTTGGAAAGGGAAGCCGATGGGAATCGGCTTATATGAACGCCTCGCCACTGGTAGGGGCATTATTTACTCTGTAGGGCCCTGCTGGATGAAGACCACAATATACTTCAAGTTTATAGGTATAATAGGTTTTTGCATCAACAAGTGCAAAAATTTTAATACCGTACTTTGCAGGCTTACTTGGGATATATTGTATAAACGGGCACCTACCACGAAAAGGCTCTAGTTTTTCGTCTTTCGTCACAAATTCTCCAAGAGTATAGGACTTTTCACAATTAATAACAAATTGATCCAAAAATGATCTTATTGCAGCAAGCTTGTCTGTTTTTCTTCTGTCTTGTCTTGTTCTTTTGTTATCAAATCGTATAGCGCAGTGCAAAAAATAAAATCTGGTTTTGGACATCACTCTTCTACAAATTTCAATTCCACTCCCATCAGTCTCAAATATTTCAGACAGATTAGTGTTGCTCATTTTTTAGAGCCTATGAAATATAATAAGCCCAAGAAAGCCAAAATTTCTTTTTTTGTCGTTTCCTTTATGTCACTTTCCCTAGTATAATTTCCAGAAGCTTTTGCTGATCTTATATGAATGTTAGTAGTATGTACAATTTCTTCTATCATTTTTTCATCAATTATTTTTCGAAAAGCAGAAACTTCATCTGTAGATATTTCTTGTGGATGTGGAAATATTTTTTTTCAAAACATCCTTTTTTGGTACTTTTGCAAATTTGCTCTTTAGCGGAGTTTTCCTCCATTTGTGCGTTTCCAGTAACATTTTTACGTTTTTTACTTTATTGTAAACTTTTTTATAAAAAAATGTTCATCGCTTTCATCCTCATCTGACGAGCTAGTATCAGATGAATATTCTTGCTCGCTGTTTGTCTTGTGATTTTCATCAGCATTGTCAATAACTTCATCTTCTGAATCAGAAAAATTTTCAAACCCTTGCAACTCATTCTCACTCCTCTCATTTTCACTTAGGACTTCCAAAACTGCTCTAATTTGATTAGCACTTTTTAATGTTCCAACCAATAATGCTGATATTATTTATATATATGATGTTAAAATAATGTATTAAAAATTGTAACAAAGCATTTAGAACAATAAAAAAGACAACAAAAGTACTTAAATTGTTCCTCGCGCGGGGTATAGAGTACACAATGTCAATATGATTTATCAAAAGCGCCAAACCGTTCAGAACAACCAATAGATCAAGACTGAGATAGAGAAAATCATTTAGTAAACATGTCAATAGAAGGTTAGAAAAAGTGCCAAATTCTAGACTATCAGTTGTGCCAACTATTGCAATGAAATATCCCGATGGGGTACGCTATACCCCAGTGCGAGCAATTGAGGGTTAAGTTCAATTGTTTCTTTTCAGGTTGAGTATGCGAAAAGAAATTCTCTGCTTATTTCATACAACTTTGGACTCAACCGTTTGAACCAAGAAGCTCTCTTGATGATCATCAGCTATCAACCGAAATTCCATATCAATCCAATTTAATTCCCACAATACCAATTTACGACCAGTCTTCATATCGAACGGCCATAACATATGCAATTTAAACTTCTGGTATTTATTACTGCACATCAGATACAATCTACATATTGACGAGACGACTCAAAACGATGATAAATCCAAACATTTTATTATGCAGACAAATCTGCATTGTATCCTGGCTCAGACACAGTTACCAAAGACTGTTTTAAAGCATCTTGAACTTTACCAAAAAAATTAATATCTCACGTGAATATTTGCAATCGAATTCTGTGAACTAATAAAAATTTCATCATTAATAAAATTGAAAATTATGTGCAGTTGTTATTAAAGTCGTTTTTTTTTTGTTAAAAATAAATAAATGATTAAATATTTCACTTAAATATGGTGTGTTGTAAAAATTAACCTGTTTTTTGGGGCTTAGACAAATTTTGTGTTACAGCGTGATAATAAAATTCTTGAATATCTTCATAAAATTTAGATTAACGTTTTTTTCTGTCGAAGTTCGGATTTTGGTTATTTTAACGAGGAGCTTTCGATTTGTCTGGAAAATAACATGATTGATATTTAAGGAGGGTTAAGTAAGGACTTAACATGGCTATTAAGTACACCTGGTTGAGATCATGATGAATGCTACTGTTTTCGAGTTGGAATCACAGCGAATTAAGGAGTTCGGTTCATGTATCATGGGAACATTGTAGCCTCTTAAATTGTCTTTTTTGTTCACTCATGTTTATGGAATGTTGTCTCGGACAATATTTACTGATAAAAGGTGTACTGCAATTTCTTTAGGTATAATTATCAATTTTTGATTTGTTTGTTGATCAATATATTACGAGGGTGCGTCAATAAATCCTTAGAAAATCTTAGATGGCATGCAAAACATCACAAAATATTTTTTTCCACAATAAGCGTTACTTCTAACTAGAGTGTTATCAAAGTTTAAGGCAGATCCATCAATTAGTTTCGTTTTTATCGTTGAACAAAATGAACAACTCTTATTTATTTATAAGAATGGAGAAAAGTGAGCTCCGAGCGGTGATGAAACATTTCTATTTAAAATGTCTTACACCGAAAGAAATCAAAGCTGAGTTGGATACAGTTCATGGTGAATCTTTTCCTGTGTTTGCAATTATTTACAACTGAATAAATGAGTTTAAACGTGGCCGTACATCAACAAAAGACGAATATCGTTCAGGACGTCCTATACAAGTGAGTGCACCTGAAATGATCAGAAATCCTTGACATTGTGTTGAGTGAAAGAAAAAAAATTGCGCGAAATAGTTAAAGCCATGAGAGTGTCAAAAAACACCATCATTTAAATTTTACATGAAAAATTAGATGCGAAAAAAATTCGGCAAGATGGGTGCCGCGTTTGGTTAAAAAAGGCGAAGACGTTGAAATCAGCCGGCAAGTTCATGGCCACCATTTTTCGGAATGCACGTGAAATTTATTTTTAGGGACTATTTGGAAAAAGTAAAAACAATCACCGGAGATTATTCTGTGTCGTTATTGAGCCGGTTGAGTGAAAAATTAAAGGAATAACGGCCTCATTTAACCCTTATGTACACACCCGGGTACCCGGGTGCCCACTTTGTAATATTTTTAACTTCCCAGTATATGGGAAGTTCTTGTAATCGCCTCGAAAATCGAAATTGAAATTTTCAACATTTCTTTACGTTTTGAGGTCTATAGAGTATATATAAAGTGGTTTTAGAAAGGGAGATGTATGTGTGTGTGTGTACGTACGTACGTACGTTCGTGGACACTTTTTTCTACGAGCATAACTCATGTAAATAAAATCCGATCGACTTGATTGAGGTGTCAATCGAAGCGTCTTTGCAATCTTAAGAGCTGATTAGTTTTTGGGATACTTCGGTGGGGTTTGCTGTTTTGACCCTTTGAAGGTCATTTCTGTCATGCATTATATCTCGCGAACCAAACATACGATTTGCATGGTAGAGGTGTCAATTGACGCGTATTAGCATTCGTGTGAATTTTTAAAAAAATCGTTCGAGCCGTTTTTTAATTTAAGGAAAAAAAGTGCAAAACATTTAGGTTTTTTTCATAAACAATAAATTTTTAAGCTGATTTGCGAAAAATAATAATCAATCTTTATAAAATTCCTTTTTTGCAAACAATGTTTGTAAAAACATCATCAAAATTTTTCTCATGATTACGTAAAAAATTAAATTAAAAATAAAAAATCATTGAAAGTCATTATGATTTTCAAGGTCATTTTTATCATTCACTATATCTCACGAACCAGATATAATATTTGGATCATTAAGGTGTCAGTTGACGTGTATTAACATCTTTGTAAAGTTTTCTACGATATAAAAATTCTTTTCAGCCGTTTTTTTAATTTAATAGAAGAAAATGCGAAAAATTATAGTTTTTTTCATAAAAAATATTTTTTAACCTGATTTGCACCGCACAGTGATACCAGTTTATAAAATTTATACATTCTCATTAGTTTTTGAAGAGAAACCAGCAAAACTTTCTTCCATGACCATGAAAAAAACTAAATTAAAAATAAAAAATCATTCAAAGTTACCATGTAAAGATGGTTTATACGAATGCTATTACTTTATATCTTTTATTCTAAAAAAAAGTTGTAAATTCAATCAAAGTGTTAAAATATTTGCATTATTGAGCAGATTTTTAATAGTTTTTATAGTCTTTTAATTAAAAAAAACTGCTGAAATTTTGAAAACCAACAAAAAATTTCAAGACCAAAAAGGCCCCCACCGATTGATCCGCGTGAATATTCAATCTGTCCTCATCGACCAAAAACCTTACGTAATCAATGGACCCTCCCGTAGACGATATGATTCATATTGATTCATTCCTGTTACTGCTATGAATACCTCTCATTGTTGTAATGTTGTTAATGTTTATGTAGATATTACTGGGAAGTTGACCGTGTGGACCGCGAGGGTCGCACCTCGCGGCTTGTTGTTGATAATTTGAGCAAAAATTTAAATTTCGACCTGAATCTTCTAATCCCCATTATTTAACTCTTGTAAGAGCTTAAAATACACTGGTTTATTTTTTCAAACTTCTTGAGTCTAAACTAAATGGGGTTAAAGTACATGCGCCTCGTGGGCACACCCGGGTACCCGATAAGGAGCAGGAGTAAATATATAAACCAATTATAATAATTTATGCATACATTTATATTTTTTCATTACAATGAATACATTTAATTGTCGACACACAGTGTTCATCTCAGACAGGCTTTTCACAAACTGAACAGCATTTTCGCGTCTTCCCGCGTCTCTTGATCGTTTCTTTGCATCAAATATGCAAGAACCCGTAACTATTTTCCGACCAGTACTATCTCGAGGTTAAATTTGCTTTTCAGAAGAAGTAGAAGGAGCTGCCTCTAACCCGATTACGCTCTCATATACACTAGTTACCAAAACACTGCTGCGTCAGTCACCTTTTCTAAAAATTTACTCTAAGTTGAACAACTAACGACTGAGCTAAAACTAAATGCGTACAAGCTGAAATACTAATTTCTATTATGTACATACATGAATTAGGTAAACATAGGTTTTCCTAATTACACGCATCTCTTAACTTCTAATAAACACCAGGTGACTATGGCAATTATACAAAAGATTTTCTATTTCCTTTACAGTTTGGTAAATCCTTATGTGGTGGGTCGACAGTAATAAACTTGCTTACGTTTCACCTGTGTAAACTACAAGGGATATGCAGTGAATGCTAATGCAATTTGCGCTCAATACCTTGTAATATTTTTCTTCAGACCTTGAATGTATATCCTCTTCAAAAGGACGATTGAACAACGCCTAATTGTATAGTTTTTTAACGTGGGCACCCAAGTACCCTGGGTGTGTAACAACGAGATAAAAGTTGGGTGTGTACATATTAATTAAACAAAAAATGGCTATATTGAAGGACTTTCAAAATCATATATTTCTGATAGCTTACAAAAATTGGAGAGGCGCCTAGAAAAGTGTATTGATCTAAAAGGAGATTATATTAAGAAATAAAAAAAAATATGCAGCACCTGAAGAGGATGCCGTCCGTCATCCCGAAACCACACTTCCCATTTAATAATGGTACCGGGCTAGAATCCTGGAAACAAGAACCTCCATTAATGTGCAATAATAGTGTTAGCAGAGTTGCGAACCAAAAAAGCACACTTGTGGGCAGGAGTTTGTCGACTAGACACGGAGGTTCGCAAACCCTAATATGTATAAAAAATATATTGTTTTTTTGAACTGTTTCTAAGGACTTATTGACCCCACCCTCGAACGTAACACTCTAGGGTGGAGGTGAGTATTTGAAAATGTTACTAAGTGCTACATGAGGGGAAATAGGGTTAAAATACTCTCAAAATTGCGTTACGTAATATATGAATGGCCCCTAATGGTATTATGTCTATGAAGATAGTATGATTTGATTTAAAAAGGTCTCATCATTATTCACCTTGTTTTAATAATCCTTGATCTGGATCAATCGGTAGAAGGGAGGTTAGAAAGTTACAATGTCTTTCTACGTTATTTTTTCGTATCGTTCCTTGAAAGACAAAGGGACGCTATCGAAAATGAATGCAGTTTTCTTATTACGCCGAATGAAGAGATTTTGTCAAAATGATGGCCATTTTGAATAGTTGCGTTCAAAATTGCCATTACTTCGGCATAATAACTGAATTTGTATTTTTTCACGATTTGACATCAATGAGTCTAAGAATTATTTCTTACTTGTCAGTTGGTCTTGAAAAACATTCAATATGAATAATCGGTTAAGTTGCAAAAAAAAAAAATTTTTACAAATGATGAGGGAGGTAGACCAGGACGAATCTGTAATAAACGAATACATTTGGTTGTTGAGAAAAAGTTATGGAATGACTTATATAACAATAATTGATTTATCCGCCTTTGTAAAAAAAAGTTCGAAACATTAATAAATAAATCGAAAAGTTTAAAAATTATAAAAAAATCGATTTTTTCCGAATTTTCTTACTTCTAACTTTAAAACGATTCATTGAAGAGCAAAGTTTTGATGAAATAAAAGTTGTGTAATTAAATTTTCTATAAGATATCATTGGTTAAAAATTTCAAAATAAATTACCCTTGCCGTAAGATAGCAATAAATAATAAATATATTAAAAGGGAAAAGAAGCCTTTTTTATTTAATTTTTTTACCACTAAGAATGCACTTAGTGCCTTCATAATTCGCTTAAAATTTTTTATAGTAGATTAACACAGTAAAAAAATTTTCATCAAAATCGATTCAGTAGATTTCGGATAATAATTTTGCAATCCATTTTTTTTTAAAAAATCAAAAATTTTAAAATCGTGCAAGTCAGAAACTAAAGCATATAAAGTTTGATATTTTTTTCACATATAAAAGAGCACTTCACCTATCAAATGCATTTTGTAAAATTAAAATCGAATTATTAGGGCGTCCTCAGAAATCATTGCTGAACTTGTTAATAAACTCTAAAACAGTGCTGGACGGCTGCAGATTCCGTCGGTGCGCCATCTTTATTATCGGTCTGTAAACACTTACTTACTTTGAAAAAACAACCAATTTCTATATATGAGGTATTTTTATTCAATTTGGTCCTTTGCAATTTATTTTCACTACTTTTTAAATACAACACCAATTAATTGGCTGCCTTTATTGGCCAATACAAAATGTGCCCATTTTGTTGCATTTTCCATTACCTTTTCGAGCATATCGGGCGTTATAGTGATGATTTCGGCACGAATGTTTACCTTGAGCTCGGTCATATTCTGAGGCTTGCTGGCGTACACTTTGCTATTCAAATAGCCCCACAAAAAGAAGCCCGAAGGGATTAAATCTGGTGATCTGGGTGGCCACTCAATGTCGCCTCTTTTTGACGTCAGGGAATTTTCGTTGCAAAAACTGAATTGTTTGATTTGTAGTGTAGCATGGCGCACCGTTTTGTTGAAACCAGTAACCATCAAATCCTTTTACACGCATTCGCGGGCAGACATAATGGGCCAACATCCACCGATATCTGCTTCCATCAACCGTTTCATTCTCTCTGAAGAAATAGGGCCCATTGATTGTTTTAGCGCAAACAGTCTCTTTTTGGTTTCTGCAATGGCGTTTTATGGATTTCGTGTGGATTCTCCGTTCCCCAAATGTGGCAATTCTGCTTATTAACGCCACCAGATAGTGTGAAATTGGCACAGGCGGTCATCAGAACTTTCTTCCAAAAATCAGGTTCAGTGCCCACCATTCGAGCAACTGTTTGGCCGTATTCCAAGCGATGTGGACGGTCTGTCGGCAACATTCTTTCTGTTAATTGCCCTTTATAAGGAAACAAATGCAAATCATCCTTCGAAATTTGCCGCATAGTGACGCATTTCGAAGGATGATTTGCATGTGCATTCCACTGACGCCAAAATGCTGAGCGCGGCGACGATACGACACTTTTGGGTTCTGGGAAATGCTCACTTTGACCGCTTCAACCAGTTCATTGACACGTCTTGGTCATTGATGAACGACACTACGACGATCTTGCACTGACTCGTGCTTAACGAAATTCGACACGAAACGACGAATAGTGTTGTCAGACGGTGCCTGTTGGCCACGGTATTTTCAACGGCATGCATGTTGAGTTAAAACAACTGAACGACTATTCTCGATGTACTTCGACACTATTTCGGCACGTTGTTTCGGTGTGAAGCGATTCAAAGTTCAAATTGTACTGAATTGCCGTTTCAAAAACATGTCTCATCGAATCAATCGGTTTGACAAATGCCAAAACTAGTAAGTGCTTACATACCGACACAAAATATGGCGCACCCTGTACACACTCACACACATACATTCTTCTTTCTAAAAACACTTTAAATATACTCTAAACACCTCAAAACGCAAAGATGTGTTGAAAATTTCAATTTCAATTTTCGAAGCGAATACAAGAACTTCTCATATATTGGGAAGTTAACAACAGACAACATAAGGACATTTCCGTATCTCGACCACGACCAACGACTAAATTGAAAAAGTCATATTTGGGGCGTTGAGGTATCTTTTGAGACTTAATGAAAGATGAATTTATTTTTAGTAGGAAGTGTGGTTTCGGCGTGTCGGATGGCATCCTATTCAGGTGCTGTCATTTGCCATCCGTCACGAGGCAGCACTTTTTCACTACTATGTTTTTTTAATCATATTTTGAAATATAATAGCTTCAAAAGATTAATTTAATTATTTTTGAAGATCCGACTCATTCGCAGTTACAGACCAGGGCGGATCTGTAAAAAACGGCAACATTTGGCCCTTGAAAGGGGGCCCACTAATTTTTGAAGGAAAAGTTGAGGAATAACTCGTATAACAATAATTGACTTATACTCCCTATCAAAAAAGTCGGGAACTTCAAAAAAAAATCGAAATGTTTAAAAACTAAAAAAAAAAAATTTCCTACTTCTCTCACTCCTAACTTTCAAATGGTTCATTTTAGGTCAAAGTTGAGTGGCAATAAAAGTTGCGTAATAAAATTTTCTATTTATTGGCTACCCAATTTTTTACACTTTAACGTGATATACTCCAAAACTGATGATCTTGCGATAAAGAGACAACGGTCTTATCATTAACCTATCTTCATTCTATACTTATTAGCTTCCAGCTCGCTCTAAGAGTTATTTGCATTCCGCTTCAGAAAGTTCTTTGTCGAATCTTTTCAAGCATTCAGTGCAAAAATTATGTCGCAATCAATTTTTACGCCAGCTCAAATTCGCGAAGATCCTTTAATGAAAGGTTAAACACGCACACCTTCATATCCTTAAGGTATTGCGCTAGCTCATTTCTGTGCTCTGAAGACAAAACTAGCAACTCTATACATACTTTTCCTACCCGAAGAGATAGTAGGGTTGATTTTTAAATAGAACCTATGAAATGTTTTGCGCGCAATTTCATTTTTTGAGCAGTGAACTTCCAGCTTATTTTTCCAGATTTTATTTGTTGAACGATGCGACAAGAAAGGAAGGATTTGAGACATTGCTGAATTGCAATCTTTTTTGTATAAAAAAGACCTGCAAAAGGCAAAGATGGAAACGACATGGTTCAGTTTGAGAAATTGTAGAAAAATCATTTGCAATGCTTCAAATGGTTTGCAATGAAGCTGGTATGCATACGATGATTTGAAATACTGTGTATTCCTTCGGCAAGACCCTTAAATTCCCGGAGGGACAAATTTTTTGAAAATTCTCGGATGGGCCTGAAAATTTGGCTTTATGCATGTAGATTAGTAGTAGTAGATTTTTAGATTAGACTAAGCCAGGATTGAGCATTTCATTTTTCTAATAATAACTATCATTCATGCTACTTCCTCACAACTGGGCTTTCGGAATGTATCGAGCAGTTATTAGCAGAATCGCTAATATTCCACATAGATAGCAACAGTTCTAGCGCACTTGAAAGGTAACGATCACGTTTCTCTTCTATACGCAATGTAGGTCCTTAGACACTTAATATAAATGTGTCGTCTAAAAAAAATTGGTTTATTGCTTACAATCTTTCCTAATAAAATGCAATTAACTCCATGAATATTATATTTAACAATCATAAAATCATGACAAGTTTTAATATTCTTCCATTGCTTTGGCGCTTACAAACGTTCGCGTTCATTTACAACTTCCGACATTCTGATCTTGAAATGCATTTTCCACTTTTTTCATCGCGGAAAAATCCTCGCTTACAAAAACATCCTATAACACATTGTAGGGTGCATGGTCCTGTTTCTGGTTTTTGGCATGTTGGCACGCATGCTGAACCACACGTTCGGTACGTTTCATTTTCACCACAACTGCTTTCATCGGTCGCCACGGAGGCAGCAACTAATTGGAAAAATTACTCAATAATTAAATTCAAACATTTTTTAAAAATAGTTATATGTACTTAAAAAAACTAAAACAACGATAAAAACAACTTTCTTCAACATTCTTTCAAAAAATTTATGCTAGACGCTCGCGAAAAATTAAACTGTAGACACTTTGAAAACACTTCACTGAATGCAGTTTTCCACTACACTTGTTTGTTATTTATATGATGGATTTTATTATGTGCATTTTCTTCGAAAAGATTACATATAGATATATTGTTTTGTAATTATATGAGACCAATGAATTACAATCAGAAAATTAAAAAGAAAAACTAGTTTACGGCGTTGAATTGAAAACCCATTAAACCAGTTGGTCTGTGAATGAAGAGTCCATTGTTAAACGCCATTTAATTGTTTTGATAATGTATTTGTTTGATTGGAAAGAACCTTTTTGTGTAGGAATAATTCAGATCATCTGTTGAGCTTATCAGTAATTAAGTAGTTAATGAATATTGTAATGATTTGATTATTTATGAAAAACATCGGTAACATTTTTGAATAAATCATCAATTGCCTGTTTTAAGAGTCGACTCACCGTTCAAATGCTCACAAAAACGATATAGGTACGCCATTTTCTGCTGCTACTGTCTTTTATAGATAATTACAAAAGAACAGATACACAAAATTTTCTAATCCAATAATCTGTTGCTTTAGATGAGACTTTCATTCCGACAAATTCATAGAATCAATTGAGGCGCAGTTTTGCAAAAGGGTATAAGCGCCAAAATCGAAAAAATCGAGTTTGATATCGATTTTCATGAAAAATTTCACAAGGAATCGACTGGTCACGTCCCGGTTTGTCGAAACGGGACGAATCCCGCCTTAAAAGCATGAAGTTTTTTCAAAACGGTCCTAGTTCTATAGTTTTTTCAAAATGTTACATATTTTATATCTTTTTCCTATAAATAAAATTGATACCAATGTGTCAACAACATCACATAACAGTGAGATTTAAATTAAATTAAATCAAATAGCATCAATAGAAAACCCATCTCTTGGGCTAAGGTGAAAATGGTTTTGCAAAACGGTATAGAAATCGGATATATACCGTTTTGCGAAACCTCCCCAATTTCATAGTTAACTTCCCATCTGATGCAACAGGTAATTGAATCATGTTGATAGATAAATACAATCTCGCTACATTCTAGATAATTAAGCAACAATTCAATTTTTCAAAAATGAAAATGCCAAGAGTATAATTGTTTTTTTTATTCCCGAAAATTCAGCTTTTTGGAACAGTACCCTTTTGTAAAACTGTGCCTCAATTCGTATTAACAATTAGACATGTCGCAATCTCATATTTTTGAATATCATCAATTTATAGTCACTCAATATTACCCGGCCAAACTATGCTCGGAGCAAATTGTGGCTTGGTGACACTATTTATTCTTCGGACTATTTAAAATTGCTCGGAAATAATCGAGGTTGGATATTGTTTTTTGAAAAATATATATGTAAAGTAACTTGGGTTGCTGTGGATTATTTGTGACACATTCAAGCTCTTGAAAAGGACTAATCCAGCGTCCAGTCTGATTCATCAGTTCTTAGCATACATCAAGTGGGACATTGATAATAGAAGCTATTTTAGTTTTTTATTCAAAGACGAAAATACTCAAACGTGAGCTATTTTTCGATTCCTACTTAAGTGTGCATTCTAAATATATGCGAAATGCTTTAACCAATTTGTGGGATGTCTGGAAACAAAAATTGCATTCCCATGTGATCTTAATTTTATTATAAAATATAGCATAAAAATATAGAAGTTGATTGTCGTCACCAGAATATGCAAGCCTTTCCAAAATATATGGTTCAAAACATATTCAGAAGCGACCAAGAAATTGAACCAAATTCGATCTTTAACAAATTTTGCCTATAACATATATAACACAGAAAAACAAAATCAACCCTTTGTTTTGTTGCATGAAATTTTTCTTCTGTTGTTTACTAATTTGGGTGCGCTGATTTCAAATCTACCCTCAGATGTTTTGTAGCAGCTCTAGTTAGTGAGATACAGGTACCGTCTTGAATTTACATAAGTAGTCGGTAGTTTCTATCAATAGCGGTGTAACTTAACTAGTTCCTTTATAAATTTCATTATGTCTTCCTCAAGAAGGACGTGTTTAAATAATCCTGATTGTTTTTGTATTATTTGTGGAGAATATATGGTCCAAAAATTTCGTGACTTGTGAACTTTGTACATTGTGAAAAAGGCATACTTCGACTACTTTGGGTTTCCGTTGCCGTCAAACGCTAAACCTTGGATGCCAAGTTTGGTATGCAAAAGTTGTGTTGAATCTTTGCGACTGTGGGCAAACAAAAAAAAGACCCAGTACAAAGCTCCTATGATTTGGCGTGAACCATCCAACCATCATGACGACTGTTATTTCTGTGTAACGAAAATCATAGGAATAAACCACAAAAATTGCTCTAAGTGGATATATCCAAACTTAAAATCTGCCATAAGACCAGTCTTGAGTATTAGTGACACATCAACACCACAGCAGCCATGTCAGCAGCAGCAGCAAATCGAAAACGACGGCAGTGGTAGCGACAGTGATTTTGATTGCTACGGTAGTCCCCGACCACTAAATCAAGATGATCTAAATGACTTGATCAGGGACCTTGGACTGTCTAAAACGGCATCAGAAATTTTAGCTTCCCGATTCAAAGAAAAAAATTTGTTGACCTGAGAAACGAAGATATCGTACTACCGTAACAGGGAAAAGGATTTACTTCCTTTCTTTACTAAAAAAAATGATTTTGTGTTTTGTACTGATATGTCGGGCCTAATGACTGCAATGGGATTAAAAGAGTATAATCCAAATCAGTGGCGGTTGTTCATTGATTCGTCAAAACGAAATTTGAAATGTGTACTTATATATAATGGGAACAAACTTGGTTCCTTACCTATTGCTATTGGTGGACCACAAAGTGTGGCTTGGGAGTGAACCCTTCTAAGACGGAGCTTGTCCTCTTTACAAGGAAGCGTAAAATTCCAGACTTTAGGCCGCCCACACTTAATGGCGAAAGTCTTACGCTATCCAATCAGGTGAGGTACTTAGGGGTCGAGCTAGATCATAAGCTTACCTGGAGGGCAAATCTGGAAGAGAGAGTGAGGAAGGCTACAGTAGCCTTTTTCACGTGTAAGGCGCTCTTTGGGCCTAAGTGGGGACTCAAACCACGGGTGGTACACTGGATGTACACAGCTATAGTCAGGCCAATTCTGACCTATGGGGCTATGGTGTGGTGGGAGGCGCTGAGCAAGCAATGTAACCTGGCTCAACTCACTAAGATCCAAAGAGTGGCGTGCTTGGGGATAACGGGTGCTTTGCGTACGACTCCCACAGCTGCATTAGAGATCATTTTGGATCTTCTTCCATTAGATCTGCACTGCAAGGAGGCGGCAGCCGCCAGTGCTGTGCGTCTGAAGGGTGGAGGCTTCTGGAGGGAAAGGCCCTATGGGCACTCCACAGTACTGAAAAGTCTTTGTGGGAAGCAAGGCTATGTCAACATGGACTATAGAGTGCCAACAATGGACTTTGAAACAAATTTCTTGACCGTCGTCCCCTCAAGAGAAGAGTGGGAGAGCGGGGGGCTAGCCGGTAAAGGAACTGTGTCAGTGTACACGGATGGCTCGAAAACGAGCACGGGCACGGGAGCAGGAATCTTTTCTGAGTACTGGGGCCTTAGTATATCGTTGGAGCTCCCCGTGTACTGCACAGTTGTGCAGTCGGAAATAATAGCAATCTTGAGAGCTGCGAAAGAAGTTAACAAGAAAGGGGAGGTCGATAAAGACATCACTTTCTTTGTGGACAGCAAAGCAGCCATAAGGATGCTAGAATCAGTCTTAGTGTCCTCCAAATTAGTTGAAACCTGCAGGTCGGAACTGGGGAGGATCTTTCAAAAGAACAGTTTAAAACTGTGTTGGGTTCCTGGGCACAGCGAAGTGCACGGAAATGTAAAAGCGGATCAGCTCACTAGGGAGGGATCCCGTGAGGCGCACCTGCATGAGAAAGTGGGGGTAGGTGTCTCAATGAAAGTTCTTAGGCAGGATATAAAGGTATCAGCCTACGAGCTAGCATTGAGGCGCTGGAGAAATTTAGGCACATGCTGTACCGCTAGACAGATGTGGCCAAATTATAATAAAAAGCGCACTCTGGGCTTGTTATCCCTAAACAGAGGTGCAATAAGAAACCTTGTGGATATACTGACGGGTCATGTGGCTTTCGGTGAACATGCAAGAAGAATCGGGCTCCCAGCGAACGACCTGTGTCGAAGCTGCGGTGATGAAGAGGAGACAGAATCTGTAGAGCATCTTCTCTGCAGTTGTCCGGCTCTAGCGAATAATAGGAAAAAACACTTAGGTGCATTCTTTTTCGTGAAGCTAAGTGAGCTTAGTATTATGAGAATTGACCAGTTCCTGGATTTCCTCAAGGAATCGGGGTGGTTCATGGAGTAATATGGTAATTTTTCCATGTCTTCAGGGCACATTTTCCATGTCTTCAGGGCACAATGGGCCAACGGGGCCTAAGTGAAGCGGAAGCCGTGCGGCTTAGCACCCTTCAACCTACCTACCTACCTACCTACCTACCTATTGCTCATTCTACAAAGTTTAAAGAAGAATATCCTACAATATCTTTAGTTCTCGACAAAATCAAGTACACGGAATATAACTGGGTTGTATGTGTTGATTTGAAAATGGTAAATTTTCTCCTGGGCCAACAAAGTGGCTACACAAAATATCCCTGTTTCCTATGCTTATGGGACAGCCGAGCTAAAGCTGAGCACTGGACAAAAATAGACTGGCCTTCCAGGGAGGTTTTGATTCCCGGCAAGCAAAATGTAATTAATGCTCCACTAGTATCCAGAGACTGAATTATATTGCCTCCTTTGCATATAAAACTGGGGTTAATAAAACAGTTCGTAAAAGCTCTTAACAAAGATGGCGAATGTTTCAAATACATTGAAAAAGTGTTTCCAAAATTGAGTAGTGAGAAAATCAAAGGTGGTATTTTCGATGGCCCACAAATCAGGAAGTTGATAGATGATAAAAATTTCATCAACCATATGACAGCTGTCGAGAAATGTGCAAGGGAAGAGTTTGTTTGGGTGGTGAGAAATTTTTTGGGCAATAGGAAGTCTGACGGCTACATTCAGCACGTTGAACAGTTGTTGATACACTTCCAGCGGCTTGGATGCAACATGAGTATTAAGCTTCACTACCTTCACAGCCAACTAGACTATTTTCCTGAAAATCTCGGTGACCTGAGTGAGGAACAAGGAGAGCGCTTTCACCAGGATATTCGCACTATGGAGAAGAGGTATCAGGGTTACTGGAATGAACATATGATGGCTGATTATTGTTGCAGCATTCAAAATAGTACTCATAATACATCTCACTCAAGAAAATCCAAAAAAGGAAATTTTATTCCGATTAAATATATTTAATAAATTTTTTAAACTTAAACTATGTGCATTTTCAATGAAAAACACTGTCACTTCGTAACTCCAAAACTAGAGCTGCTACATAAAAACGGCATATATTTTTGAAATTAGCGTGGAAAAATTATTCAGATTAATGTAAAAAATCTCATGCAACAGACATGCTGTTTTTCAGTGTAATCTGCCTGCCTGTTTGTCTAGAATAGGCGCGAAATTGGCTGAATGATATTTGTTGAAATTTTCAGCAATCACAGAAGAAAGTTTCATTTACAATCTGACCTTTGTTTTGAGACAATAGCTATAAACAATTGTATCGAAACTCGCCGAACAAAATGCAGAGTTTTCGTCTGGGTCTGATATCTATACTTCAATCAAACTGGAGAGGATTCGATTTCTACAGAATGAATTTAAGTGAGGAAAAGTGTACTTGACTTTCCTTCTGTCTGTCTTTAGATGCATACATTACACGGTAAATACAAAATGGGTTTACATTGCGATAGCTTATATCCTGCACCAATGTTTAAGATATTTTTCATTGCAGGAAACGAACGGGTGGTTATAAAACTCACAAATTGTGTAAAACAGAATAAAATTTCACACGCAAAACACATTGCAAGAAAGATACCACTTGCAGCATCTATCTTCGTGTGGAATGCAGTGCAATTTTCTAGACTTTACTAGACAGAATTTGTAAGTGGATGGGCAATGGCGTAAGTCTAGTGTATTTTTGAACGCAATCAAGTTTATAAGCGAAGAAAGACGAACAAAAACTTGAGTCACATGGAACCGTAGGTGACTTCTCTTATTTCTTAAAATCTCTTCAACACAGTAAAAACCCAATATCATGCATTTTCTCATTATTTCTAGAGTTTTAAAACCGTATTTTTCGAGTGATCAGTTCTTTTTAACTTCCCAGTATATGGGAAGTTCTTGTAATCGCCTCGAAAATCGAAATTGAAATTTTCAACTTTTCTTTACGTTTTGAGGTCTATAGAGTATATATAAAGTGTTTTTAGAAAGAAGTATGTATGTGTGTGTGTGTGTGTATGTACGTACGTACGTATGTGCGTTCGCGGGCTGTTTTTCTACGAGCATAACTCACGTAAACAAAGTCGTATCGACTTTGTTGAGGTGTCAATCGAAGCGTCTTTCTTAAGAGCTGATTAGTTTTTGGGACACTTCGGTCGGGGGCGTTTGCTGTTTTCACCCCTTGAAGGTCAACCATGTTATGCACTATATCTCACGAACCAAACATGCGATTTTCATCATTAAGGTGTCAATCGACGCGTATTAACATTTATGTGATTCTATCACGTTTTGAAAAAAATCGTTGAATCCGTTTTTTAATTTTTTTAAAAAAAGTGTAAAAAATTAGGTTTTTTTTTCAAAAACACAAAATTTTGACCCTTATTTTCAAACCTAAGTAATCAATGTTTATATTATTTATATACTCCAAATAGCTCTTGTGAAAAAATCAGCAAATTTTTTTTTCATGTTTACAAAAAAAATTAAATAAAAAATAAAAAATCATTAAACGTTCAAGGTCATTTACGTCATTCATTATATCTCGAGAACCAAATATAATCTTTCCATCATTAAGGTGTCAATCGACGCGTATCAACATTTTTATGATGTTTTTATATATTAAAAAAATTGTTAAAGCGTTTTTTACGATTTATTAAATTCTTTTTAGAAAAGTAGTGTTTTTTCATAAAAAATTCCATTTTTAACCTTTTGCACATCGTAATAATAAATGTTTGTAAAATATATAAAATTTTATCAATTTTTGTAGAGAAACCAACAAAAACTTTTCTCATGATTACAAAAAAAATTAAATTAAAAATAAAAAATCATTCAAAGTCACCATATAAAAAGGGTTCATTCGAATCATAATACCTTAAATCACTTATTCTCAAGACATTGTTGTAAAGTCAATCAAAGCTTATTAATATTTGCAAAATTTGAGCAGATTTCCAATAGTCTTCACAGCACTTTAATGAAAAAACTGCTTTGTAACCTGTCCCCCCTCCGATTGATCCGCGTGAATAATCAATCAAACCAATGCACCAAAATCCTTACGTAATCAATTGACGCTCCCGTAGATGTTACGATTAATATTAAACCATTCCAATAATTTTTATGAGAGGTACATTTTTATTATTTGAAGTAGTATTATTTCCATAACTTTTATTGTGTTTAATATTTTTAATATCTATGTAGATATTACTGGGAAGTTGACCGTGTGGACCTCATGCGTCGCACCTTACGGCTTGTTTGCTCTGTCGTTGCAATAAGGGGTTACATAGGTCTCGTATTTTAAAAAAAATCGAAGGAATTTTTTTTATTTTATATGAAAGAATAGTACTTCAAGAGTATTCACACCAAATTTGAAGTACATTCGAGCAATTTTATCGAAGTTATAGAGATTTGAATACCTACGCAGGCAGCTCGGTTCTACCGCGTAAAATCAGCTCCTTTCTTTTTCATCAAACATTACAACATCAAAAGGATGCTCTGAACATCGCGAATGAGGCAAACGAGTTACTGTATGGACCTGGAATCGACGACTCGATGTAAGTCACTAAAAATTAGCTTTAATTCATTAAATCGCGGTAAAAAACACTTTAAACGCGTTTTTTTCGAAACGGTAGGCACGATTTCTCGAGAACGAATCGACCGATTTTCCTGAAACTTTGCATAGTTCATCTTTATATCGCAAAACTCATGGAACAATTTAGTGGGCAAAATTTTTTTAATTGCAATGAGTATTATGCCTTTATGTGAGCTTAAATTTAAGTTTCTGGGGTCGCAGCTCCAATCCCCTTGGCGCCATCTTGAGAACAAAAAAAAGTGGGGCGGTCCCATATCTTGGAAAGTACTGCCCCCAACAAAAAAGTCTTATTTGACAAACTTGTGTAAAATTTAATTTGCAGTGAGTTGTGCATTCATCATTTTCACGTGATGTCAATATTAAAAGAGTTACATGCCAAAAACGACGTTGAAAAGGGGGATCATTTTTCGCGCGCCACAACTTCTTGGTTTCCCCTATTACGGCGAAATTCGTCCGAAAACAATTTTTAGGCAGTTTTATCACCAAACGTTTGCGGTATTGATTGGTTTGATCACTGTACTATGTCGGGAGTTATTGTATCTCGAAGGGAGACAAGCCATAGGAAAAAAGCATTGTAGGACTAGATAAACAGGTGTTAAAATGCTTTTTTTCGAGCTTGTAAAGTGATGTATGTATGACTTGCTGCAAATTAAATTTTTCACAAGTTTGCCATATAAAACTTTCTTGTGGGAGCCATGGTTTCGGAGATATGGGGGATGTCCCACTATTTTTTGTTTCCAAGATGGAACCCAGAGGATTGGGGGTGCGACCCCAGAAAATTGGATTTAAGCTCACAGTAAGACATACTACACATTGCGCCAAAAATCCGGCTGCCTTCCAAAATGCTCCGCGAGTTTCGCAACGGGGGGTTCGCCACCAAAAGTCGATTATTTGGCCTAAAAACGGGTTTTTCACGTGACTTTCTCCCCTTTGTGATGGAATAACTCCCGTTAATGTGCAGTGATTGGAACAATCAATACCGCAAACGATTTGCGACAAAATTATCTTAGAAAAGTATCCCAACGTGTTTCGCGTTAAACGTGAAATTAAAAAAGTTGTGGCGCCCGAAAGTTATTCCCCCCTTTTTGGGTACGGTTTTTGGATTGTATCTTTTTTATTATTGACACGACGCAAAAGTTATGTATGGATGACTTGCTAAAAATTATATTCTACGTAAGTTTGCCATACACAACTTTCTTGTAGAAGCCACCGTTTGGGAGATATGGGGGTGTCCCACTTTCTTTTGTTTTGAAGATGGAGCCCAAACGCCATCATGGGGATCCCAGGAAATTGAACTTAAGCTAATTATAGCATTTCACACGCATTGCAATAAAAAAATTTCTGCCTTTTGAAACTCCCAATTGACTGTACTATCTGTAAAACCTGAAAACAGGGGAAGGTTACTGTTATCTTTGTGATGAGACTGAGGGGGGTGTAGTTGGTTGGTTGGTTGTAGTGGCAGCCCCTTTTTATCCAAGGTAGCTCACTTAGGCCACGAGGGGCCCATTGTGATACCACAGAATATAAGGGCGGCACTAGAACCTGCGGGGTGACGAGAAATATCCAGATTCTCGAATAAAGCCGGCTATGCAGCCAATGTCCAAATCAGCTACTTCCGTGAGGTTGTCTAGGAAGGGCGTGCCCAAGGTTTGCATGCGCTTCCTGGACAGCGCCGGACATTCGCACAGAAAGTGTTTAATAGTTTCTTCCTCTTCCTCTGATCTGCAACTTCGGCAGAAATCATTGAAAGGGACACCCAATCTTTCTGCGTGTCTGCCGATCAGACAGTGTCCCGTCAGTACGGAAACGACGGAACTCAGGGTTTCGCGGCATATATTGAGAAGCCGCTTGGTGCGTTTGGAGCACAGTGCGTGCCAAGTTTGCCTGGTTGTGCTACAGCTTTCTCTGCCCTATTCGCAGCCTTCATGTAGTGCTGCTTAAATTCTAGCTTTATGGAAGCTAGAGGTTGGCCGACTTCGAGGTTAAGTGTATATTCCTGAAGCTCGGTGCCAGCTCTCGCAAGAGGGGTGTAAAAGCTGATGAATTTGCAACCATACTCTCCCATTTTATTTCAACGGAAATAAATTTAGATGCGATTAAACACGTAATCATTTATAGTGATGGGTGTACTAGCCAAAATAGAAACGCCATCATGGCAAATGCCTTGCTATTGATATCACATGAATCTGGGATTCAAATAACTCAAAAATACTTAGAAAAGGGTCATACTCAAATGGAATGCGATAGCATTCATAGTAACATCGAAAAACACATGAAGAACAGGAAAATATTTTCCCCAGCTGGATATGTTGAAATAATAAGGACAGCTAGATTGAATTCTCAACCATATAGAGTATTCCAGCTGGATTATACCTTTTTTAAGATGTTCAATAAAGTCAACCTCGTTACATCAATAAGACCAGGTACAAAGAAGGGAGAACCTGTAGTAACTGAGCTTAGATGTATTTAGTACACGCCAGAAGGCAAAATTCAAGTAAAACTCAGTCCTAAAGATCAATTTTTTGACCTTCCCAGAAGAATCAAAAAGGTTTCTATTAAAATTGAAGAGCATGGCCAGTTATACGATGCTCCGCTACCGATTGAAAGCATTAAGTTTCGTCACCTTCAAGGGCTCAAACAAGTGATACCAAAAGACATTCATGCATTTTATGACAACTTTCCCCACCATCATTAGCATCTATAGTTGCTTGTCTATTAGTATCTTATCCTTTTAAGTTAGAATGAAGATTTTTCGTTTTATTTATTCATTGTGATGTAGCGAAATATAAAAATTTTTTGAACAAAACAATAATTGTTCCTTTTCAAAACGCATGTTTTTTACTAACCAAACCTCTTATCTCTAACAATTTTATAAGTGATAAATACACGTAACTAAAAATTAAAGTGGAATACCTCATTTTGCCTACAAGTTAGAAGACCTTGTAAGTCTTATTAAAAAATAACATCCAAACTTTTCAACATTCGATAGGATTATGCTTACTTCTTATAAAATATAACAAATTTAGATACTGACTTCTAAGTAAGTATCATTACTTTGAAATAACTGGTACGTTTTTTTGCTTCTCCTGTAAAATTGGTATTTTTTGAGTTACGTGGGTAACATTCTAGGCCATCGATTTGTATAATTTTCACTACCTTTCACGGTACTAATCCCTTAAGTATAAATTTGATAAAAATCATGTAAATTCGTTCAGGATATTATACAGGTTGAAATTTTGAAGACATACCAATTCCACAAATTCGAAGCGTTTCTGTTTGTCCGCGACATCCAACACAATTTTCCACGCATCGAAACTTTCACTCGCGCAGACAAAACGGACAAGCGGACACCACGCGACATACATATGTACATACATTGGTCTTTGACCCGACGCGAAGCCACACACTTCTTCGGAAAACTTAAATCGCGTCGAATTTGCCGCGATCAATTTCGCCAATCCAACACGACCGACACATCCTCGTCGTTCGTACTGAGTTTGCCAGGCCGCGAGCACCGTGCGCGGATTTTCCGGTACAGCAATGTTTTCTGGAAATGTCGCTTGAACTTTTCCGGACACGTCTATTTTTCATTGACTTCATGATGGCGCTGTCTTGACCATCAACCTTGCGGGTAGCGGGACGCGTCCGTCGCTATAGTCCGGCCGGCGTTTCGAGATTGTCCTTTGGAGGGTAGGTCGTCTGCGTCGCTTACGCATTTGCCGCTGCTGTAGCGCAAGACACAAGCTTAATCAATCCGAAAGTTAGGGAAACTTTTCCGATTTTCCGCAAATAAACACTTCCCCATCTTCGAATGAAGCCACCACGATCAGCGCGCGAACAAATCTTTGGGGTGCGTTCAAATGTCAAATCGCGAAAACTAACCTAGCTTGGCGCCCGCTCTCTAGCGGCTGGAAGCGGCGCAAGCTGACAGCTCGCAAGGGATGATTTCTACCCTTGTCGGGGGGCGGACGGGGGCCGCAAGTTCGCGTAGACAGTCGTGTTAAGTTTGCGCGCGTTCAATTGATCCGTCGGCGTTTTCCATTGTGTCGTCGTGTATGGAAATTGTGCAATCGGGAAAACTTGGGAACGGTTTTAGCGGCAAGTGGCTTCGATGAATAGATGAGGACGCGACGATAGTTTTTGGTCGGTGAAATTGATCGCGGGATGTTTGACACGATTTAAGTTTTCCGAAATGTTAAATGTCTGCCGCGTGGCGTTCGCGTGTCCTTTTTGTTTGCGCGAGTGAAAGTTTCGGCGCGTGCAAAATTGTGTTGGATGTTGCCGAAAAGCGGAAAAGCTATGAATACATGAAATTGGTGAGTCTTCACAGTTTTAACTTAAAAGTACATGACATACACAAAATTACGGCATAAAGAGTGACACTAGAGAGAAGTCATGTTTCTTCCATCTTGTTTTTAGCACCCAAGACCCGGACAGCTAGTTGGGGTTGTAAAATTTTATCAGGAGACGCTACAATGCGGTCGAATTAGTTGTTATTTACAGTGGCGGCTCGTGGGAGTTAAGTATGGTGGGGCTACTGGTACGAATTTTTCTATCACCAATATAAGTTCTTATGCGAGTTTCCACTCCACCCAAGAGGTACCACATGTGGAGCGCTAAGCGATTTTAAGTGATCAGTTTCCCCAAAAGTAGATTCGCTGGCAATCAAAGATATATTCCTATTATCGTATTTTGAATAACATTTAAAGCTTTAATAAAAGTTCAGTGCAATCTGAATAAAAAAAATTGTTTAAAAACATTTGAATTCTTGCAACGAAACAACTTTTAAGCCTGTCGCACTTTTCAAAATAAATAATTTCTCTACTAAAATAAATGCAACAAAAATAACAATAACAATCAAAAATACTAGTAATAAATAAATTCAACTAAAGCAACAATAACAAGAGCAAAAACCATCAATAAATAAATTCAGCAAAAACAGTTTTACATTGTATATAGTTCTTCAATCAACATCAACAACAAAAGCATTATCTAGACGTTTTATTTGTATGAATATTCAGCACGTCGATTTTTTTTGTTGAGCAAACAAGTCAATCACCCTTTCATTCATTTTGAGTATTTCTTTAATGAATTTATTACAAACAGAGAGTACTGCAAGCGAAAACGAACAAAGGTTATTTTCTTCAAAAAGACTGTAAAGCTGAACAATGGAAGACATATTTTGAAACATTTCGTTCCAATAGCGTAATATTAATATTAATTATATTTTCTACCGAATTCATATTTTGAAAATACCGGGAAAAAAATTACTAAAATTGAAGTTCAAACTTCTAGCAAGTTTTAACACATGCAAGGAAAATCTTGTTAAAAAGCACTACAAAACTTTAAAAAAATACTAAACACTACCAAGGCACACTAAGTATTAATACCATGCACTACACTGATGAGACTACTATTGCATTAACAGTCATCACCTTCACCCCCTGCGGCCCGTCGTAAAAAAATGTTGCTCATGCCTGCTCAAAAATATTTTCCAGACCATGCTAAGACTAAACGTTGTCGAAGCACTGAACGGGCTCCATATGAATAGCCCGTCCGCTAAGTATATACATGTTACTTCAAACACGCACACTCCCGCCGCTTCACCATAGAATTCACGCACACATTCAAATCGAAATTCTCTTAATCCGGGCTAGATTAATGTAGCCCTTTCCTCATAGTAAAGGTGGAAAATTGTCAAAGAGAAAATAAGTTTGAATTTTACTCTTAGCTTTTACTCGGTGCAGGCACAACGAAGCGAGTCGAAGAGAAAAACAAATTGTTCTACAGTGCGTGGCAAGAAGATTATGTGAAAGTAACCTACAGCATGGGCGAAAAAAATGCTACATTATATTTTGAAATGAAATGAAATTATGAAAACTATATTGAAATCTTTAATGATATTTTATTACATTTGCACTAATATAGGCTCATCAATAAGTGGTGGGGCTGAGCCCCACTATCCCCAAAGGTAGAGCCGCCACTGGTTATTTAGCTCTTCCCAGTGGGAAATAAAGCACTTATTAAAGGCTTTTTAAGCGCTTCTCACAAGCAATAATGCGCTTAAAAGGCACTTAACGTTCATGTATAATTTAACATTGCATGTCATTGGAAGTAAGGCCTTTATTTGTCCCATCTTCAAATGGCAATAAAATCGCTTTTGAAAAGCAGTTTCAAACTCACTTCTGAAGGCACCGTAAAAGTACTTTCATAAAGCGATTAAGGAGGGATTTTAGAAATGTGTTCACTAAGGTTTCATACCACGAGTGCCTCAGCAGAATTTGCAAGAGTACTATTTTAGTAGAAAATAATCCAATCCTTCCTTTGAAACCTACAAAACATATCCTATTAACAAATAAAGTTCAGTTTCTAATAATTTTAAATGAAACACGCCATTTTTCGTAATGTAAACTTATTTCAGTGAAACTATAATTGATTGATACAAAAAAACCTACATGCACATTGGCCATAAAATTAAATAATTCATAAAATAACGACTTCAATAAAATATAATGGTAAAAAAATTCACGAAGAACTAGAAAATAGATGTATTCAAAATTCGATGCAGCTTTCAATTTTTTTCGCATTTTTAGTTCGGAAAGTTTCTTGGTGTATTTGATTTTTCGAAATCGACGTAGCCGTAGTCAGTACCCTTTACCACGTCTACAATTGAAGTTAAAAGTAGTCCATCAAATCCTGAATATAACAACTAACCAAAAACATGTTTAGAAAAAAGATTGTTTTTTTTTCGAAGCAATTTTTTGTTGGTAGCCATCCCAATTGACGTGCAATATCAGGTGTACATTATTGAAATGCATTTTTTAATGTTTGCGTTCCCAACGATAGAACCGATATATGAGTTCTGAAAGGAATTTGAGTGTAAATGTCAACTAAATATCAATAAAAAGAACATTACTATTTTATCCTCCGGTACATCGGCTAGTCTATCATTTGCTGAGTAAATATCAGCCACAGTTTCCAATGGGAAAATTCGTAAATCATCTACCACAGGAAATATTTTTTTGCGATTTTTCAAGCAAAATAGAGTGCTTGGGAAGACTCTCATTTTGGGCCTTGCAACATAAACATGATGTCTTCCAGATGTTTTTTAGTGATATTTGTCTGTTCTTTTAACTGTTTGTTTTCTGCTTCTGCAAACAAAAAAGTTTAAATAATTTTCCCGCCAAAATACTTAACATAATTTTTTTAACCACTCCCAAGTCAATCAAATGCATAACATCCAAAGGGAACTGAGAAACCATTTGTATGTCAATTTTTTTCCAAAATGTGTTAATTTTCTTGAAAGAAATTGGAATGGTGCGAACGATCAATCCTTTTGATGAAACTATGATCTGTCCGCAAAACTCCTGATGTGGTCTGATACGTCAATGTTCTGTCTATCCGCTGTGCAGTCTGTGTACAATTTGTACATCCTTTTGCCGCGGTATGACCAACAGTTCCAGTAATATAGGCTCTTGCAGGAGCATCGCAAAAAAATGCTCTGACTTTTAACTTAAAACAACGATTCCCTATTTTAATTTTGTTTTGATGAATGTGTTGCATTTCATCCAAGAATGATTTTAAATAGGCAGAAACATCATTAGGTTGTTTGATTTATTGCAGTACTTCCGAGTATAGGCCAAAGGCTAGTAGCAGAACTTTTATATAAAGTCTACCTCAATTTCGTCGTTGAAACTTTCAACATGAAAGTAACTTAAAGTTGAAATTATTGCTTTTCCTGGCCAAAATGCAGGTATTCGCCATGATACATTTGAATTAAAGAAATTACCTCCGATTTTGTTTCTAGCAGAGTTTTGAGCGACGTGGGAACATCGTTTTTGAATTGTTTTAAAATTTTCCGAAGCTCTTCGCCAGCTACGCGGGTAATACGATGTCTTATGCACCATTCCTTAAGCCTTTCTGTTAAGGTATGGGGTTCGTCTAAAATGTTCATGCATTCATTTCGAACTGTTCCTGAACACCCTTCAAAACGTCTCATCCAATAGATTCTTTCATTATCGTCCATAAGTTGCTCCATATATACGAGGGGTGATCAAAAAGTAATGAGAAACGGTTATTTCCAGCCCGCATAAAAATCCAACAAAAATTTTTTTCGCTTGCTTATAAACTCACTAGGTCAGGGTGAAAAAATCATATGAATAGACTACGATTCACGGGAGGGACATTCAGTTGAATACGAACCGGCGAAGAGATAACCTTAAAATGGAGAAAAACGAAATTAGGGCAGTCATTAAGTACCTCTGGTTGAAAAAAATGTCTACCAAAGACATACACAGCGACTTATAAGAAACATTGGGGAACTCTGCTCCTCCGTATTCCACAGTTGCACGCTGAGCCAAGGAGTTTAAGCTGGGAAGAACATCCACTGAAGGTGAACACCGCGAAGGACGCCCATCTACGTCCCACACTGAAGATAACGTCAAAAAGGTCGAAGATGTTGTGTTGGCAGATCGAAGAGTGACCGTCAGACATGTAGCTGAGGTCACTGGGATCTCATACGGTAGCGTTTGAACAATCCTTGTGGACGAATTGCAGATGAAAAAGGTCTCTGCGCGTTGGGTACCGCGAATGTTAACCGACGAGCACAAGACAAACGAGTCGATATTTCAAGGGTGAATCTCCAAAAGTTCCAAGCAGATCGGAAAAAATTTCTGCCACGTTCCGTGACCATGGACTGAACCTGGATCCACCATTTTGATCCTGAAACCAAACAACAATCGATGACTTGGAAGCGAGCCTCGTCACCAACACCGAAGAAGTTCAAAGTGTGAAGTTCGGGGAAAGGTTATGGAGTCCGTTTTTTTGGGACACCGAAGGAATAATTATTGTGGAATATTTGGAAAAGGGAGCCACTATTTCGGGCTTTTACTACGCGGATCAAATACGAAGATTGCGGGAAGTTATTAAGGCAAAAAGACGCGGCAAACTGCGAGCTGGAGTGCTGTTTCACCAAGACAACGCTCTGGCTCACAAAGCCGCAGTTGCGATGGCTGCCATTCAAGAAACGGGATTCGAACTGCTGGAACACCCACCCTATTCGCCAGATCTAGCTCCCAGTGACTTTTACCTCTTTCTTCGTCTCAAGCAACACCTCCGAGGCAAGAAATTTGAAGACAATAGTGAAGTGATGGCCGCTGTTGAGACGTTTTGGGAGGGTCAAGACAAAAAAAAATTTTTGTCAAGGAATCCTGGGTTTAGAAAAAAGATGGACTGAATGTATTGCCTTGTTAGGAGACTATGTAGAAAAATAAATTATTTTTGTAAGTGTCATCACCGTTTTTTATTGTGATTCTCATTACTTTTTGATCACCCCTCGTACTTTATGTTTTCCAATGGCCACTGAACTTAGTTCTTTTGATACCAGACGTTTAGAGTGTCTTTTACTAACGCCAGCTATTTGTTTTTCCATACTGATGAAACTCTATGAAAACAGTAACTTAAAAATAATGCAAAACCGAAAATAACTTTTGATAGATAATATTTCAAATTTGAAACATTCGTGCATATGAACAGTTTTATTATTTGTGAAAACTTATCAAATTAGAAACTGACTTGCTAGATTTTAAGTACTTCAATATAACAAACAACCGATACTTACCACAAAAAAATTCTTTCACTTTGGACACCTAACAAACAATCACTGAACTTCACTGATCTCTGCAATGATCATTCACGTAGTGATTCATCTCGCGATACGATTTATCGCGGACCGTATTGATTGATTCGAGGGATTTCCTGGAATATAATCAAATATGCCGATTTATAAGCACAGTCATCCAACTCATTGGAAACTGCTTTGCAGTATTAAGAAATAAAGCTTTCCAATAAGTGCCACCATAGTTACTGATTACTTCCTTATTTGCCTAAAGAGCTTTTGAAGCGCTATTTTTGAAAGTGCTTTAAATTTTCCCGTTGGGTTCACACTCTGACCATGATCCTGCAACGGGCGTTGATATTGGCGAGACCCCGGTATGAGCATGATTGGAAAAGGCTACTTAGTGAACTCTCAAACAAATGAAGCCCCCGGCTGGTAGTTTTCAGGGGCCATAACCGAAGAATACGTTATGATGTCATTATTTGGTTCAACTTATCAGAAACAATACAAATACTAAGGACTGTATTGGAAAAAAATGACCTTTAGTTTTTCCTGCATAGCTCCTGTTGGGATAAGTTTAAGTATTGTTTTATTTTTTTATTTATTATGAGCTCATCTTACAGAGTAAACTCCAATTACAAAATGAGTAAATAAAAATAAAAGTATAATGAAAATAAGAGTACTTAAGTGAATAATTGATTCCATAAACTACGCTTAAAACTAATATAGGAAGAAGGTAAAGGTTAGGTAGTAAAGTCGAATTAAAGTAAACTTCCGTTATAGCAAACGGTAAACTAAAAATATCGGCTGATCGAGAGGGTCGATAATGGTATCTTAATAAGACAGGATTATCGATGTTCACCTGAATGAAGTTATTATAAAGCTTAAAAAGCAAGCAGAGGTCAAGATATATCCTACGTGCCTTCAAGGAAGGTAAACAAAGTAAAGCAAGACGTTCATCATACGGAATATAGGAAATTTTGAACTTAAAGAGGAGAAAGCGTGTAAATTTACGCTGAACAGATTCTAGAGGATTTATTAAATACTCAAGATAAGGTGACCAAATCTGCGATGCATATTCAAGGATAAAACGAAACACTCACAAACAATTGAACAGCCGAAGCAGGGTTGTAGAAAATACGGCAATGTCTCAATAAAAACCCTGAAAGCTTAGAAGCTCTAGATACTATGTTGAGGACGTGAGCATCAAATTTTAGTTTGGTATCAAAAATAACACGAAGGTATTTCACTTTGTCTACAGTAATTAAGGGAACAGAATCAATAAGGTACACCAACTGTAAAGGAGAAGATTTAAGGGAGAAAGTCATTGAATGCCATTTAGGAATATTCAGAGAAAGGGATTTAAGTTGACACCAAGAACTTAGCGAGTGCAAATCATTGTGAAGAGTTTCGCAGTCATCAAGAGATCGAATCACTCTAAAAAGCTTAAGGTCATCAGCATAGAGAAGGCAAGATGAATCAACTATAGAGGGTAGGACGTTAATGAAAAGAATGAATAGGAGAGAACCAAGAATGGATCCTTGAGGAACGCCAGAACGAGGAAAGAAAGGAGCAGAAAAGTTACCACAACAGAGGACTAGTACGTGCTCTAGTACGACAAGTACGAATATACTGACTAGTCCGCAGTTGAGTAGCCCGGCGTGAAGCAGTGAACTTTTCAATTAAAACCCCCAGTAGGCCAAAAGTCCTATTTAAGTATGCAGTTCATGTCAGAAGATATAGTTATCTTAAACGAGGATACATCCCTATTAGGCAAGTTGTCAGGAGTCAGCTTTATGCATGTCAAAATACTGGGCACGCGACCCAGCCCTTCATGAATGTAGTCGATGATCTCCGGAACTGTGGTATCATAAGCAAGCCTTGAGAGAAATGCCTGCATTGGAGGTTTAACAACTCTTAAGGGCAAAGTCCTTCTCGTAGCTGCTGATGATGCAGTCACTGATGATGTTGAAGCCGAAGAAGCTATGACTGGTAATGTAATCGACGTTGCAGGAATTGATCCAGACATGGAGGTCGACAACAAGGACGTCCCGATCGATGGATCATTAACACTTGGCCGAACGGAAGGCATCAAAGGTTTAGTGATATCCATAGGCTGGGCGACACCAGACGAAACAACTGGAGAAGAATCACCAATAGTAGACTTCAGATTGCCTTTACTTCCTGGTTCCATCTAAATGTAATGGAGGATGTCATCTATTTTTTCAGAGCTAATATGTTGAAAATATATCTTTTTCAATTTATACATACATTTCTCGAACGGTTTGTATTTTCATGGGTAGATTTACGTTACATGTAATATATTTTCATTGTATATTTATATCAATCTTCTAAAAAATTTCATTCATTTTGAAAAGTAAGAAATAGCACGAAGTAAATCAAACGTTTGAGAGTTTCTCAGTTAGTGGTTTCCCGTTTCATTTTCACGAGGTGGAAGCCAGCTCTAATGAAAGTAAGTAAATGGTAGGCCTAGTTACGTTGAATATGCGAAATCGCAATTAATACGGTGTAGTAAGGTACATTATGCGTTGAAGTAAGCTGGCCTGCCAGTAGTCACCACACCTGTAGTCTTAGAGATGACAGCCAAAATTATATGCGCGACATAGAAATGATCGTTGCTTTGTCCACGAGAGACAAAAATCCAATTGACTTTCCACTCCAACTTCTTCATGACTATCTTCTATACACTTTTTTTACAAATTCCACTTGTTCGATAATGCGCAAAAAAGAAACTTGCATATCCTTCAAGCAGTCCACTTTAGAAGACAAAAAAACGAACGTTTTTCAAGCATTTGTTTCTCAGAAACTTTATTATATATTGGCATGAATTTTTTTATAGTATTATTTCATATTTGAATACATACTACAAAAAATATATATTTTTATTTATTATTTATTATTTATTATTTTCTTTAATAGACGGCGCTGAAATTATACTCTCAAAAAATCGTTACTCAACGGCTGATAGATAATCTATGGATTGGTAGATCTGAAATAAAAAAATTAAACGGCACTTTAAAAAACATGGTCTCTTACACCGTAGTTCACCACCATTTTCAAAAAAATTAGTTCAAAACAAAAATGGCGGACTTGTCCAAAATCGGCCGTTTTTTCGTAGTTTTTTTAACGCTAAAATTGTTTTTGTTAATATTCTTGTGGATTACGGTGTAATAATCTATAACAAATAAAACACACCAAAGCTTTTGAAAATCGGTTCGGTAGATCCGGAGATTATCTGTCTGCCATGTTAAAAAACGTTGTTTTGCGTAAAACGTGTTTAAAGTTTTTGTTCCATTTCGCTGACAAACATTTTGTGAAAAATGAAAAATTTGATATATTTCAAAAACACGCAATTTATATGTAGACATCTAAACAAACACTGAACACATGAAATAAAGTCCCAAATATAATGTATATAGGAGAAACCGATATTTTAGAGAAGGGGAATGAAAGAGACGCTACGCGGCCGACAGCTGATCGAACACCTAAAAAGAGCCGAAAACGCGCTCACACTCAAAGTCGCTATTTATATATTAAACTTTCGAATTTCGAAAAGATATTTCTGGAGATCATTTTTGAAGTTCTAAGGAATGGAAAAATGCAATCCAGTTTTTGAAATTTATAAAGTGGACTAGTACCTTAATTTTTTTCTCAAATCACTTCCGTATATAACGTAAATATGTTTAATTTTGGGGTTAAAAATATTGGAACCAAGCATATGATGGTGATTAAGGGGTTTATTATTTTTGATGATCAACTTCACCAAGTTTAGGAAAAGCGTTATGGTAATGCTGGTTATGGTCAAAGATTAAATTTATCAGAAATGACCCATCAAGCCCGATCTAGTACATAAAAAACATGCCGTGAGGTGCGACCCATGAGGTCCACACGGTCAACTTCCCAGTAATATCTACATATGTAGATATTAAAAATATTAAACACAATAAAAGTTATGGAAATAATACTACTTCAAATAATAAAAATGTACCTCTCATAAAAATTATTGGAATGATTTAATATTAATCGTAACATCTACGCGAGCGTCAATTGATTACGTAAGGATTTTGGTGCATTGGTATGATTCACGCGGATCAATCGGAGGGGGGACAGGTTACAAAGCAGTTTTTTCATTAAAGTTAAACATGGTGCTGTGAAGACTATTGAAAATCTGCTCAAGTTTTGCAAATATTAATAAACTTTGATTGACTATACAACAATGTCTTTAGAATAAGAGATTTAAGGTATAATGATTCGAATAAACCCTTTTTACATGGTGACTTTGAATGATTTTTTATTTTTAATTTAATTTGGTTGTAATCATGAGAAAAGTTTTTGCTGGTTTCTCTACAAAAATTGATAAAAGTTTATAAATTCTATAAACATTTATTATAACGATGTGCAAATCAGGTTAAAAATGGAATTTTTTATGAAAAAAACACTACTTTTCTAAAAAAAATTTAATAAATCGTAAAAAACGCTTTAACAATTTTTTTAAAATATAAAATCATTATAAAAATGTTGATACGCGTCGATTGACACCTTAATGATGGAAAGATTATATTTGGTTCTCGAGATATAATGAATGACGTAAATGACCTTGACGTTTAATGATTTTTTATTTTTTATTTAATTTTTTTTGTAAACATGAAAAAAATTTGCTGCTTTTTTCACAAGAACTATTTGGAGTATATAAATAATATAAACATTGATTACTTAGGTTTGAAAATTAGGTTAAAATTTTTGTGTTTTTGAAAAAAAACCTAATTTTTTGCACTTTTTTTTTAAAAAATTAAAAAAAGATTCAACGATTTTTTTAAAAATTTGATTGATTCATAAAAATGTTAATACCCGTCGATTGACACCTTAATGATGAAAATCGCATGTTTGGTTCGTGAGATATAGCGCATAACATGGTTGACCTTCAAGGGGTGAAAACAGCAAACCCCCCCGACTGAAGTGTCCCAAAAACTAACCAGCTCTTAAGATTGCAAAGACGCTTCGATTTACACCTCAACGAAGTCGATACGACTTTTTTTACGTGAGTTATGCTCGTAGAAAAACTGCTCGCGAACGCACTTACGTACGTACGTACGTACATACACACACACACACATACTTCTTTCTAAAAACACTTTATATATACTCTATTGACCTCAAAACGTAAAGAATAGTGGAAAATTTCAATTTCGATTTTCGAGTCGATTACAATAACTTCCCATATACTGGGAAGTTATATTGGACATGAATTTCATCATATTTTACATAGTATACAATCTTATACACACACAGAAAGTACAAAAATTATACTGATTATTTTTATTTTTCCCAACACGGCGTTCGGATTATCGAGCGTTCGGATTACAAAGGTTCGGATTATCGAGGTTCTACTGTATATATATTTACTATTAAATTTTTCCAAGTATTTTGCCGTGAAATTCCAAAAACTATTTTTTCAAATGGTTATATTTTCAAAAAAGTATTTAAAATAGTTTAATGAAAACTACTCCAAAAATTCATATCATATATTTATACCCATGATTTATCACTCATTTCATTCATGAAAAAATTGTATTTCCCTGTAATATTGAGTGTTAAATTAATTGTTGATTTTCTGGTTCAGCATTTTATGCAGAAAATAGTTTGGTAGAAATGTATTATTGGAAATGCATTAATCCATAACAAAATTTTTATTTGTATCTTCGATCAAAATTATTCAACGTCTCTTGCTCGTATCTTCAATATTATTTATTTACTAACTTAACTTTCCATCGCATGCCTGGTTTATTGTTTGCACTAAAATAAAAAAATTATAATCCAACAATAACCCTTGAAAGCGTGGGTCCCCAAAAAAATCGTCTTGCTTGTCTTTTTCATTTGAAATTAATTGACTCCTCTCAAATGAAGATACTTCATATATTTTCACTTTGAATATCGCTTATTTTTTTCAATTCAAATCGGTTTTACCAACCGAGCAGCTGTATTCACTTTGATTCTTTTGAAATTGCTTCTATAATAGTTAACTAACTACTCATCATCTCTGCACCCTTTCAATTTCAATTTTTAAGCTCCAATAGAGAAACTGCATTAAACAAATTTACAATTGTTTGATCTTATCAAAACTCCATTAAAATCTTAATTCATTTCTTTTCTTTTCTTTCGTCAACAACTGAAGCAGCATATCCCTTCGAATTGCTTGGCATAATGCATTTTTTTCATTTCTCGTCTTGGTATCAATAGGAAACCATCGTTGTTGAAGATGGAACCGGAGAACAATATCGAAAGTGATTTATCTTAACTTTTCGGCCTAATGACGTGGACCATCTATCATCGCTGGATGCATTATGAATAGTGCAAGATAACGTGCCTAAGGTACAGATGTACATCGTAAGTGTCTACTTGATCATCTTCAGTGGCATGTTAACCCTCTAATCGCGGTAATATCTTCGGAGGTTTGAAGCAAGAAGGTAAAACTTGTTCGCAACTTCGCCATGAAAGATTCGAATACATCCAGCGTGCCACATAAGCATCTTCTTCAGGCTCACGATCTTTCAGAGTCACATGAGGGTTAAGATCTCTGGCATAGACTTTAAGACATGTTGCCAGCACATGCACAAACCAAAGATCATCATCTGAATTTACTCTCCTTCAGGATGGTCTTATAAATATCCTTTTCATACACAGATAGACAATAGATCGCAAAAAACCTCATTCTTGCGAGAACAATAGGCTATGTAGTAATGCTAGTAGTTCACAAACGAACTTTAACGACGAGTCCTGTCGATTTCGTTTCGTCATCAACGCATGCGAAGGACCTCCTGCGGTTATCCGAGTCAGGACCGCTGGCGCCTCATGATTTCGGCTTAGGCTGAAAATCTTTTTCGACAATGTGTTGTTAGTGTAATTTTACCTGATGTCCGGCTGTAGCGAATGTAATCTCGAAGGAGAGAATGCTAGCCATGGTGGAAATTGATAGTTTGTTCTTGGCTATATGGTTCTTCTGAAGGATTCCATTTCACCTGATGCTTTCTTAATTATAGACCAGACAATGAAATGGTACATGAATAATGTCCTGAGTAAATTGTTTTTAATGATTCGTAAAGAATATTAATCTTGACTTTTTGCTTGTTTTTACTATTACTAGAACTTCACTAAATTCCAAAGGATTCTAAATTCAGAAAAACACATAGTCACGTGATACAAAAAACTCAGGTACAAATTTATATTTTCTTCGTAGCCTGCAGTGATATCTGGAACATGAAAAATTCATTAGATTTATGACATCATCACAAAGGACATGAATGATTGATTGATCTGATACAGTAATGAATTCATTCCTGAAATTTTTTTTACAAGATTCGTAATAAACTGTGAAAACTTTTCACATTACTAAATATTCCTTTTACGACGAGTGACATTGCGTCTTGTTCTGAAACTGTCACGCATAAATAGAAAAAAGAAAATAGATTGGAACCATGTCAAGAACGATTTAATTTGATTTCGATTATGAACTCAACATCAGCCAGGATTCATCATTTCGAACTTCATATTCACCCTCATGTGTCGAGAGCGACACCGTGATTTTATTTTATGGATTTAACTGGTGGTGGTATCTCAGATTTATATACAAGCGAATGTGTTTGATTGACGACAACATTCAGCTGTAAGAATTCACGAAGGTTGGTTTTGAATATAGACTTTCTTATAGGACTCTCTTGCTATAGCTGCTAAAGAGATTGTTACTCATATTGCTGAGCCGTCTTAATTAATAAGAATTAGAACTTGCCTTGAAAAATGCAAAACTATCTAGTACATGTCTATCTCAGAAAGTTAAAATAATAACAGGACAAAACATTCTTTTATGTAAGGCTGGCTGCGCTCACGACTTCATTCGCGTGGAATTAAGTTTATTATTATTTTTGTCACTATCATTGTTTGAGATTGGTATTAAAAATATCAAATCAATGGTTTGTACTCAATTATCGGATATTGTGGAACCCTTTTTCAATTGAACGTAGCTTTGAAAATGAAAGAGATTTCAATAAACGAAATAAATAAAAACGAAGAACAGAAACAAAATAAGCTTCATTAAAAAGTATTGCAAATAAAACACTTGTATTCAAAAATTTATATATGTTTTATATGAAGCAAATTTCGAACCCCGACTAGGGTTTTATGAAGCCTGCTGATTTTTGTGTTTATCTGCCACAATTATAGGTGTTGAGAAATGATGTGCAGGAGGCATGAGTTCATAAATAACATATTATACACTAAACTTACTGCAAATTGAATTTTACACAAGCTTTTTTTCATGGGAGCGGTGCTTTCCATGATATGGGACCGTTCTAATTTTTTTTGTTCTCAAGATGACGCCTACGGGATTGGAGATGCGACCCCAGAAACTTCAATTTAAGCTCACATAAAGGCATACTACTCATTTCAATTAAAAAATTTCTGCCCACTAAAATGTTCCGTGAGTTTTCCAACGAGGGGTTTGCCATCGGAAGCCGATTATTTGGCCTAAAAATGCGTTTTTCACGTGAGTTTTCCCGCCCCCCTTTAGGGTGCAATTTCTCCCGCCAGTGTATAGCGATCAAAACGATCAATACCGCAAACGACTTACGACAAAATTGCCTCAAAGTTATTTCTAATGTCTTTTTAAAAAGTGAAAACAATGAAGCTGTAGCGCTCGAAAGATGTTTGTAATCATGATGGTACCATCCAAAAATCTGGAAACAAGAACCTCCATTAATGTGCAATAAAAGTGCTAGCAGAGTTGCGAACCAAAAAGCACACTAGGGGGGCAGGAATTTGTCGACTAGACACGGAGGTTCGCAAACCTTAATATGTATGGAATTTGCTACGTAGGCATAATATACAAAACTTGACAGTCGTTATACTTTGCGGAAACAAATAATAAAAATAGTTGAAGTATAATGAGCTTGATCCGTCAATAAGCCTAGCCGAGGTCGTGCTGTCTGATGACGGATGGTAAATGACAGCACCTGAAGAGGATGCCGTCCGTCACCCCGAAACCACACTTCCCATTTAATATTTAAATTTGTTAGTAATTGGTGAGGTATCCCCGTTGCCTGTTCGGCATCGAATTGATGAGCTTTGTTGTCTCTTTAGCACTTGTTTTCGCCCACTCTTCTGTGATAACAGTTTTCAACTTTTCTTTACTTGTTATTGAGTGTTGTCGAATTTTCTTCTCTAGCAAATCCCTAAAGGGTTCGATGGCGTTTATGTCTGGTGATTGTGGGGGTGTATGTAGCTGTTTTTGGGCATGATAGAATAACCAAAGCGTCACTATCTCGGCTATATGCTTTGGATCACAATCATGTTGGAAGCAAAAATCTGAACCTTAGCCGAGTTTAAGGGCACTCTGCCTCAAATTATTTTTCAAAATGTTGAGATATGCGAATCTATCCATCGTCAATTCGATAAACTCCAACTTCCCAAGGCCAGTACTCGCCATACACCCGCACACATTATTCCACCACCACCATGTTTTACAGTGGGTAGGAGGTTTTCTTTTTGGAGTACTGTTCCAAACTTCCTCCACACTAACTTGCGTCCTTTTATGCCAAAAATGCAATATTTACTTCCATCTGAAAATATTACATTCTTCCAAAACTCTATTGGCTCATTTATGTGCTGCTTGGCAAATGCAAGGCGCTTTTGTCGGTTGACCGGTGAAATGTACGAGCAATCCGTCCGTGGTAACCAGGCTTTTTGAGGGTTTTTCTTGCAGTATCCGGACAAATATCTTTATTGAATTTTTCTTTGATTTCAGTTGCTATTTGGAATGCAGTCAGTCGTGGATTTTTTTACTAGTGACACGATATGTCGTTTTTCCCTGCAGGACAATTTTGATGGACGACCAGAACGAGGTTTGGATGTGAGTTCTTCTGTCGATTTGAAATTATTTATGACCCTTTGGACTGACGAATATTGCCTTCCCACTATTTGTGCTGTATTTTTGTAGCTGTCTCCTTCTTTCCATAATTTTAGCGATTTTTCTTTCACTCACACTGATTTCTTTCCTTTTATCCTCCGTTGCGAAAAAAAATTATTCACAGCACAAACTCTGCAGGAAACTATTCAACCCCTTGCTAGAATAGCTAACATACTAATGAATAACAAATGCAATAAAACATTAGACAAGTGTATTTGAAACGACTTATTCCGGGGAATCCCATAATTAATCAAGTGAACGCAGACTTTTTCTGTGTCGGCTACTTAAGAAATACTTAATAAATATATGAAACCAAATCTGCAAAATATTTCTTAGTTTTTGATTTTTCCAAGCTACAAACGGAATGACAGCAGGTGAACGCAGACTTTTTCTAGCAAGTGTACACACATATGCATCTATGTACATATGTCACTGCATAACACGGGGAATCCCCTGTTTTGTTCGGTGCGGATACTTTTTCTGGTCAAACGTGTTGCCATATATTGGTTTTGTTTGAGATTCAAGTGTTTTTTTTTAAATAGTAAGCATTATGAAAGCTATTGGTAATTATGAAAAAATGTCGATTCTTTGCTATTATGAAAGAAAACAGTCAAATCAAGTAGACATCTCCTTTTTAATTCAACGAAAACTATGTTGTCTTGCATGTACGGATACTTTTTCTGGCAAGTGTATATATTTTTCAAAAAACAATATCCAGCCTCGATTATTTCCGAGCAATTTTAAATAGTCCGAAGAATAAATAGTGTCACCAAGCCACAATTTGCTCCGAGCATAGCTTGGCCGGGTAATATTGAGTGACTATAAATTGATGATATTCAAAAATATTAGAGGACGACATGTCTAATTGTTAAAACGGCACACCTATGAAATTTCAGAATCAATGTTTCATCTAAGGTAACAGATTGTTGGATAAGAAAGCTTTGCATATCTGTTCTGTTTTACTTATCTACAAAAGGCAATAACAGCACAAAATGGCATATCTGCATCGTTTTTGTTAACATTTTAAAGGTTGCTCGGCTCGAAAAACAGGCAATTGATTATTTAATCAAAATTTTACCGACGTTTTTCACAAATAATTAAATCATTATTTTATTATATTCATTCACAGACCAACTGGTTTAATGGTTTTTCAATTCAACGCTTTAAGCTAGTTTTTCTTTTTAATTTTCTGATTGTAATTCATTGGTCTCATATAATTGCAAAACAATATATCTAAATGCAATCTTTCCGAAGCAAATGCACATAATAAAATCCATCATATAAATAACAAATAAGTGTAGTGGAAAACTGCATTCAGTGAAGTGTTTGGAAAGTGTCTACAGTTCAGTTTTTCGCGAGAATCAAGCATTGAATTATTGGAAGAATGTCGAAGAAAGTTGCTTTTATCGTTGTTGTAGTTTTCTTAAGTATATATAACTATTTGTAAAAAATGTTTGAATTTAATTATTGAGTAATTTTTCCAATTAGTTGCTGCCTCCGTGGCGAGTGCTAAGAGCAGTTGTGGTGAAAACGCAACGTATCTAACGTGTGGTTCAACATGCAAGGAAACATGTCAAAAACCAGCAAGAAGATTCTGCACCAAGGAATGTAATAGAGGATGTTTTTGTAATGAAGGATTTTTGCTCGATAAAAAAAGTAGAAAATGCGTTTCAAGATCAGAATGTCCGAAGTTGTAAATGAACGCGAACGTTTGTAAGCGCCAAAGCAATGGAAGAATATTAAAACTTGTAATGATTTTATGATTGTTAAATATAATATTCATGGAGTTAATTGCATTTTATGAGGAAAGATTGTAAGCAATAAACCAATTTTTTTAGACGACTCATTTACATTAAGTGTCTAAGGACCGTATAGCGTATAGCAGAGAAACGTGATCGTTACCTTTCAAGTGCGCTAGAACTGTTGCTATCTATGTGGAATATTAGCGATTCTGTTAATACTGCTCGATACATTCCGAAAGCCCAGTTGTGAGGAAATAGCATGAATGATAGTTATTATTAGAAAAATGAAATGCTCAATCCTGGCATAGTCTAATCTACAAATCTACTACTACTAATCTGCATGCATATAGCCAGATTTTCAGGCCCAGCCGAGAATTTTCAAAAGTTTTGTCCCTCCGATAATTTAATGGTCTTCCCGAGGGAATACGCAGTATTTCAAATGATCGTATGCAACCTAGCTTTATTGTGACCGATTTGAAGCATCGCAAATGATTTTTCTACAATTTCTCAAACTTAACCATGTGGTTTTCGTCTTTGCCTTTTCTAAGTATTTTTTTTATACAAAAAGGATTGCACTCCAGCAATGTCTCAAATTCTTTTCTTTCTTGTCGCATCGTTCAACAAATGAAATCTGGAAAAATAAGCTGGAAGTTCACTGCTCAAAAAAAAAAATGAAATTGCGCGCAAAACATTTCAGAGGTTCTATTTAAAAATCAACCCTTCTATCTCTTCGGGTAGGAAAAGTGTGCATAAAGTTGCTAGTTTTGTCTTCAGAGCACAGAAATGAGCTAGCGCAATACCTTAAGGATATGAAAGTGTGCGTGTTTAACTTTTCATTAAAGGATCTTCGCGAATTTGAGCTGGTGTAAAAATTGATTGCGTCATAATTTTGGCACTGAAGGCTTGAAAAGATTCGACAAAGAATTTTCTGAAGCGGAATGCAAATATTTCTTAGAGGGAGCCGGAAGCTAAATAAGAATAGAATGAAGATAGGTCAACGAAAGGACCGTTGTCTCTTTATTACAAGATCATCAGTTTTAGAGCATATCAGTTGTAAAAAATTGGCTAGCCAATAAATTTAAAATTTCATATTTAAAAATAATTTTCAATTTTCAATTGTGTTTTTCTCGACATCGTCTTATTGAAATTGAAACTGCATCGAACTTTTTTTATCAGTTTGACTTGAAATTTAATCTCGCCCAAAGAAGTCGACACGAATTTTAACAATTAATTAACAATCACGATTTTTAAACCAAATTTTTCATCCAAAATTCAAATGATATTTCAAACTGATGCCAAATTTTCAAAAATTCATATTTTTGGTATCGGTGTGTACTTTTGCGACAAAACTTTTATTTATCACTTCTACTGCATCCCCATTGGTACGTTAAAAAGCGGTTGTACACCTCCACTTCGTATTTTAAATTTTTAAAAAAAATTAATAGACATCAATGCATAGTTAGCAAGCCGCGAAGTGCGATCCTTGAGTTCCACACGGTCAACTTCCCAGTAATATCTACATAAATATTAAAAATATGAAACACAAAAATATCTATGAAAATACTACTACTTTAAATAATAAAAATGGAGATACTCATAACCGTAATTGAAATGAGTTAATATCAATCATATCATATACTGAAGCGTCCATCGATTACGTAAGGCTTTTGGTGGATGGGTGGACTATTCAGGCGGATAAATCGGGGGGGGGGGGGGGCTATAAAGCCTTTTTTACGTTATTTGTTATTTTTATATCGATGCTTGAAGGGCAAAAGAGCGCTAGTAAAAACGAATGCATTTTTGTTATTACGCCCAATGAAGAGATTTTCTCGCGAGGTGGCCATTTCAAATAATTATGTTCAAATAATCATAATCATTGAATTTGTATTTTTTCACAATTTTCCATCAATGAGACTAATAATTATTTCTTATTTTCAGTTGATCTTGAAAAACATTGAATATGCAATGTCAATAATATATTTAATTGCATGTAAAAAGTAAAATGGTTTACAAATCATGATGGAGAAAGTAATTAAAATATTACAAACACACAAAACAAAACTACTTAAAACTGAAATTTTTAATTTGAAGAAAGATTTTAAAAGCATATGATCTTGCAAAGTATGGACTACAAATCATTTTACCATTCAAAGCGTTGATTACCACAAATGCAAATTTGATTGAAAAATAGTTGGTTTTCAAAATTTAAGCAGAATTTTTATCAAAATTAAAACACTGTGAAAACTATTCAAAATCGGCCCAAATTATGCAAATATTATAAAACTTCAATTGACTTTACAATAAAGTCTTTAGAATAAAAGATATAAGGTAATATCATTCGTATGAGCCGTTTTTTAGTTATTTTTTTGGATCATGTAAAATATTTGGCCAGTTTCTCTTCGAAAACTATTAGGAATGTATAAATTATATAAACATTTATTACTGAGCTGTGCAAATCAGGTTAAAAATTTATTTTTTATGAAAAAAACTCTAATTTTTCCCATTTTCTTTTATTAAATTAAAAAACGGCTGAAACGATTTTTTTAGAAAGGTAAAAATATCACTAAAAAGTTAATACACGTCGAGTGACACCTCAATGATGAAAATATCATATATGGTCCGTGAGATATAGTGGTTGATAAAATTTACCTTGAAAATTATGATGACTTTTAATGATTTTTTATTTTTAATTTCATTTTTTACGTAATTATGAAAAAAAGTTTTGCTGGTTTTCTTTTACAAACTATTTGGAGTATATAAATTTTATATACATTTATTACTGTGTGCCGCAAATGAGGTTAGCAACTTATTGTTTATGGAAAAAAACCTAATATTTAGCACATTTTTTTAATAAATTAAAAAACGGTTTCAACGATTTTTCAACAATTTGACAGAATCACAAAAAGTATTAATACGCGTCGATTGACACATTAACTATGCAAATCGTATGTTTGGTTACGGAGATATAACGCATGACAGAAATGATCTTCAAAGGGTCAAAACAACAACCCACCACCCACCCCCCCGGCCGAAGTGTCCCAAAAACTAATCAGTTCTTAAGATTACAGAGACACTTCGATTGACACCTCAACAAAGTCGATACGACTTTGTTTACGTTAGTTATGCTCGTAGAAAAAAGTGTCCACGAACGTACGAACACACACACATACAAACATCTCCCTTTCTAAAAAACACTTTATATATACTCTATAGACCTCAAAACGTAAAGAAAAGTTGAAAATTTCAATATCGATTTTCGAGGCGATTACAAGAACTTCCCATATACTGGGAAGTTAAAAAACAGCTGAAAAATTTCTCTATTGCTTTTATAGTTTCGTCAAAAAAAATGAAAAGCAAAAAAAATAATTTTATAAAAATTAAAATTTCATTTTATTATTTTTGGAGATTGTTTTCTTACACAACTGCATGATATGCTAATAAGAGTTTATTGTGGTTTAAAAGGTTTAAAGACGAAATATTTGGAGATACTTGGCACATTCATTGCACAATTGACTACTAAACCACGGCGGATCAGTTTTCAGTTGTTCGTTGAAGGGGGGACGGGGTGGCACACTGAATTTTGCAGGAAAAGTTGTGGAATAACTCGTATAATAATAATTGACTTAAACTCTCTCACAAAATAGTCGGGAACATTTAAAAAAATCGTTTTTTCCTACTTTTCTCACTCTTTACTTTAAAAGGGTTCATTTAAGATCCAAGTTGTGTGCTAATAAAAGTTGTGTAATAAAATTTTCTATAAGATAGGATTGATTAAAAATCTTAAAACATTTAGCCCTCTCCGCAAAATTACAATAAATTTAAAAAACAGAGAGAAAAAGGCTTTCTTTTACTTAATTTTTTTTATCACTTAAAATGCATTTAGGACGTTCATATTTCGCTTAAATTTTTTTACAATATCGTAAAATAACAAACAAGTTTTCATCAAAATCGATTAAGTAGAAATATAAAAATAATTGTGTAATCTAAATTTATTTAAAAAAAAAATAAAAAAAATTGAAAGCTTGTAAATCGGAAACTTAAGCTTATAGAAGTTTGAAGTTTTTTCACACATAAAACAACTCTTTACCTATCAAATGCACTTTACAAAATTAAAAACGAATTTTCAGGGCGGCCTCAGCAATTTTTTGCTAAACTTGGTAATAAATTCTAAAACATTGCTGGGCGGCTGCGGATTCTGTTGATGGAAGCATGGCCCCTACTCCTTTAAATAAATTTAGATTGCACAATTATTTTGGGCAATCTATCGAATCAATTTTGATGAAAACTTGTTTGCTATTTTATGATATTGTGAATTTTTTTAAGCGAAATATGAAGGTCCTAAGTGCATTTTAAGTTGTGTAAAAATCAAGTAAACGAAAGCTTTTTTCGCTTTGTTTTTTATATTTATTGAGATTTTGCGGGGAGGGTTAAATGTTTTATGATGTTTAACCAATCCTTTTTTATAGAAAATCTTATTACGCAACTTTGATTGCCGCTCAACTTTGACCTAAAATGAACCGTTTGAAAGTTAGGAGTGAGAAAAGTAAGAAATAAAGGATTTTTTTAAATTTTTAAACATTTCGATTTTTCTTTTAATGTTCCCGACTTTTTGGAGAGGGGGCAGAGGACAATTAATGTTATACAATATATTGCACAACTTTTCCCCGAAAAAAAAGTGTGCCCCCTCTCAACTGCTAAATGTAGTCGTTTTTTACAGATCCGTTATGGTCTATACGTGAAGCAATGAACTTTATACATCAAAAAACAGATAGCATATGACCCCAATCTAATTTCTCTTCAGAAGCATCAAAACTATTCAATCTTAATTTTTGGCGCCAAACAGTGAGTCACATGCGGAATCACAAGAAGTACCACAGTTACAACATAACAATCGTCTGCATTTATCAATGAATCACCAACGTTGTTAGCTCAATCTGCTCGAATTCATCAGATTTCACTCTCAATATGACCATCAAGCTCTATTTACCCATACTCATGTACAAGTACATATTTTTATGCTTGAACCTACATGGAAGTATGGTAACAGAAAGAAAGATCATACCGCAAATTAGTCACATTGAAGAAAATCAAAAGTGCTCTTCATCTTAGAGATACGCATGCTGGATCCTATAGTCACATACTAAATAGTACGAACTTAGGTACATACATATGTACATATTATAACATCGCAACGCAACACAACACACCATTGTTTGATCCATCGATATGGGAAGTGGAAGGCAGCATGACGTGGCTGAAATTCGCGAACCAGTTCCGCGAATACCTTGAGGAAAAACTACAAATCGTATGAATGAATGAAATTCTTTGCGAATTTCTCAAAGAGTTCTGCGAATGCACAGGAAATGCTTTGGTAGTTGTTGGGCTTGGGAAGCACGAGTAGTTAGGCCCTTTAAATGTTGCGTGAAATTCTTAAAAATTGTGGTGTAAGTCATGAATTGAAGAGTTTTGTTGGTTGGACCAGAGAGTATATGTAAGTGTGTTGACATCATAAAAACGTTTGCTAATTGTAGGATGAGTTGTGAGAACGAAAGTCATCTTATCTTGATCAAAGCTTAATTTGCTCAAACATTTCGCTTTTAAATTAAAGTTTAAACCATCATCCCCGCATTCTTTGATCAAGAAAATTCAAATGACTCCCTCGACTTTTATAGCCTTAAGGAGGGAAGTACCTTTAGACACTTCAAAAAATCGATTTTTAACTTCCCAGTATATGGGAAGTTCTTGTAATCGCCTCGAAAATCGAAATTGAAATTTTCAACTTTTCTTTACGTTTTGAGGTCTATAGAGTATATATAAAGTGTTTTTAGAAAGGGAGATGTATGTGTGTGAATGTGTGTACGTACGTACGTCTGTACGTTCGTGGACACTTTTTTCTACGAGCATAACTCACGTAAACAAAGTCCGATCGAATTTGGTTGAGGTGTCAATCGAAGCGTCTTTGCAATCTTAACAGCTGATTAGTTTTTGGGAAACTTCGGTCGGGGGGGTTTGCTGTTTTACCCGTTTGAAGGTCATTTCTGTCATGGATTATATCTCGCGAACCAAACATACGATTTCCTCGGACAAGCTGTCAATCGACGCGTATTAATATTTATGTAAATCTATTAAGTTTTTAAAAAATTTCTTCGAGTTTTTTAATTTTTAAAAAAAAAGTGCAAAAAATAGTGTTTTTTTTTCAAAAACAATAAATTTTTAACCTTATTGTCAACTGTTAGTAATCAATGTTTATAAAATTTATATCCAAATATATCCAAATAATGTTCGCAAAAACGTCATCAAAACTTTTTCTCATGATTACGTAAAAAAAAAATTAAAAATAAAAAATCATTAAAAGTCATCATGATTTTCAAGTCCATTTTTATCATTCACTATATCTCACGAACCAGATATAATATTTGCATCATTAAGGTGTCAGTTGACGTGTATTAAAATCTTTGTGAAGTTTTTAACATTTTAAAAATAAGTTTTAGCCGTTTTATTAATTTAATAGAAGAAAATGCGAAAAATTATGGTTTTTTTCATAGAAAATATTTTTTAACTTGATTTGCACAGCACAGTGATCCAGTTTATAAAATTTATACATTCTTATCAGTTTTTGGAGAGAAACCAGCAACATTTTATTCCATGATTATGAAAAAACTAAATTAAAAATTTAAAAATTCATTCAAAGTTACCATGTAAAGAGGGTTTATACGAGTGCTATTACTTTATATCTTTTATTCTAAAAAAAATGTAAATTCAATCAAAGTTTTAAGATATGTGCATAATTTGAGCAGATTTTTAATAGTTTTTATAGTCTTTTAATTAAAAATAATTGCTTAAATTTTGAAAACCAACAAAATTTTTCAACACCAAAAAGGCCCCCACCGATTGATCCGCGTGAATATTCAATCTGTCCTCATCGACCAAAAACCTTACGTAATCCGTGGACCCTCCCGTAGACGATATGATTCATATTAACTCATTCCTGTTACTGCTATGAATACCTCTCATTGTTGTAATGTTGTTGATGTTTATGTAGATATTACTGGGAAGTTGACAGTGTGGACCTCAAGGGTCGCACCTCACGGCTTGTTCTAAAGACATTGTTGTAAAGTCAATCCAAGCTTATTATTTGCATAATTTGCGGAGATTTTTAATAGTGTTCACAGAACCATGTTTTAACTTTAATAAAAAACTGCTTAAATTTTGAAAACCAATACAAATCAAATCAAATTTGCAATTGTGGTAATCAACGTTTTGAATGGTAAAATGTTTTGAAGTTAACACTTTTTAAAATCATATGCTTTGAAAAGCTTTCATCAAATAAACAATTGTAGTTTTTAGGAGTTTTGTTCTTTAGTATTCGTAAAATTTCAGTTACTTCCTTCATCATTTGTAATACATATATTTTACTTACTTTTACGATTAATATTAAGTCATTCCAATAACTTTTATGAGAAGTATATTATTATTATAAAAATTAGTATTATTTCCATAATTATTATTGTGTTTAATACTTTTAATATTTCTGTAAATATTACTGGGAAGTTGTCCGTGTGGACCTCAAGGGTCGCACCTCGTGGCTTGTTTTTAAATTGTTTTAATCGATAAGAATATCATGTCAAAGTTTCAAAAGCTAATTCTCAAAATTGTGGAAGATATGCATCCCGGAAGTGCCTGGCGCCGAGTTCTTTTTCTCTTGACCACAAACTTTAAACGGCCTTTTCTCGAAACCATGTTTTTTAACATTGCGTAAGTGATAATAAAAAAACTAGTAAATCAATTTTCATCATCTAGCATTCATTTTAAAGAGCATAAAAAACTTTTCTATATAGATCAAATTTTTAAAATACAAATTATTTTGGGACTATTTTTGACTGGAAGTACAACGAAATTTTTCGTCAAAATCGTAAATTTTTTTTTGAGCCTGTTTTGAAGGGTTAATTTTCGAATTTCGCAAATATTTTAGTCTATCTACTAAAAAAAAACTCTCGAGTAAGAAAATGTTTGGCTTGTTGATTTCAGTTGAAAATTGCAACCAGCATCGCTTACGCAATTTACGACGTCAGCGTTATTTGTTAATTTTCAACTTTCACTTTTGTAGAATATGTTTTTTTTTCAACCTCAAACATCATCTAAAATAAATATTATACTGATTTAATAAGAACTGTCTTCATTTCCCCACAAATCAGTTGCAAAAAACACCTTTTTTCGGCCTATAAAGGTACTTCCCCCCTTAAGCCAATGAATTCTATTTCTCGTATCAATAATATCTCATTTAATTCTTCATTAAATATAAAACCCAATACAAATTTTTACTTTAATTACCAAAGATATTAATGAGCATTTTGATGCGAATTTATGGTATCGCATTCTCATCCTCATTTTAGTGCAGACCGGCAGTGAAAAACGATGCACTATTACCAGCAAGAATCACGCTGATAAAGTGTTTTCCATTAATAACATTTAGAAAACTACTATATGCATAATTATAATATGCGGTGCTGATATGCCCACTAAACAAGGATATTCTCGTGGTTAGTGCTGAAAATTAAGTGTCTTGAAAACAATTATTACGACCATTTTAATACATATTTAAAAAATATGAGGAGGCATAAACGCGGCCATAACAGTCAGTCGTTATGGACGAGAAGAATGTTATTTTATTGGATTATATTGGTCTTCTGGGAAAATGGTTAAGGGTGGTTGGTGCAATCGTTGACTATTTAATGGCTGTGTGAATAAGGAGGTGGAATTTATAGATGATAAAGCCGAGAAGCTATAGGGTGTGGAGTAGAACAACATATTTGTTTTTAATGTTTTCAAATCTTCGTAGACTGCAGTTTCTTCAGAAATTCTAAAAAATGAATTGAAGACTCCAATTCGAAGTAATTAAGTTAGGATGCCAATTGATTTCTGTGAGTGATTTTGGAGTATTTTGCTATATTTTTAAGGATTCTTTTGTGAAAAACTGCTATAGTAGCCGATCGTCATTAACAGGAATGTCGGCTGTACATATGCATATCATTTAAAGCTTCCACAATTCCCATACCGTCTTTTCGCACAACAACTCCAAGGCTCATCATCTTGCCGTTCCAATAAAATTGCCATCCGAAAACAATCAAACGGCCGTTAAACTACCTGCCAAAAAGTCTATAACCATAAAGAAGGACATTAAGCCTTCGACGAAGCGTTACCTTCGACCACGTTTTGTCGCCCTCAGCAGCGTCAAGAAGAGTGGTGCTGTCCGATGCGTGGGCTCCAATCACATCGCCGTTGCCCATCTTCAGGGAAGCTACTACAGGACAGCATCCAACCACACACATCAACCTCCAAGAGTGGTGAATGGAGTGGCGAGCCTACAACGGAGTGCTGATGTTGATAATGATGGAGCCACAACGATGGAGGAGATGAATGGGACCTTCAGGATTAGTAGTCGTATCTTTTTCACTTTGGCTCCTTTTCGTTTTTCATCTGTGGCCTGATAGTTGCCTGCCTGATGCCGTTTGCTTGCTAACTCGATGTCAGGATTGGATTAGTCTTTAATTGGATAAAAGTGGAGATGACTATCTTGTACTGATTGATCTCGATGTGTGGATAACGCTTTAGATATGTTTTTTCGGATTTGACTGCATTGAGCTGGTAAGTGTGGAGACATTTATTTGTATCTTTTATCTGTTTGATGACTGTTATGAGGTGTTAACTAAATGTGTTGATGTTACGTCGAGAGGTTAGTTTGGGATTGAGAGTTTTTGCCAAAAGGAGGAAATGTTCTTGGTGAACATTTACTTGTTGAGCGACATCTTCGAAAAATCTGGATTATCGCCAAGTACATGAATTATTCAGTTTCAAACTGAAGTTAAGTATAATGTTGAAAAGATTGCGATAGGTGAAGAGTTTTTGCGGGGAAGCACTTAAATTTAAGCCAACTATAGCTTTAACCTCTGAATCCACCAAAACATTCCCGATTTCGATGATGGTTCACATGTTTGAAGTTTGATATTGAAAATCATTCATTCCAGCTGTAGAGTTGAAATATTCATGAACTTTTGAACAAATTTAAAATATTGAAAAAATGTTTTGAATCAATGGAATTTTTTTTTGGAAAATTTAGCATTAAAAATAATTGCTGAATAAAATATTTTCAACATTTCAATCGAAAAATCCTAATAACTTAATCATTCCAACGAAAAAAATGTAGTTTAAAGGCTTATTGTAGCACAGGCAGAGGAATTCAAAGTCAAACTTAATACTTCACAAAGTGAAAATAAGATTTTTTAAAAAATATAAAATCCTATGCAAATTAAAGATATTGATTTTTTTTCGTCGTTGGAAGGTGGGAATCTTCAAAAGATACCGATCGGCTCCAGTCTCACGATATGCCGGATTTCTGCCGACTAAACCCACCTCTGTGTCCTTTTAGGCAATGTATCCAAGACAATAGAACTATTTATTTATCCATCCATATTTTTAAAAAATGCTTGGCACTTCCCAGACAATAAAGATAGGTATAAGGAACAGTGCCTAATTTTCGATATATAAAGTCATTTATTTTTGTTTATATTAACATTTGTGATATTTTTCTAATTTCTGTGGAGCTTCATTATGCGCTTTGAGAAATTGCGGGGCTGATGTATTCATTTCAAGTTTTGTTCACGTATGAGATGTTTTTTGAGTGTCATTTTAAATAAGTCAGAGTTTGTTATGTCCATTATATAGCTCGGTAACGTATTGTAAAAGCCAGCTGCTTTATTAACAGGGTCCTCTTTTAGCCGTTCCGTTCTAGTATATCCGATAACTATATCGTTGGCATTTCTGACATTGTATATGTTTTTATCCGAGATTTTTTCTAGGCTCAATGAGCTATTTTCTTTTAGATTTAAGTGTTTATATATGAATGTCGCTCTCTCCATATGTATTAGAGATTCCAGACTTAGCTCTTTAGCTATTTTTTACACTTAGACTGTAGTGTCCGCATAGGGAGTATGTATATAGTTTTATAAGCCTTGGTTATTAATCTGGAGATGGCTTTTTGGGTACTTTTTGAAGTTTGACTCCATATCAGTAGACCGTAGGTAACTTTTGACAGAATATGGGCATATATAATTTGAATTTTTTTGCTAGTCGGAAAGAAGTTGAATAGGCGAAGGAGACCTACGACGGCTGCTATTTTTTTTCTAAATTCGGCTATGTGTGGCGTCCATGTGAGTTTATCATCGATTGTGAGTCCCAAGTAATTTATTTGTTGTACCCTTTGAAGAGTCGTGCCATTTGTTTTGATCAGTGGTTGGATTTCAGCTGTGTTTTTTTGTTTAAAAACGATATATTTTGTTTTTGTATAGGTCATAGATAGTCTATTTACCAAAAGCCAGTGCCAGTAATTGATTAGGTCAGTGTTTACCTTGCGTTCAATGTCACGTTCCGTTTTCCCATAGTAAATGAGCACCGTATCATCTGCGTACATGACCACTTTCCCAGTAACCTTAGCACTTTTTATGGAGTTCGTGTATATTAAGAGAAGAGTTGGTCCCAAGATTGATCCCTGCGGAATCCCAATGCTAATTTTTTCAGGCTTGCTGTAGGTAGTTCCGATGGAAATTGTTTGGTACCTATTTGTCAGATAACATCGCAGAAGGTCTCTTGCTTTCCCTTTAATTACGAATTCTTCTAGTCTAGTCGTCATTGTTTCATGTATTACGGTGTCAAAGGCCTTTTTGAGGTCCACGAAAATAGCAGCAACATATTGACCTTGATCTAAAAGTGTGTTTATGAATCTAATTGCATCTACTAAGGCGTCCTTTGTGCGTTTACCCTCCTGAAATCCATATTGGTTTCTATTTAGAATATCATTTTGTTGTAAGAAGTTTTTGATACGGGAGTCCAAAATTTTTTCTAATACTTTACTCAAGGAGTTTAGAAGTGAGATAGGTCTATAATTGTTCGGGTCAATTTCATTCCCTCCTTTAAAAACCGGTTTTATCATTGATACTTTTAAATACTGCGGGAATTTCCCGTCCGTGAAACATTTGCTTATTAAATCTACAAGGATATCAACTATATGTTCTTTGATCATTTTAATATCGTCAATGCAGATACCATCAGGACCGGGGCAGTATAGTTTTTGTAGGAGTTTATTATCTTGATTACTTCCTGTTTATTCGTTTTCCTCAGATGGAAAGAAGAACTTGGTAAAATACTGACAGGAGGTGGTAAAATGTTTGGGAGTTCCGAAACAATTTCCTCACCTATTGAGGAAAAATGGTGAAGGTAATGGGCAATTTCTTCCGAATCAGATACCATTCTATCTGCGAATAGTAGCTTTTCTACGGTACATTTAGAATTACCGTTTGAACTACCTTTTCGTAATACACCGTCTACTAAGTTCCAAAATAGGCGAGGATCCTTACAGCTTTGTTCAATGTTTTTTAAGAAGTAGTTTATCTTAGCTTCTTTTATGATTTTATTACATTCGTTTTTTCATCCCTTATTTGTCAGTTTCAATTTATTTTTAAAAAAACCGAAATTTTTTTTTATATCTTTGAAAAACAATTCATAAATCGCTTTCGAAAAATGTTAACATTGGTTTTGATTCGGATTATATCTAAGCTACATACATTTAAACTTTTGAAATATTGTTTCTTGTTTTTCCAAATACACTCAATAAATTTGGGCACACTTATTCTGAAACAAAACAGGAATTAAACAAATGGTTCTTAATAAAAAAACCTCATTACTCTTTTTTTCAACGTTGGAAGGTGGAAATCTTCAGAAGATACCGATCAGCTCCTGCCTCTCACCATGCCACATTTCTACCGACTAAAACCACCTCCGTCTCTTGAATCACTCTTTCCATTTCAGTAATTTTCCGTAGTTAAATTTCAGTACATAGTACTTCCCAGACGATAGGAATCGATATAAGGGAAAGTACCAAATAGCTTTGTTTAGCTTTCTTAAAATAAAAAGATTTGAAATTCTAATAAAATTTATAGTTCACTTTTCAATAAAAACAAGTTTGTTATAAACATCAACAGCAAATTAAAATAATTCATTTGATATTTTATGGTCATCGATGGTAATGGAACATCTGAAAATAATTAGAACAAAATTGTACATTTTGATTTATTTTTGCTAATTAATTAAACGTGTTTTCCTCCATGTGTACCTACCCAATCCACAGAGTCCATGAAACAATCTAGAACAAGACGATCTTTCTTCAGGACAAGCTCTACAAGGTTTTCCAGGCACGTAGGTTTTCGAATCGTCATTGGGACTAGGACTATAGTAGCATCTCATCATATGGCCTCCATACATTCTAGAAAATATATCTTTTGAATTAAGAAAAAACTATAAAAGATATTTTGCGGGAAAGCTGAATAATATTGGCTTTAAAAATATATGAAAAACTATTTATTAGAAAGTTAAATAAAGCCATGTTTTCTTTTATACAAAAACATCCAAATTTTTGTTGATATCAACAGTGTGTTTGCTTTGCATGACAGATGGAAAACAAGAAGAGTGTATATGGAAAAACACGCGCAGGAGAATCGACTTAAATATGATGTAAAAAAATTAGCTGAAAAATAATCGGCAGTTTCTTTAATGGGGCTAGTATAAAAAATACTACATAATAAGTAACTTACTCTGCCGCTGCACAACCAACAAATTCTGTAGTTGGATTTGCCATTACAGTAACATTAGGTGGCCTAAAACGATTTCTAATTTAAAATTCTTATTCACCCGAAACCAATACAAGAACAAACTTTGCGTGCAGATATTCTTGAAAGCTCTGAATTTCATTTATTTCGAGAAACCAATAACGCATTATGGTTATGACGAATCGATTCAAAGGCAACTTTGGATTGTAATAAAATGTTTGACCGACAGTGAAAGTACTATTATCTAAATCAAATTCAACTTTGATTATAATTTCATTAAGGACTCGATACTTACAAATGTAATTGCATGAATCCCGACCAATTATGCACCGTGTCAAGAAGCCTCGAGCCATCTTGGCAAGATCCTTGTCCCAATGCTATAATAAAATAGCTATTGAAATCTTCTATCTATTAAATCGGCTCACCAATATGAACATATTTGCAATGTTCCATTCACCGGCAAGTTTATTGCGAATACCATTGTGTCCGTTAATAAGGATTTCTTTCCGTCTGGCTGTCATTGGAAGCAATTTAAAACCAGTGCAATTTGCTGAGACGTGAGATTGCTTCCAAGTGAAAATAATTAGACAGGATTCACTGGCATAATATTTTTTTTCGCATTACCTTTAAGCAAATAGAGTGGAGCTCGCCATTACTACAAGTGTTGCTACGACATCGATCGAATTTCTCGGACCTTGGAATCAGTACGTAACGATATCCAGATGTGATACGTATCAATACTATTAGCGAAAGGATGAGGACTTTAGATGGTGACATTTTTGAAAATATTGACAATGTGATATGCTGGCATATTGACATGGGTGCAAATGGAATGAAAATACCGGCTGCTTAGTTTGATGCAACCAATCGAGCCTTAAAAAATTGAAGAATAAAATTTAATCGATGCTGATACAGAAAGTGGAATTACTTGTTCTATAAAACATATTTGCCTTGAATCCGCCAAAAAAATTTGGCGGTATTCAAACATACATCACGTAAGTAATAAAAGTAATTTGCGTATATAAAATGTACGGCAATTAAGGCACTCGGCTTTATAATTTTCTTAAAAATCGTTTCAATATATTTTGGTTTACAATTCCGTCTAGAAATTCAAGTATTTTTAAGATTATCGAAGATGCTGCTAACGCAAATGTTGACTTCTAACGTTTGCGCTCCTTTTTCTTCTTGTTCATCGATTACGCAATATAAGTGTTGTGTATAAAACTTATCAATTTAACCCAAATTTCTATAATTTTCCATGTATTCTTCTTATCATTATAACTTAAACAAGAATTCAAAAATATAAAATGTTTAGGGACATTACTGCTCATACTAATTCGACCATAATTCTTCGTGGTAATTACTGATTTTCTCTCCCAATAGAAACAATAGTCGAAATAAAGTACCGATATTGATTGAGCTAGTAGCAGTAGTGTAGTGAAAGTACACATAATTTTCTTAAAATCTCGCAAAAGTTGCAAAAAGGATGAAAATTTCAATAAGTTGCGGGATTAACAAAAAAAATAAAAAATCTTTACATTTCAAAATGAAATTTTTTAAAGATTTTTTGCTATAATTGTTTGCACAATGAAAGTACAAAAGAGAGTCAAGTTAAAATTTGTAGCTGTTGATCTCACCCACAAAATTTTTCGATATCTATATTTGCTCTTGAGATATACGCAATTTTCCAAGTACTATTTTTGAGCATCGTCATTTTTGAAGTTTTCGTTTTTATTGTAGTTTTTAAAAAATCACATTTAGAAAACATTTTTCATATAAAAGTTTCAGTACAACGATTTATTTACAACGTTATTTTGCATTTTTACCACTATCTTAATTTTTCGTGGAAATATTAGCGATTTTTTCTGTAAACCTTCAGTAAAAAGTTATTTTTTACTAGCATCGTTTGCTATGAAACAATCATAAAAACAAAACTTAAACAATCCGCGAGGTGCGACCCTTGAGGTCCACACGGTCAACTTCCCAGTAATATTTACATAAATATTAAAAATAATAAACAAAATAGTAATTATGAATATAATACTACTTTAAATAATAATAATGTACCTCATATAATAACAGTAATTGGAATGACTTAATATTAATCGTATCTTCTATGGAAGCGTCAATTGGCTACGTAGGTCAGCGGGGTGATTGAATATTTACGCGGATTAATCGGGAGATGGGGCGGGGCTGGTTACTTAGCCTATTGTACGTTATTTGTTATTTTCATATCGATGAAAGCTTTTTGAAGCATATGATCTTGCAAAGTATTGGCTACAAAACATTTTACCATTCAAAGCGTTCATTACCACAAATGCAAATTTGATTAATTTTTTTTTGATTTTCAAAATTTAAGCAGTTTTTATATTAAAATTAAAACACGGTACTGTAAAAACTCCTAAAAATTTGTTTAAACTATGCAAATATGAATAAACTTTGATTGGCTTAACAACAATGTCTTTAGAATAAGAGTAGTCAGGTAAAATCATTCATATGACTAGTTTTTGCATGGCGACTTTTAATGATTTTTTATTTTTAATTTAATTTTTTAGACATCATGAAAATTGGTTTTGCTGATTTGTCTCCAGAAATTGATAAGGGTTTATAAATTTTATAAACATTTATTACCGTGTTGTGCAAATCTGGTTAAAAAAAAATTATGAAAAAATCTTACTTTTTGCATATTTTTTATTAAATTAAAAAACCGCTCCAAAGATTTTTTTGTAAATGCAAAAACATAACAAAAATGTTAATACACGTCGATTGCCACCTTAATGATGCAAATATTATATCTGGTTCGTGAGATATAGTGAATGACAGAAATGACCTTAAAATCATGATGACTTTTAATGATTTTTTATTTTTAATTTATTTTTTTACGTAGTCATGAGAAAAAGTTTTGATGACGTTTTTGCGAACATTATTTGGAGTATATAAATTTTATAAACATTGATTACTAAGACTTCACAATAAGGTTAAAAATTTATTGTTATTGAAAAAAAACCTAATTTTTTGCACTTTTTTCTCTTAAATTATAAAACGGCTCTAACGATTTTTTTTTTCAAAATTTGATCAATTCACACAAATGTTAATACGCGTCGATTGACACCTTAACCATGCAAATCGTATGTTTGGTTCGCGAGATATAGCAATGACAGAAATGACCTTCGAAAGGGCAAAACAACAAACACGTCCGACCAAAATGTCACAAAAGCTAATCAGCTCTTAATGTTGCAAAGACGCTTCGATTGACACCTTAATAAAGTCGATACGATTTTGTTTACCTTGAGTTATGCTTGTAGACAAAACTGTCCACGAACGCACGTACGAACAAACCACACACATACATACTTCTTTCTAAAAACACTTAAAACCTAAAGACCTCAAAACGTAAATATATGTTGAAAATTTCAATTTCGATTTTCGAGGCGATTACAAAAACTTCCTAGATACTGGGAAGTCAAAAATTTGACTTTTTAAACGGACGTAAAATAAATACAAATACGAAAATTTGTGAAAGAGAAGCTTTTGATCCAGTCCACCTTCCACTTGTATAAGGATTTGATCTTAAACCTCTTTCAAATCAATGTTTAAAATACTTTGCGCATTCAAGTTACTGGCTTAAGTCTTTTGTTTTGCCGATTAAATGCAATAGTAGACTTAATAGGTTTTGTTGCTTTTTCTAGCAGAAAGAGTAATTATTATGATGTAATCAAGGTGAAAATGCCGTCTTTTGATAGTATGTATTCTATTCGGAGTAAACCATTCAAACTGGAATCAAATAAATCGTTTAAGCTTAACCCACTCAATTTACCCGCCTACAATATCCTTGACTCATCATACAATTGCGAATGACCTTTCACGCAGTCAACCAACAATTTTATCTATTGGATAATCAATAATTAACCTAAACTGCAGTCACCTGGACCAACTCATCTCCCAGCATGATGGTCAGATTCCCATAATCAACACCTAATTACAATAATTCGAGAGCTTTAGATGTGCGATGAATAATCGACATGCTCATCGATTTCAACAATAATATCGTATCGTATATTCAACATTCCAGGAAACACCTTTTTTATTCGCCTCCCCATATAGTCACGGTTGTTGAGAATCAGCCGAACAGACAGACCGAATTCCACACACGCTGTACACAGCTTTGACCATAAGTATCAAGATTGTAAACCTGTCACCCATATTCAAAGCAGTAGAAGTTCCACTGCTCCAGATACTCCTGGCTCCCTGCTGATTGTAGCATGTACCTGTTCCGCCAGGCATTCACAGATATCAAACGCAACAGATAAAAAAACACATCCACAGATACCAAATGAAACTGACTCTTTGATTTATCTGAAATGCATATTGGAAAAAAATTTGAAGAAACAAAAGTTCTGGCCGACAAGTCTTTTTTTGCGTCTTTGAGGCGTTCGGACGTTTATTTTTAAGTCTCAGAGGGAGGGTGTATTGTAATTCACCTTTCGTGTTTAATTTTGACATTTAGTACGATTGCTCTGATCGCAAAAGATGTTTTTCAAAAAAATACCGCACACCAATAATATGTAGATGTGATGCATGTGCGCGCAGACATCACGGTAGAAGTGAAACACTGTGTTGCGAAGATGCTTTGAAGACATTGTTGAGATAAAGGTTAATGGTGGTACGTACTGCTGACGGATGGAACAAGATTTGGAAAAAGTCAAGCCCAGCAGGAATATTGAACTGGTTACATGTGGAACCAATCAAACATTGTGATGGAATGTGAAACAAGAAATAAACCGAAAAATATTGCAAAATGATAAATCATTATCGATACCGATTGAAAGTTTGCGATCGAAAATCGGGTCTGGCTGATAAATGAAAGTTAATGGAAAGTCAATGTTTATTCAAACATATTAATAAAAAGTTTTTAGAAATAAAAAAAACGAGAAATCTCCTTCAAATGACAACTATGCTCTTTGAATATTTCAAATATGAATTTCGGAAGCGAGTTTCTACTTCTTCAGGGTTTAATTTAATCTAGAAAATAGCAGCTACTGTTTTTTTAAATCTTATAGCTTAAGGTACCAGTCCACTTTAGAAGGCGAAAAAAGACCATTTTTCAATCTTTTGTTTCTCAGAAACTTTATTATAGATAGTCATGAATCTTTTTTCATAGTATTATTTAATATTTTAGTAATGCAAAATATGTAATTTTTATTCTTTATTTATTATTCCCTTTTATAGAGGGCGCGGAAATTATGCTCTGAAACCACGTTACTCCACGGCAGAGAGATAATCTATAAATTGATAGATCTGAAACAAAAAAATTAACGGTACTTTAAAAAGAAAGGTCTCGTCACCGTGATCATCCACAGTTTTCAAACAAATCAGTTCAAAACAAAATGGCGGCCTTGTGAAAAAAAATGTCAAAAATCGACCCTTTTTTCGTAGTTTTTTAACGCCAATTTTTTTTTCAATTTTTTGAACATATTCTGGTGGACTACGGTGTAACATACTCTAACAAATAAAACGCATCAAAGTTTTCGAAAATCGGGTCGGTAGTCCGAAGATTATCTTCATGCCATGTTAAAAAACATTGTTTGCCGAAAAACGCGTTTAAAGTTTTCTGTTCCATTTTGCTGAAAAATATTTTTTAAAAAATGAAAAATTAGACATTTTTTCAAAACCATGTAATTGATATGTAGAAGCCTAAACAATCACTAAGCACAGGTAAAAAAGCCACAAATATAATGTATAAAGGAGAAACCGGGAAGGGAATGAAAGAGAGGTTACGCGACCGACAGCTGGTCGAAGGAAACTAAAGGAGACTAAAACGCGCACACACTCAAAGCTGCTATTTATATATTAAACTTCTGAATTTCGAGAAGATATTTCTGGAGGTCAGTTTTGAAGTTCTAAGGAGCCGAAAATGCAAAAAAAAAACAAATTTTCATTTTTTGAAATTATAAAGTGGACTAGTACCTTAATGTAAGTTTGTAGCTTAATAGATTTGAGTTCACAGCTCGATTCAAAACTCCTTGTACCAGGGTATGGTTTAGCAGGTTTAAAAACGATGCTCTTAAAACAAAACTTCTTAAAAGTTTGAAAATTTTAAAAATGCTTCACGTTTGAAAGAAATTTCACAAACTTTAGTTTAGTTTGCAAAAACTGGTGCTTTTAGAAATTATTTTCATAAACATTCACACTCATAAACACTCAACAAAATTAAAGCTTTGTTGTTATTGAGTTGTGTGTACATTTTTAATACGATAGGTAAACTTAAAGTTGTGTATTTCACAAATTGAAAGAATACAGCATTTTGCAATAAATTTGGAATCGGTACGAATTCTGATTTGACACCACATCACCGTAGTCATCGTTACATGCAATCTGCAACCCCTTAAATTAATTTTTACGCCATCGTAAAGGTCTCCATCGATATTTGACCTCGGTATGCTTCCAAGAGTTTGATCCAAAAGTAGACAGTATAGCCTCGCAATTTGATGTTTGATATTATTTGAATCTCTGTCAATATTTCGTAATTCGGGGATAATAATGATTGAATCTTACGTAATGCGATTTGTGATGATGACTTGGAAAACGTCCCATTACATTTCGCACCAAGCTTAGTTGATCAACCAGCAGTTACTATGCATCTAGTCTGCGAGAGGGTAAACAACCTTGTCTGCACGGCATAAAATGTTTGGTGATTCACCACCGAGATTGAACGTCTGCCAGTTCAAGGAGACCAGGATTTTTTTATGACATCTACTTTCGTCAGGATTTACCGTCAGAATAATTCCACTATGTTTCATGGTTGTTTGCTGGTTTATTGGTTTCAACGCATCACTATCTTTTGTTTAAACCCGCATTCTCACATTGCATCTGAAAACATTAAATTTGGATTTATTTGTAAATAGAACACTCTCCGAAACTACGGATTTATATTGGTGATTCTTTAAAAAAGAAAACGTTATTTTCCTATGGATTTCACTATTTTTCGATTTTTTTCCGAGCCATGGAAGACATAAATCCAGCCACTCTTAATACTGAACGTACTATTTCGACTCTATCACAGTACAATATTATTGTTGTAACGACAAGGATAGTGCAGAAACTGTTGTTTTCAGATCCTTTTTTATTGTCTGGACATTGTACCGTTGTTTCAAAATCTTCAGTTTATTCGGATGGCTGGTTCTTAGATTTTATACCATCTTTTTTCGATGAAAGATCACTTACTTTACTGTCGATTTTTATCTACAAATATTGTTGGAAATGTCCCTTAGAAATTTTACAATTGTTTTTATACCAACAAATCCGATTCGCGATCTTTTTCTGTTACCATTAAAGCGTTGGTGAAGTCAATATTTGATGGGTTGTTTCTAAAGAAGTTCTATCTAAAACGTTGTATAAAAAGACGTTTTAGTGTAAATTGAATCTTTCCGATTAAATCTATTTCGTGGTTAACATGTTTCATCGATTTTGAAAATATTCAAGGTTTCATCCAGATTGATTTCTAGGACGTTTTTTCTTGTTCTTGATAAGTCAATATGTAGATGTGTACAACGTTATTGGAGCGAATTTTGAAATTTTGAAACACTACACTTTCAGAAATTTTTAACATATTTTTAATGCTCAAAATCCACTTATAAATATCATATCAGGTGTGCGCTTAATAAATACAAATTAAAATACTAGTACAAAGTTATCGAGTCGTCGAATTCCATTTTGGACATATACTTTTAACGAGTTATATTACGCAGCTTAAGGGGTCTTTTAGGTTACGATTTTCAAAACAAAAATTATTTAACCATTTTTTTCAATAGAAAAACAAAAAGATATCATTTTGAAATTTTGTATATATGTTAATTGGTTTTTGGGTGTACAAAAATATTTATTTTTAGATTTTTTTATAGTTTATTTTTTACCCATAACAATTTTTTTTTTAAAAAGCTTCAAAAAATGACGGTGGACGTGATTTCAGGTGACTGGGTCATCTGGTGGGAAAAACAATACGCGAAAATAATCCTTGTTTAAGGTAGGTACCGGAATGCATTTTCGTCATTAAAAAATAACAAAATGATGACAATTTTTTTTAAAAAAGTTTGTTTTTGGTTGGAAAATTGAGTGAAAATCGGAAAATTTTATACCGATCATAATGATTCCGCTACCGGCTATAACCATATATATGTACAACAAAATGTTAAAAAATCAGATTGATCGGTTGAAATTTTTTTTTTTAAATCGCGTCCGCCAGCGTAAAAAACATGAATTCGTGAAAATCGCGTTTTTTAACGATTTTAAAAAAAAACGCCTGGGCCATACAAAATTCCATTTTCTTTTTTATACAGCTTTTGACTAGCTAATTTTGTATCTCTGCGAGCTGGTATGATTTTCACAAAAATTGTAACCTAAAAGACATTATACTACGCGGATACAAATAATTTATAAAAATAGTTAAAGTACAATGAGCTTAATCCATCAATAAGCCTAGTCGTGGTCGTGCTGTCTGGTGACGGATGGTAAATGACAGCACCTGAAGAGGATGCCGTCCGTCACCCCGAAACCACACTTCCCATTTAATTATGATGGTACCGGCCACAAATCTGGAAACAACAACCTCCATTAATGTGCAAAAAATAGTGTTAGCAAGTCGCGAACCAAAAAGCACACTAGTGGGCGGGTTGTCGACTAGACAGGGAGGTTCAAAACCCAAAATATATCTAAAAGACCCCTTAAGGAACAGTTTATACAAAGCTAAATTTTTTTTCGAGCATTGTTACCAAAAGAAAATGCATACTTGAGATATGAAAGCTAAGAATCCGGACACTATCGTTGGACTCTGTATATTGACGCACTAAAATTATAAACAGCAGCTGAAATTTTTCAACTTTCTTCATAATAATTTTTGGGAGTAATGTGAATATGAAAAAAACAATTACGAAGTAAAAGATTATAATTATCAGAAAATAATTTCAAACAAATCTGCAAAAATACGCAAATTCTTGATACTTTCCTGAACATTTGATTACATTAACGTATACATAACATTTATTCAAACATTTCCATCTGACATACCTCACTACCTAACATCGGTTGGAATCAATTCATGACGGGGTCGGATCAAGTTCAATTGTTTTGAACTCAAGGACTATCGGGACGCCAAATGGCGACATCATTTTCAAAATCAGTCAAAATTTGATGATGGCCACATCGTTAAGTTTTGCAGATGGTAGGCGTCTCGATGTCCATGCCCGACAGTTTGATGTATTTCGTGATGCGATCATGGCAAGGATTCAGTGAACTGGGTCTTATCTTGTCTTGAAACAAGTATTTTTTTTTACAAATTTGTAAATAGTTGGTGAGTTTGTATGATGAACAAATTATGATTCATAATTTTTAAATTAATTGTGTCGCAAATTTGTCCTCAGTCGGATATCAGTCATGATTGAACTGCTAATTACAATTAAAACTCAATCTCCACCTTATTCTCGTTAGAACGATATCTTTTCCTAATCGTACCTAGCGCAATAATCTAAAAAACAACAACATTGACTATCAACAATTTATGGAACCATGCCGCGTCCGCACACTTTACCTTAATGATCATTTCGCGCGGCTAATCCGTAAAACTTTCCGAACGCGATCATTTATCCAATGATCATTAAACGGCCAACAATCACGAATAGTTGATGTTAACTCCTGGAAAAGTGTTACTACAACGCTAACGATCATTTTTACTTGCATCAATAGCAACTAAGCAGGGACACACACAAAAAACACAACAACCACTGGTGAGTTTGTTGATCGCTAGCATGGCTAACACAGAATGATGTTGCGCGCAACAATAGATACTTAGATTGTAGTAATTGTTTTATCATGTTTTTATCGCGCGTATACGCAAGTAAAGTTTATGTTTTTTTTCGATTCTCGTTGACTACACGTCGTAAATTAATTTGGTTTTCGTCTTGATTAAGTTGTGAATTTAGGATGGTTTTTAAAGATTTAGTGGTACAGGGTATGGGAAAAGAATTGGCGGGCTATGAAAATAGATCCTTCAACTGATATGTACAAATATCTTTGCAGGGCTACCCAGCAGAATAGTTCGTATGGATGGATAGCTTCTTTTGTTGACGGTGATAGATCGTTTAAAACAGCCTTAGGGAATGAATGTGTTCTAACACAAATAGGTATTTTAATTTAACTAATTGTGTTTAGCATTCGTCAGCATTTCAGCATGGCCTTAGGGCTGTTGGGGTTGGTATTTGCTGAACTTGAGTTGAGCTACTGTTTAGTTAAAGAACTAGATATCGTTGGGATACAAGTAGTTATTGATCATGAAAATGTCAAGTCTGAGGCGAGCCAAAATGTTCCACAAAGTTGATAGTCATGTCTTGTTGTCCTTCAGGCTTCCTCCGAATATTAATTGATCATCGTTTATACTATACATGTAAGGTAGGATCTACTAAGGTCTACTTTAGAAGGCGAGAAAAGACCATTTCTCAAGCATTTGTTTCTCAGAAACTTTATTATATATATATATGGCATGATTTTTTTAATAGTATTATTTCATATTTGAATAATACAAAAATAAAATATATTAAAGGAAGTGATGGAAACCGATCGCCCTGTTTTTTGAAAGGCGAAATCAACCATTGGGTTCGTTGATATTGTATTCCGACACAATTTGGAAGGGTGGAAAGCAGGAATATCGAAAACACGAGATCAAAACCCACTATTAAATCTTCGGTAGCTCAATCGTGGAGAAAGCAGCGTTGGTTGATTTCGTATCGCATAGACTGCGCTTAACATCACTTAGATGCAGCACAAGCCGGTAAAAGAGGTTTGGCTGGAAAAAGAAGTCTGGGCGGAAAAACATCTGGGCGGCTGGGCAAGAAAAGGAATTGGCAAACTCAAATTGGATGATATCAGCAAAATTTTGACGCTGGAACCGCCAAAAAATAAAAGTACTAGTGTTATTGTGTTTTCGATAGTTTTCCTTGGACCAGATATAAAATTGTAGCACCAGAACACTGAGAGGATTTATAATATAAATAAAATGTGGTCTAAGTGCGACCCTTGAGGCCCACACGACTAACTTCCCAGTGGGGTGAATAAAAAGCTATAATTTGCTTTTATTATTAATTACTATTATTAATAACTACTATTATTAAACATAATTATTCTAAATTAATATAATTACTTTTATTATTTTTATCAATTTTTTAATCTAACCATAAAAGCTTTGGTAGAGGAAGACGTCTCCACCACCTGGTCATCCTCTACCAAAGCGTCGGCAACCTCGTCCTCTTCGTCCTCGTCATCTTTCTTGTCCTCCACTTCGTCCTCAACCTCGTTCTCCATCTCGGCCTCGGAATCCACAACTATTATTGAGGGTATTTAATTATTATTTACAATAATCATTCGTTATTAAGAATGTTTGACCGTTACTGAATAATTATAATTGACTTTATATATACAATATCAACTTATAACTAATATTATTTGATTGTTATTAACAATATTAAATTATTTATAACAATATCCAATTATTAACTGCATTAGCGTCTCTACTCCCATTCACCCAAACCTGATAATATAAGTTTGGAATTTCATAAATTAATCTTTATTTTATATTGAAATAACATTTTTTACAAATTTGACCACAATTTTGCCAAAACGCACAATAATAACAACATTACTATGAAGGTATTTAGTATCTGCACGAATTAATAGTGCGTATCAACAGTTTAAAAATAAGCAATTTTTAGTCGTTTTTTCAGTTTTTTCATCCTAATTAAAAAACTGCTCAACCGATTTTGCTGAAAAGTCATTCAGTTTTAAGTTACGTAATTACGCGTCGTTTGAAACCGGTCCCACGTCGATCCGATCTTTGGTTCTTGAGATAATTAAGACGAAAAATTATTCCGAACGCACATACGCACATACGTACATACACACTTACAGACATCTCTCTAAAAACGATGGATTTGGATTCTAGAGACCTTAAAACGTGGAGATATGTCAAAATTTGGGATTCGCAAAATCGATCCCATTACAATAACTTCCCATAGCGAACTGGGAAGTTAATATATTTTAATTTTGTATCTATTATTCTCTTTCAAAGAGGGCACTGAAATTAAGCTCTGAAAAAATCGTTACTCCACGGCGGAAAGATAATCTATGGATTGGTAGATCTGAAACAAAAAATTTAAACGGCACTTCAAAAGGCAAGGTCTCTTACACCGTAATCCACCACCGTCAAAAATCGACCATTTTTCGTAGTTTTTTTAACGCCAAAATTTTTTTTTAAGTTTGTGCTAATATTCTGGTGGACTACGGTGTAATAATCTCTAACAAGTAAAATACATCAAAGTTTTTGAAAATCGGTTCGGTAGATCCGGAGATTATCTGTCTGCCATGTTAAAAAACTTTGTTTTGCGTAAAACGTGTTTAAAGTTTTTGTTCCATTTTGCTGACAAACATTTTGTGAAAAAATGAACAATTAGACATTTTTCAAAAACACGCAATTTATATGTAGAAGTCTAAATTAGTACTAAGCATATGCAGTAAAGCCGCAAATATAATGTATATAGGAGAAACCAGTACTTTAGAGAAGGAGAATGAAAGAAAGACTATGCGGCCGACCGCTGATCGAACACCTCAAAAGAGCCAAAAACGAGCACACACTCAAAGTCGCCATTTATATATTAAACTTTCGAATTTCGAAAAGATTTTTCTGGAGGTCATTTTTGAAGTTCTAGGAAGTCAAAAAATGCAAAAAAAATCTAGTTTTGAAATTTATAAAGTGGACTAGTACTACTACTAGTTTCTACTATACTATGGTTGAGAAGTTTTTCGATCTGTTCTTAAAGTTATCGTTTTTGGAACTTCCAATGAAAAATGTGTGAAGTCCCGAAGGTCGAATCATTTTGCAACAGAGGCCTTGCATTTCCCCATCAAATAAAAGCCATCAAAGTCTAATGAACTTGTTTTGATTTGAGTTAATCCAAAAATGTTCCCAGCACTCAACTTTATGAATAGTAGATCACATTCAGTCATCAACATTTAAATGAATTTTTGAAAAATTTGCAATATTTATTACCTCAGCAGAATCGTTCTTTTAAAAAACAGCTATTCAATGACTCTATCTTGATCCCCTCTCCTGGAATTCCAAAGTATCATCGGTTGACTTCATCACACCCTGCAACTGAAAGTCATAAATGCTCACACGATTTAAGCTTGAAACAAATCTTTTTTGACGACTTTCGTAGATCATTTCTTGATTCTCGTTGCTGTTACTGTTTTGTTGTTCTCTCGTCCCGTTCGTCATGAAATTCGTGTTAATTTATATCTTGCCATAAAACACAATGTTACGGTGGTAAAAGCTCAATGCCGCCATTCCGCGCATATCTACTACTTCGGCGCGAATCATTAAACTCTTTGCTGGTTGCTGTTATTGCTGCTGCTGCTTGTGATGATCGCGATGACTATGACGACCACGACCACGAGATCAAAAGAAAATGATCTTGTCTTGATTTTATTCATTTCTCACTCTTGCCTAAGAAAAAAAATTGAATCCAATATTGTTTTAGATTCGTTTGCATTCAAGCTCTACAGTTGGAAATCAACTGCCGAAAATAAGTTACTTTGTATATTTAGCTCACATCCTTTACGTGCGTTCACACATGGGCGGCTTATTTCAATCGCGATAGTCTGTCACATTGTGCGGCCGCATTTTTTTCGTTTTAAAGTGGCATGCTATAAAATCACCGATTTTATTAGGGAATCATCCATTTCGGCTACTTTACCGAAAGTTGAAAACTTTTATTTAAAAAAAAAGAATAACGACATAAATGGATGTTACTGAAGTTCATTTGAGTACGTGTCAATTTTCACTGGTTATTTTTTTCGCGCTACATATTTCACGTACTGTAGATTCTTTGTACACACATGCCTTGAGAAAGGTGGAAAGCATGCAATTGCTTTTGTTCTGACTAGATATCATCGAAATGATTCGTCATGTGATACGAAATCGTTGGATTCCCACGTTAATAGTTTTTTTTTGTACGGTGAGAGTATCTTTAGCTTTTGATTGCTTTGTAACTGCCGATGCTTTGAAAAGATAAATAGTAGTTGACTATGGAATAAGTCATATGAGTGCTTCAGCAAAGGATTTTACAGTATTTGTTGAAAATTTAGCATCATAATAATAATATTCCAAACTCAATATGAATCATCAGTTAAGCAAAGTTAAATGCGCAAATCCATTTTGGAAGCCGTGAGTAACTCATGAGCTGAGCCATTAATTATGAATGCTAAGTAAGTTTCTAAAATATTGCAAAAAACCTTGTGAATCCAGATTATTTATTTATTTATTAACTTCTCAGTATATGGGAAGTTCTTGTAATCGCCTCGAATATCGAAATTGAAATTTTCGACATTTCTTTACGTTTTGAGGTCTATAGAGAATATGCAAAGTGTTTTTAGAAAGGGAGATGCATGTGTGTGTGTACGTACGTACGTTCGTGGACAGTTTTTGCTACGAGCATAGCTCACGTAAACAAAGTCGTATCAACTTGGTTGAGGTGTCAATCGAAGCATCTTTGCAATCTTAAGAGCTAACCAGTTAATAGGTGCTGTAAAATCTTTAACACTTTGAGCAAACACTACTCCCCTACCATCTTCAAGTTCAATTTTAAATCCAGCATTTCTAAAGCCCTTCCATTATCCATCCCTAAATTGTGACGTGCATACAACAGTATAAATTAACGTTGAATGTAGCACGTATTTCAGGGTTAAGTATATTGTTGTAATGTATATTTTATATATTTATATTTTTATATGCTGACTGTGATTGCCTTGTTTTGGCGAAATAAATAAATAAATAATTAGTTTTTGGGACACTTTAGTCGGGTTTTTTTGATGTTTTGACCCTTTGAAGGTCATTTCTGTCATGCGCTATATCTGGCGAACCAAACATACAATTTGCTTTGTTAAGATGTCAATCGATGCGTATTAACATATGTGTGTGTTCGAGCTGTTTTTTGATTTAAGAAAAAATCTGTAAAAAATTAGGTTTTTTTTCATAAACAATAAATTTTTAACCTGATTTTTGGAACAAAGAAATAAAATTTTATAAAATTTATATACTCCAAACAGTGCTTGTAAAACCATCATCAAAACTTTTTCTAATGATTACGAAAAAAATCAAAAAAAAAATCATTAACAGTCATTATGCTTTTCAAGGTAGTTTTTGTCATGCACTATATCTTACGAACCAGATATAATATTTGCATCATTAAGGTGTCAATCGACGTCTATTAACATATTTGTGATTTTTTAACATTATAAAAATTCGTTTCAGCCGTTTTTTAATTTAATAGAAGAAAATGCGAAAAATTAGGGTTTTTCATAACAAACATTTTTTTAACCCGATTTGCACAACACAGTAATAAATGTTTATAAAATTTATACTTTTTTATCAGGTTTTGAAATGAAACCAGCAATAATTTTTTCCATGATTATGAAAAAAACTAAATTAAAAATAAAAAATCATTCGAAGTTACCATGTAAAGTGGGTTCATACGAATGATATTACTTTATATCTTTTATTCTAAATAAATTGTTGTAAATTCAAACAAAATTTTAAAATATTTGCATAATTTGAGAAGATTTTTAAAAGTTTTTACAGTGTTTGAATTAAAACAACTGCTTAAATTTTCAAAACCATCAAAATTTTAATCATATTTGCATTTGTGGTAATCAGCGCTTTGAATGGTAAAATGTTTTTTAGTCAATACTTTGCAAGATCTAATGCTTTGAAAAGCTTTCATCAAATAAAAAATTGTAGTTTTTAGTAGATGCATTCTTTAGTAATCGTAAGATTTCAATTACTTCCTCCATCATCATTTGTAAAACATTTTATTTTTTACATGCATTTGAACCTATTTTTGACTGCATATTCAAAATTTACCAATATAATGCATAAAGTAATTATTAATTTCATTGATGTAAGATCGTAAAAACATATAAATTCAGTGATTATGCTGAAGTCGTGGCAATTGTGAACGCAACTATTCAAAATGGCCATCACGCGACAAAATCTCTTCAGTGAGCGTAATAACAAAAACTGCATTCATTTTTGCTAGCCCTCTTTTGTCTTTCAATCATCGATGTGAAAATAACAAATAACGTAGAAAAGGCTTTGTAACCTGTCCCCTCTCCGATTGATCCGCGTAAATATTCAATGAAACCAATCCACCAAAATCTTTAGGTAATCAATTGACGCTCGCATAGATGTTACGATTACTATTAAGTCATTTCAATAGCTTTTATGAGAGGTACATTTTTATTATCTAAAGTAGTAGTATTTTCGTAATTATTATTGTGTTTAATATTTTTAATATTTATGTAGATATTACTGGGAAGTTGACCGTGTGGACCTCAAGGGTCGCATCTCGCGGCTTGTTTATTAAGAATTTGCCTTACAGACTAACATAGTTCAATTACAAGACAATAAAAGAGACGAAGAAGAGATGTAGAAATTAAAGAAAAGAAATGCATAGTATAGTTAAACTAAGTAGTTAATGTACCCTTTACATTCTGCTTTTGAATGTAGAGTGAGTGAGGAAACGAACCAAGCTGCAGAGTCTTGTGGTTACGAAGAAGCCGCAACATCGGCGAATGGTAATAAGTCTCGGTCCTAGTATATTGTAAATATGATGTCAGATCTGGCAGGGTGTTCTGTAATACGATACTTAGAGTTAGAGTTTAATTGATGGTGGTGTGGCCGAAACAGAAAACACTCATCTAAAAGGAGTCTGCGGGACTGCAAAGCAGGAATTTGTAGCAAGGAAAGGCGCTCTTCATATGGCATGTCATATTAAAAATGAAGAAACGAGTGAATTTGTGCTGTACTGATTCAATCATAGAATCTAGATATTGATAGTGTGGTGACCATACTTGCGAACAATATTCAAGGATTGGTCTAACGACCCTAGTGTATAGGTTGACCGAGGAAGAAATATCAGTAAAAACAATGTCTTAATATGAACCCGGAGACTGGGCTTTATGGAGAAGGACATTTTGTGACATTTCTGAACATTCATGGCGAGAAAATTAGTTTCACTCCACGACTCGATCGCGTCAAGATCCCTTTGGAGAGCGATACAATCCTCTTCTGAGCGAACAACGCGGCAAATTTTTAAGTCATCAGCATACTGAAGACACTGAGACGCTAAGACAGAGGGAAGGTCAGATAAGATAAGATAAGAGTTTATTTTAATTTCCATTACATGTGTATTACAGGTGCTTAAATTTAAGAGTTAACATACAGGCGTTTACTAACATCAGGCCTTTACATCTATGGTTATTGCTTTTTACATTTAGATTTTAATCATTCTAAATAATTTGTAGACTGCACAAGGAAAATCAAGCAAAAACCTTGTTTTTTGTTAGTTTTTCTTTTTTTATCGCTACTTACAGTTCTAACTTACTCTACTTATGGCTAATTTGCTATTGGCAGTTTAACGAGACCGAGGAGGTGTAATGAGTGGGTTATTGAGTGCCCTGGAACGTTTTTCATAAGATTCCATTCTTTTGGCTATTAGCTCCTTAATAGTGCAAATTTTTGCTTCTTTGTGAAGTTGTTTGGTGGAGTAGTGCCAAGGTTTGTTTAGTACGAGTTTTAATATTTTGTTTTGGGGTGTTTGAAGTTTGGCTTTGTGATAGTCGGCACACTGGTTCCAAACTGGTATTCCGAAGGAGAGTATTGGCAAAATAGCGACTTGATACAGGATTAGTTTGGTTGCGGTCGATAGTTCTGACCTTCTGTTTATCAAGGGATAAAATGCTCGGATGCAGTTGGCAGCTTTTTCGCAGGCAGTTTCTATGTGGTCATTGAACGTCACTGTCTTGTCGAGTGATATGCCAAAGTATTTTATAGTTATCCCCGAAGAAGTTTAGGCATCTGTCCGGGAGATTTGCCATTTTTCGTTTTTTGGTGTAGAACATTGAGCAGGTTTTTGACGCATTGATTTTAATTTTCCAATGAAAGTAATATTGATACAGTTGCTCTAGTTTATGCTCTAGTCTCTGGATTATAATGTGAGCTTCATCTGCACTCGTGTAAATGCAAATGTCGTCAGCAATAACAGCCAACGCAGCCCACTTGCAAGGGGAGTCCAGAGGAATATCGGCTGTGTAGACGTTGAATAGAATAGGACTTAACGATGATCCATGTGGGACACCAGCGGAAATAGATCTAGAATTGGACACACAGTGGTTGAGTTTAATCTTAAAGGACCGGTTAGATAAAAATGATTGGACCATTTTGACGATGTACAACGGTGTTCAGCTTGTAGATTAGAACCTGATGCTATACTGAGTCGAAAACTTTTTCGACGTCCAGGGCTATCATTTCAACCGAGTGTTTTTGTCGATGTGCACCTTGAATATGTTTCGCAACTCTCTGGACTTGATGGGAGATGTAGAGTCCTCGTCTGAATCCAAATTGAAAGTATGGCAAAATATTTTTCGTTTCCAGAAACTCGTGGAGACAATTTAAAAGTATTTTCTCGAAGACTTTGCCTGGAGCTGGCAGGAGACTAATGGTTCTGTAACTGGATTTCTGTGCTGGGTGTTTTCCAGGTTTAGCTAATAGGATAACTATGGCGTGTTTCCATAAGGAAGGGAAGTGGCTAATTTTAAGGCATGATTTAAAAATAAATAATTCGGACAACAACCTTTTTAGGAACATTCTTGAGGACTATATTGGGAAGTTTGTCATCTCCAGGTGATTTTCTATTTTTCAAGCATTTTAATATTTTTATAATTTCATTCGGTTTTGAGTAGCAGCCGTTGGGAACTAGTACATTCGAAGGAAGGGCTCGTACTGCTTCCCTTACTAAAGTATTTACATTAAGGTTTCCCATTGAGTCTGTTAAAGTATGTGCTCTTGAAAGTAATCTGCAAGGAGCTTAGATCTTTCTTTGTGTGCATACACCAATTTGTTATCCTCGTCTAGTATCGGCGATCCCTGCAAGTTAGAGAGTCAGGATAATTTTCATCCAAGGCGAAAATTATTCATGACCTAAACAAACTACCCCCAAGAAAATAGCCACGCCCTGTTACCAACTACCTTTTGCAGTATAAAAAACTTCCACTGAGCAACGTAAAATAGGAATAGCAGTCGTACCAATCCGAATGGTACTCGAGCAAGTGTCGGACGATTTTAATACTAAAAAGGACGAGTATGACGTACCCTCCTAATACAGGATTAAATTGAGCAGGCGAAGATGAATGCTCATACGCCTAATACAGGGTGTCATTGTGTGTCTAATGGAAAATTCTAAGGACCAATTTTTATCAACACTATCATAAAACCCATTCGATGCGAAAATCAAGGCTACAAACGATCGTTTCTACTACTTCTTCACTGGCTCGGTTTGAGAGCAGTTTCATAAGATACATTTCTCATTTCAATATACACGAAACAATTGGCTAGATTAAACGTAAAGAAATTCCTAGCGCACACTGTCCGTCCCATTCACTACCACCACAAAAAAAGCAGCTACAAAACTACAAATTAAAATTTCCTCTTAAGCTTTCATGTTGATGTTCGTCCATGAGCAAGTCAACGTACCACTGATTTGTTGTTACGCTATTATTCTTGGAATGAATCAATTAAAATAGACAAGTCTACGATTGACGAAAGACGCTTGAGCATAAGTCAATTTGGCATTAGTTGGGTTAATAAGCAATTTATGAGTTGCAATTATTCACAGATGAGAGGAACCAACAAATTTTTTGTTTTGCGCTGCTCCTTTGAACATTTAAAAATATCACCTGTCTCTGATTGTCGGGACGGCGGTGTGGTGTATCTCGATTACATATTACACAGACAATAGACAAAACTCAGATATTTTATTTCAGTTGAGATAAAAGATACAGTGCGGAGAAAAAAAAATAAAAGTAGTTACATATATGCATGTATATGCGCAAGTGTTCACGAGTATCTTCTGTTGAGAGTTTCGAATGTCTCGGATGGGTATACATGGTGTCTTTCGAAATGCTCGAGAGGAAGGAGCCAATGAAAAAAATCGTACTATTCATCATGGCATTTGAAGTGAACCTATAAGTTTTTGGATGAATGAATGATGTGAGGTACTTTACTGCACTATAATTATAGGTTTCAGTTTTAAACATTTGGTTAAGGTGAAACGCTAGGTTTTATTGTATAATTGGAAGGCGCATCGGAAAAGTTTTCTAGTAATGAGACGGACATTCACATGAAAGTTGGATATTTACCTAAGTACCCTTTCAAATCAAACACTTGGAGTATCTGAGAAGATACCATGGGTTGGCTTCAAGAGCTAATCATATTCTGGAAGGCGAGTGTTAAAAAATCTGACACCACTTAAGGTGCAGCGAAACCAATACTACCACTGCAGCGATTATTACTAGATATTGAAGTTTTGAAATTATGCAGACTCAGCCTTTTAGGAATGCTTGAAAATTTCACCTGACCGATGCATTTTCTAAATCGACAATCGAATCTTTGGCGAACTGTAAACTAACTGTATGCTTTCATTTGGTAATGGATGTGAGTAATTTCCTCTTGAGTACGCATGCTCTGAATATTGTTCACAGGGTAGCTAGTGAGATAACAGTTTATCGAGATGGACCCAAAAATACGAATAAGCTTTCAAAGCTATCAAAACATCAATCATTGGTCACAATTTCATCAAATGGCTCTTTTTTTATTGCAGTAAAATGCAACATGCATCGCTAATCTATTCATAAGCTTCATTTAATACGCGAAAAAAAATTCAATTAATTTTTCAAGATCTAAAGCCAATTTTCCCCTTTTCATGCACACACCTTGAGTTACACACCAGAAATGAAAATTCAATTTCATAGATTAAATGAAAAATCAACAATGGATATTGTGTTTTTTTTTTGGTTTTGAAGAGGATTCATGATTTGATGGTTAGAACTACATCCTTGGAAAGCAAAAATCTCTTTGTGTATTGTGCCCAAGAAAAAATGGTCCTCATTTTAGTTCAGGTAGGAAAATAGATTGATTGCGTTTAGAATTCAACGCAAGAGCTGCACTGCAAGAAATACCAAAGTGGCAGGGTTTCATTAAAATAAAAACACTTAGTAGTAGTTTTCATCTCACTTAACATGCGTAATATTTCTGCTTTTGGGAAACGATTTTTTTTAGCACTTTGTTAAGAAAGAAACAAATTGGAAGTGTTATGTAATTAATTTATTTTAACCCTAAAGAGAAATACATCAGCTTGAAGAGCCCGGAGTTTTTTTATGACGTATGTCAATGCAAAGAATTAGGAAATTTCTTAAACAATTATTCATCTTTTTGTACAACGTTGGGAGGTGGAAATCTTCAAAAAATTCCGATCAGCTCCTGCCTCTCGGCATGCCGGATTTCTACCTACTAAAACTACCTCCGTTTCCTTCAATCACTCTCTCCATCAAAGTTTAGTAATTCTGCATATTTAAAATTTTAGGCCATAGTACTTCCCAGACGATAAGAATCGGTATAGGGGATAGTACTAAATCTGTAAGTTTTAGTGTCCTTTTAGTTAAATTGATAGTTCAGACTATATGTTTATGAATTATTTTCTGTTGCACACATGTTCGGCTTTGGCTTTAGTGGAGCTGATTGTACTTGTAACTTACTTCGAATATTGATCCTGAAGGAAATATTTTTTTAGTGTCGTTTTAAAGGAAGTTGGGTTCGCTATGTTTTTATATTTGTCCGGTAGTGTATTGTAAAAGTTAGCTGCTTTGCTGAAGGGGTCTTCTTTTAGCCGATCAGTTCTGGCAAATGCGATATGTAGCTATATTATTCATGTTTCTCATTCTGTAAGTGTTTTCCCCCTCAATTCTATCCAATTTTACAGTGGTGTGCTCATTACGGTGTAAGTTCTTATGTATGAATTTAGCCCTTTCCATTGAAATTATGCCTTGAAAATTCAATTCTTGGAATGTTTTGTAAACTTCGCTCGTTTGAGTTGACATATGGAAATTTTAAATGGTCTTATACGCCTTGGTTACTAATCTGGAGATGGTCATGAGGTTACCTTTAGATGTTTGGCTGCAATTCAAGATGCCGTAGGAAATTTTGGAAAGGAGATCCGCATACATAATTTGGAGTTTTTTTTCGAAAGAAGTAGAAGCGACGTAGAAGACCAATGAAGACAGCCAGTTTTTTTCCTTAGATCATTTGTGTTTGGAATCCATGTTAGTTTCTCGTCTATTAGAAGTCCTAAATATTTCATTTGTTCCACTCTCTGGAGGGTCGTGGTCATTGATTTTTACGTAAGGTTGTATGTCAGTTTTGTTCTTTTGTTTGAAAATAATATATTTTGTTTTCCCGCGTTTATTGCCAATCTACTTAATAGAAGCCATTACCAATACTTGTCCAGGGTAGTATTTACTTTTTGTTCAATTTCGAGATTAGTTTTACCTGAGTATACGAGCACAGTGTCATCTGCGTACATAACCACTTTCGCAACAAGTTCTGCTTTTTTATGGAGTTGATATAAAGTAGAAATAGCGTTGGTTCTAGGTTCGAGCCCTGCGGAACACCTATGCTAAATTCAGCAGTTTTACTTTTGGCACCTCCAATTACTGTATTTTGAAAGCTATACATCAGGTAACTGTGTATTAATTTATTTGCTTTTCATATGTCACTGTATCGAAGGCTTTCTTTTGATCCACGAAAACTGCTGCAACGTAGTGGTCCATATCCAAGTACTCGTTTAGAAATCTAATTACATCAGGAATGGCATCTGTTGTGCCTTTGCCCGCCAGGAATCCGTACTGATTTCTATCCAAGATTTCGTTTTGCAATAAGAATTCTTTTATTTGAGAATCTAAATTTTTTTCAAGGATTTTACTTAAAGAATTCAAGAGTGAGATTGGTCTGTAATTGTTTGGGTCAGTTTCATCACCCCCTTTAAAGTTCAGTATAACTGCAGAGATTTTTAATTATTCCGGGACCCTTCCCAGCCTAATACATTTATTTATTAATTTCACGAGAGTATCAGCAATATTTTCTTTGATTGATTTGAGGTCATCAACGGAGATACCATCAGGATCTGGGATGCTGTTTACCAGAAAGACAGAGCTTATCAGCAAATGAAGACATCTGATTCAATTGGCGCTCAATTTAAGTATCGAAGCCTTCGGTTCAATTCTAAACAGAGAATTCTAGTCGTCTATACGATCTCTAAGATTTTCTTCAAAAATGTTACGCACACTTTTGCCCCGAAGTCGCGACTGGCCATGGGGTGGATAGCCTCACGCAGCGCTGCCCACAAAAGATACAGTTTGCTTGCCGAGATTACCTGGATACCGAACCTTAACTGAGAAGAGTTTCGGGGTCATGACCTTTAGTCCAGTCAAATGAAAGTTTGACCATGCATTTTGGGTAGGCAAAGAAATTTTCATTGCAATGCGTGGGCAATGGTATAGTTAGCTTAAGTCCAATTTCCTGGGGTCGCAGCTCCAATCCTCCGGGCTCAAGCTTAAAAACAAAAAAAAGGTGGGACACCCCCATATCTCCAAAACCATGGCTCCCACAAGAAAGTTCTGTATGGCAAACTTGTAGAATTTAAAAGCATTTTAGGACCAGATACACGGGTCTTAAAATGCTTTTTTCCTGTGAGCGATACAATAACTCTCGCCATGGTACAGTGATCGAAACAAACAATACCGCAAACGTTTGGTGATAAAACTGTCTAAAAAATATTTTCAAACAAATTTTGCGGTAATAGAGAAAACAAAGAAGTTGTGGCGCGCGAAAAATGATCCATCCTTTTCAACGTCGCTTTTGGCGTGTAGCTCTTTTAATATTTACAGCACGTGGAAGTGATGTATCCACAACTTACTGCAAATTGAATTTGACAAAAGTTTATCATATTCAACTTTTTTGTGGGAGCGGCGCTTTCCAAGATATGGGGCCGTCCCAAATTTTTTTTTGTTCGCAAGGTGACGTCAAAGGGATTGCAGCTGTAATCCCAGAAACTTCAATTTAAGCTCACATAAAGGCATACTACTCATTGCAATTAAAATTTTCTGCCGACTAAAATGTTCCGTGAGTTTTGCACCGGGGGTTTGCCATCGGATGCCGATTATTTGGCGTAAAAATGCGTTTTTCACGTGAGTTTCCCCCCTTTAGGATGCAATTTCTCCCGCCAGTTTACAGCGATCAAAAGGATCAATACCGCAAACGATTTGCGACAAAATTACTTTAAACTTACATCCAATGTCTTTTGGGGTTAAAGTGAAAACAATGAAGCTGTAGCGCTTGAAAAATGTTCCCCTCTTTTTGGAGGTCGTTTTGAGCTTCTAACTCTTTTATTGTTAAAACCACGTAAAAGTGATGTATGCACGACTTGCTGCAAATTAAATTTTTCACAAGTTTGCCATATTACACTTTTTTATGGCAGTCATAGTTTCTGATATATGGGGGGTTCCGCACTTTTTTTTGTTTTCAAGATGGAGCCCAGAGGATTGGGGCTACGACACCAGAAACTTGGATTTAAGCTAACTATACAATATACAATGCAATAAAAATTTCTCTGCCTACCCAAAATGTACGGTTTACGTCAAAATTCAGACGCTTTGACTGGACTACATCAGATCAGTAGATCCACTTTTTTTGAGGGTCCTCACAAGCACTTGCCACCAATAAGCTTTCTGAAGTTTGGTGAGAAGGACTACAGAAATGCACTTTCTTCCAGGATTTTGTGTTAAACCTTCTATTCTTTATGTTTTACTCATGTTCGTTTGTTTTTCGATAAACTCAGTTTCAAATCACGAGCCCTTATCCGCTGCAAATGTTACTAGTGTTACTATTTCACTGCTATGTAACTTTTATCTTTTATCTTATTTGGAAAAGTGGAGCAACTATTTTCTTAAACACTTTGTAAAATTCAAGCTAATTAATTATTATCTGAGCTCAACATATAGTGTAGCTAAATGCAACATATATTGTGGTCATGCAAGCTGTGCTCCTGACTAAAAATTTTCTGGTACATCATGCACAATCTAATCTACTATCTTGTATCATTTACAACAATTAATATGCATGCGTACAACATTTCTTTGTCTCAACTCGTCAATTCCGTGAATCAAGAAGCACTCACAAACTCAACGGAGGTCTCATTACAATTAACCTTCGGTTGATCAAAAACAAACCATTAGAATCACATCAATCCATCACCGGTCTCTTTCGTAACATGTGCGTGTCTTTTTACCGAAAAAAAAGTCCTAATGCTTCTTTCATCTCTATTTTCTTGGAAAAAAATCAACTATCGACACAACGATCTCGATGAAATGTGCTAACATTTTAACAGAAAGTTGTTTTTTTTTTTTTTTAATTTGTTCGTATCCTCTGAAACTTTCTTTTTGGATTTTTCATCTAGCGGTGCAACCAGAAGAAACATTGCCACGATGGTTGATACAAGTTAGCAAAAGATTTATAATCTGTCACGTTATTTTTCTCCAAAAGATTTTATCTAAATTATCGTAGTACTATTTCGTGACTATGTTGCTAGTCGTGTAGTAATATGTAACACCTATCTAAGAGATTGTGGCTGTTACTGTTGCTGTTGTGGCGCACTGAAAATATTTAGAAAACTCGTTGAAAATATCTTAAATGCCTTGTTATTTCAGTTTTGGGTATTTGTGTCAAGATTCAGAGGTCAGATGGTTCTCACCAGAACTTTGGAGCCATTTGAATGACGGCTTGAAAACTTTTCAACAAGAATGTTCACTTCTTGGTCTTCTCCTGCAATTGTTATTGTTGCTGTGCATTGCTCATCTATACACACGATTTTCTTATCTCTACCACAAACTCAACAAAAATATGGCCATGAAATCGAAGAATCCAGCAGAGAACATCTCCATAAATCATAAAAATCACAACGGAAATCAAGTTACTCGCCGAAGTCTTTCATATTCACCGATCCGACAACCATTCGCATTGCAAAATTAATTGTTGTCATCATGTGTAATAATTATCCTGGAAAATTTCAAATAAATCAAATCGTATGCGAAAAGATGCAGAACATCCTGTTTGAGTGTCATCTCCTTAATGTTATTCACATGAACTCCGAAAATGTATTTGATATTTTCGCTTGGCACTTTGATGGCGTTCCTCTTTTTTGGCAAATAGTCAATTTTTATGTTGCCCACCAAACTCAAACAATAGGACGAGAAGCAGCAGGTGGTGGCTGATGGCATGGTAGAAAGATCTTTCATCTCACATATCTTTTGTCGATTGTATATCGCATATGGTCCCGTTATACAATTTGAAATCTTCCTTTTTTCGGGAAAGACAACAAGAAAGAACTAGCGAACACACACGGAAACTGAAACGTTGCGATCAAGCAGAAATAATAGATTTAGTTGTTGTTGTTTTTTCCTGTATGGTGGATGTTGGTACGAACTAGAAAGAGTGAGGGAGGAAATGAAAGAAAAAAAATCCTTACCCACAACGAAGCACTATCTGGTGAATGGATGACAGTGGAAAAAAATCGATTTGAAGAATAGCGTTTTGTAGTTGATTTGATGAACAATTTTTATTTTGAAAGAAAAAGACGAAGAGTAGTAGGAAAATTTCACCGGGATATCTTTTGTAGTTTTTTTTTGTCATGACAAACCACTTTGCAAAGTGTGGGAATGTTTTTCGCCATTTTGAAATGAGATCAATTTTTTTTAAAGTGTTGAGAGGGTTGACGTAAAGAGCAGCAATAAAGATTAGTGTGAACAGAATTGTTTATGTGATCATTTTTCTGTAGTAGTTAAAATACAAGTTTGATGATAATTGAATTTGATGAAAGTTTGGCTCAACCCCAAATTATATCATTGATCGTTTAGCCGAACCAATTCGAGTAAGATCATTTGGTGCATAATTAATAATAATAGTCATCATCATCAGCTAACAATGTACTCTGACCTTCTCTGAACTCATTGCTTCCAGTTGTATTACAAGTCCAGCAATATTGCCCGGATTTTTATATCAACCGTGGATTTTGGGCTGGCAGGAAGATTTTTTGTTCAAGTTTCTGGGGTTGCAGTTCCAATTCTTTGGGGACCAAGTCAAAAAGAAGAAAAAGTGGGACACTCCCATACACCTGTGTGCAAAATAATTGCAGTGCCAGTAAATTTGATTAAAATTTCAAACAACCAATTTCGTTGTAAGGAATAATAGAAAATGTATTCATAAATGTGGCAATTCAAATATAGCAAACACAACAAAATGTTTTTAGTTGCCCTTTGCCTCAAACTTCAGAATTTTGATAAACAGGTTTGAAATGAGCTGTGCAAAAAAAATAGCAGTTTTTCAACTTATAACTAATAATGATGCAAAAACATATATTTCAATGGAGGAAAATAGCAATATTAAATTTCTAATTTAATAGTTTATTTATAGCCCTTGTTGGCTATTACTTTAACACATAGACGTGTCATTGACACTACCGTTTCGTGGTGATAGAATTCCATGCAGACTTCACTACCCGTCAAAGATCATTCATTTTTTTCAGCTTTGCCTGAAAAATAAGTTCCATAAGTTCTCTATGGGGTTGAGGTCGGGAGATTGAGCTGGGCAGTCCATAACTTCTATCCTATTGGTCGAAAACCAAGTTTCGGCTAAGCGACTGGTGTGTTTAGGATCGTTATCTTGCATAAAAACCCATTGCAGGTTCATGTCTTCTTCCGCAAAAGGTTACACGACATTTTCCAATATGACAACGAAAATATTGGCGTCCATCGTGGGTTTGATTTTTCAAATATTTTGAGGCTCATTTTCAGGTATAATTTTTTTTAAAAAAATGCCAAAAAAACGGTGGTTGACATGATTTTGCCTTTCTGGTTGATCTGAAATAAAATAAAAATGGAGTATTATTTTGTATTAAACCCGTCATCGCATGAACTAGAATAAAACTTTTTGGCTGAAAAATAACAAAATGGCGGATGTTTTACGAAAAATTCCATTTCGGAGGTAAAACAATTGAATGAAAATCGGAAAATTTGCAGCCAATCTGCAAGATCCTAGTTCATGCTATAGTCAGACAGTTATACAGCAACATATTGAAAAATCGGAGCAATCGGTTGAGTAGTTTTTTCAAAATCGTGTCAACCAGTTATGAAAACATGGTTTCGAGAAAAACGCGCTTAAAGTTTTCAATCAGTCTTTTGTTACAATTACACTTAAAATTAACTAGCAATGCCTGAAGCATACAAAAGTCCCTCTTCTTTCTCGAATATGTCCTGCGGGTTTTAATGATAAATTAAAGATTATATTCAAGCAGCTGATCAAAGAAAAAGGGCGCTGGGCACAGTCTACAGATCGTAAAACTCTAAAAGTGCTGTCTTACGGTAACTCTCTATGTAGCTGCATAGCTAACGTTAAAACTTTCATTTTGTTTTGAAAACATTTAAAACATGTTTTTGATGACACTTACTAACGAAATAAGTTAAAAAAACAAATTTTGAAAATTTCAAAATTTCTAGGTAGAAAGACGCCTCAAATCTCTTTTTTCGCCACTGCAATGTTTGCAGCGGTCCATTATTACTTACAGCACCGTCGCTTGATGTTTTCTACATTTTCTTAAGCGTAAATCTTTTGAAGCATCAAAACGCTCCATTCAGGGAAGTTTGTCATCGGAATCCAATTAGTTGGTTTAAATCGATGTTTTTCACGTGACTTTCCTCGTTTGAGATGCAATAACTCCCGTCAATGTACCGTGACTAAAACAATCAATATCGCAAACGACTCGTGACAAAATTGTCTTTAAAAATATGTCTTCCGCAGTAAACTTGAAAACAAAGAAGTTGTAACGCTCGAAAGATGATTCCTTCTTTTGGGTGGTGTATGTTTTAGCGTGCAACTCTTTTATAATTGACCACACATAAAACTGATGTACGCACAAATTGCTGCAAATACAATTCTCCACAAGTTTGTAACACTACTTTTTTATAAGAGGCATGATTTGTGCCAACTTTTGCTTCTTTTCGACATGGTCCCCAGGGTATTGAAGCTGCGACCTAAGAAACTTCAGCTTAAGGGGTTACATAGGTCTTGAAGGAAAACATAAACAAATTTTTCAAAAAAATTCAAAACCAAAAATCTCTTTATTTAAAATTTACACACTTACAAGTTTAGCCTTTCAAAAAGTTGTAGGAAAAATGTCAGCACATTCATATTGAAAATTGTCAATTTTGCTGCAGTTTTTCTCGTCCAACCTGTTTTTTGCGGTAGGCAGAATATTTCAGAGCAGGTTCATCTCAAATCAAAAATTCAAAAAAAAATTTATAGTTTATGCCCTCGGTTCGTGTTTGAACGAAGGAATTGAAAAAAAAATTAAATTTAAAGTTTTGAAATGAGGTTGAATGAATTTTCATCTCATATTTTTTTAGCATTTTTCCCATTCTCATCGTTTTTAAAATATTTTTTTCGTATAAAACAAAAACAACTTTTCCCGGAAGAAAATCTCTTCATTCAAGCACAAGTCAATCCTATAAAGAAAAACTGTACAAAGTTTCAGAAAAATTGGTGGATTCGTTTTCGAGAAATTGTGCCTACCGCACGGAAAAACAAAGTTTCGAGAAAAACGGGTTTAAATTTTTTTGCTGCTATTTAATGAATTAAAGTTATTTTTTAGCGACTTAAATCGAGTCGTCGATTACAGATCCATACAGTAATTTGTTCGCCTCATTCGCGATGCTCAGAGCATCCTTTTGATGTTGGGATGTTTAATGAAAAAAAAGGAACGGATTTTACGCGACCTGTGCAACCCCTTAAGGGGGAATACCTTTAAAGGCCGAAAAAAGGTATTTTATGCAACTGATTTGTGGGAAAATGAAGGCAGTTCTTATTAAATCAGTATAATATTTATTTAAGGCGATGTTTGAGGTTGAAAAAAACATATTCTACAAAAGTGAAAGTTGAAAATTAACAAATTTTTCAAGGATCTTGAAAGCCATGTCGTCGCTGACGCTGGCTGCAATTTTCATCTGAAATCAAAAAGCATTTCTTACTCGAGAGGGTTTTTTTTAGGAGATAGACTAAAATATTTGCGAAATTAGAAAATTAACCCTTCAAAACAGGCTCAAAAAAAATTACGATTTTGACGAAAAATTTCGTTGTACTTCCAGTCAAAAATAGTCCCAAAATAATTTGTTTTTTTAATCTTTAGTCTAGATAGAATAGTTTTTTATGCTCTTTAAAATGAATGCTTGATGATGAAAATCGATTCACTAGTTTTTTTATTATCACTTACGCAATGTTAAAAAACATGGTTTCGAGAAAAGGCCGTTTAAAATTTGTGGTGAAGAGAAAAAAGCTGGGCGCCAGGCACTTCCGGGATGCGTTTCTTCCACAATTTTGAGAATTAGCTTTTGAAACTTTGACATGATATATCTATCGATTAAAACAATTTTTAAAAAAATCGATTTTTTGAAGTATCTAAAGGTACTTCTTCGCTTAAGCTAAGTATGGAGCTGGCACTGAGCTTTAGGAGTATACATTCTCCTTCCCAAATCGATCAACCTCTAGCCTCCATAAAGCTAGGATTCAATCAGTACTACGTTGAGGGTGCAAATAGGGCCTGGCTGTTCGAAGAAACCTGTAACACAACTAGACAAACTTGGCACGCACTGTGCTCTAAACGCACCAAGCAGCTTCTCAACACAAGCCGTGAAACCCTGAGTTCCATCGTTTCCGTGCTGACGGGACACTGTCTGATCGGCAGACACGCAGAAAGATTGGGTGTCCCTTTCAATGATTTCTGCCGAAGTTGCAGATCAAAGGATGAGGAAGCAATAATCCAACACTTTTTGTGCGAATGCCCAGCACTGTCCAGGAAGCGCATGCATCCTCACGCAGAAAGCTGATTTAAATATGAGCTGCATGCATAGTGGGCTTCATACGAGAATTTGGATGGTTCTCGTTATCCTGCAGGTTATAGTGCCGCCCTAGTCTTCTGTGGTACCACAATCCGCCAATCGTCGCCTAATTGAGCCACCTTTGGTTAAAAAGGGCTGCTACTACAACCAACCAACCAAGTATTGAATTGGTCGCATATTGCAAAAAATCTTCCTGCCAGCAAAAAATTCACGATTAAATTATCATTTCATTGGACTAATAGTCCAATGACAACATCCTTATTTGAGCGAATTTACAATGGGCATGCACTGAGTCCTCTCAGCATTTACCAAGATTTTTTAGTGGGTGGCTGCATGTTGCTTGATAGTAAAAATACTGTCAAAAACATGAATTTTATTACTAAACCAAAAGCAGATGATGATTGCTGTCCTTCTACTGTCTACAGGTATTCGTTGCAAGATTTGTCTCACCTGCCCAATTGTATAAATGCCACCACGTTCATCGGATTGATGAGTGTCTGCCACATTCAAAAAAATCCTTTCGCAATTAAAAAAACTAATTCATAGCATATCAGAAGGCCCCTTACCAAGCTTTCATTTGCATAAAATTTAACATTTAAACTACAGGTTTTCAGCCACCATAGTTGCATGACTCACAAATCACTAGTGCATCACCGACCGTTGGCAGTAAGAACTGCCTGCATGTGTGTGGCCGTTGAACAGTTTTCACTATACAATATTAATTATTGTGTTGTCTAAAACAAGCCGCGCTACGACACGGATGCATTTTTCAAAACGGCCAATTTAATTTTCGTCATAGACGTAGCATTCCACGCAACTGGCACGCTGGTCCATAAATCGTTTGTTGATCGTTATGACAGTAGTGGACAGCGCAACTGAGTTTGATGAATACCGAAATTTTCTCGAGTGCGCTTACCGATGGCGCAATTCACCACCATGTTTGAAATTTGAATAAACTCGAAAAGGGAACAGCCAAAAAAAAGCAAGCATTCGAGCAAAGTATCAAAGACGATAGAGCAACAACATTAACTAACGATCTACTCCACAAACGGACAGACTTCAGGTGGAGATCTGAGAAAAGGCACCAGACAAAATCCTCCTATTGAAATTGAGAAGGTCATTTTGATATGTTTCTTTGTTTGTTGTATGTCCAAATGTATGTTCGTACGAACATATGTACATATGTGGTCAGATTATTGTTGTTCTGTAACAGGTAAATTACTTCTTGTATGCGCGCGATCAAGCAACTGATAGCATCAAATCACGTAATGTCAATTTTAATATGAACGTATGTATGCTTTATGGCATGCTATTAGACATCATATGTGTGCGCCTCTCATGTGAATATGAAATTAGAAAGGTTTTTTCGGTGTTTTTTTCTGCGTCGCTTTTGACTGTTTAATTTTTATGTAGTTGCTAGTCTGCACGTGGAGTTATTGGCTTGTTTTGAGTGGCACCAAGTGAAAGAAGCATATATGTTGAAATGGTCTTGAATAGCTGTTAGATGAAATCAATAGTGGTGTCTAAATGCATCATTACGAGAATAAATATTTATTGGTAAGTGCCACTGAGGTAGATGGACGTACGCATTTCAAATTTTAAAAAAAATCTATGTTTGGTGGAAGTTTGGTTTTGTAGTGCATTTTTAGGATCCAAAGCCTTTGCACAATACGACAAAACAAAGTAAGGCAAACTGAAGACGAGGCAGTTCCTTTATTTTGTTAATTGTAAAATTCAGAAAAATATTTCCATCATTAAAATTACGCAAAATATTTCCATGATAAAAGGAAATAACGAATAAGGGTGTATTTTGATAGGCTTCCTAAACGAATCCGATTTTTTTGACATTTTTTGACATTCTTTGCTATATTTTCATTATTTTTGCATTTAACAAAACATTAAATTTTTGGTACAACTTACAAGGAGAGGCTCCGATTATGACATCTCAGATTTGGACGAAATTTGGCATAAGTAGAAGACGTCAAGGATATTCGATCCTTAAAATATTAGAGCGCAAGAAAACGCCACTAAAGTTTTTAGCGTCGCAAATGGATTAGTAAGTTTTAACACTTGACAGTAGCGGTGCAGTGTAGGTAGCAGCGCTACTAGCGCACGATCAAGTGGTCGTGGGTTCGATCCCCGGGGTGGGGTATTATGTTTCTTTTTGTTTGTTTGTGCGATCACCGTTTTTTTGAATAATTGTGGATGTAATAAGTCTAAGGTAAATCAGCAATGTTCAATTGCAAATACATTTATTTTTAGAAATCATCAAATTCTTCGTTCATTTTGATATGTAAATTATACTAAAAACTCGTTGTTGATCAGATGCATTATTAAAAACTGTTGTAACCGAGGCAACATCATAGTTGCCGGTAGGATCATCCCTTGTTCCTAGACTCAATGCTGCGTCTTCTTCGTGTCTCATAGCCAAATCGCCAAAAACCAATAAATTAGCGCCCAACGTGGCTAGCCATGAATGCTATGGTTTTGAGTAATTGTGGCATAAAGTAGATACTAGGGACGTAATTTTTAACAATTTCATAATTTCCCTAGTATCTGCTATATGCCCCAATTACTGTGCACAATAGCATTTATGGCTACATATGATGCGCGTCACTCTAATACATTAGCGACGTTAAAAACTTTAGAAGCGTTTCTCTCAAAAACGAGGGGGGGGGGTGCGCTCTAATATTTTAAGGGTCGAATATCCTTGACGTTTTTTACTTATGTGCCAAATTTCGTCCAAATCTTAGATGTCATTAGCGGATGCGTGTTAGATTTTTGGTTTAGATTGAATACAATTCATAGATCAGTAGTTGTGTTCAATTTAAAACCAGTGATTAGTAGTATAGTGGACTTGAAATATGGTAGTCCATTTAAATTTGAGCATTGTTGTTGTTTTTAACACATTGGAATTTCTTTTATTCCAGAGCAACAGATCTTGTGGTAGAAATAATTCAAGCATAAAAGCGTTCTAAAATTAATTCATTTTTATTTAACCAATAAATTCCAACGATTAAAATATACGTAAATTACAATTTGCAATCTCATAATGATAACATCTCATTTTTATATATGAAAAATAATTAAATATTATGATGCTTATTTTGTCCAATAATTTACGAGGCTCAATTTGTTTGTTTTTTCGGCGGTGCTGCGGCGATTCATTGGGGCGGTCGCCATTTTGTTTTCTAATAAGTTTTTCCAATGAAAATGTTAACTTTTAACCGCAATAAAGATATAAAAAAAAATTATAAAATTTCAAATCGATATCTTGGATAGTTTTTTTTGGTAGTTGTTTAAAAAAAGCATTTTGAGCAGTTTAACAGTGGATCCCTTAAGACCCTTAAGATTCCTTAGTTTCAAATGGGGTGAGTTTAAAGGGCTCCAATAAGGTGGTGTTCGCTAGTAAATAAAAGGTTTAAACGGCTACATCTCGCCAAATATTTACTGTACAGAGATTTTTGTCATTAAAAAAGCTACAATTTGGTACTGTAGCATTTTTTCGTATCTCCAGTAGTTTCGGAGATATTTTGAAGGGTAAAAAATACGAAATTGCGAAAAATCGTTTTCTCTTTAAGGGGTCTACCCTCTTTTAGCCGTGTAAGAACGGGTTATTTTCAATATTTTTTTTAGATAGGTTTACATTATAAATATTGATAAAGGAGGGGTTTTACTCAATAAATACACTCCCAAAACACATAAAAAAATTATTTTCTGTTCATTTATAAGAGTTTGTATCAATGAAAATGCTGGTTGAAAATATGTCCAAATAACGAGAGGTGTCTGAAACAATAAAATCAAATAGTTTTAGTTTCAGTATATTAATAGCTATAGCGCGAATATGGCGACTTTTGATTTTTGCAAAATTGACGAAATGGCGGACATTTTTCGAAAAAATACGAAAAAACATGCTTTTCTCTGCGGTTTTTGGCCAAAAAACAATATTTCAAATCAAACATTTGCAAAACCTCCTATTCTTGCTAGATCTGTAGTTATAAAAAATGTCTGGTAAAAATGTGGTGAGAATCGGTTCAGTAGTTCCCGAGAATTCATCAACGCGGCGTCGATAAGCGTTGTTTCAAGAAAAACACGGTTAAAATTTTTTTATGGAGAATCGCGCTCGAGTGACAAAGTGAAAGTTGCCTAAAAATACAGTAAGACTGCTCCAATCTTTATAACATTTTTATATCATATTTTTGCTTATACATATATGTATACTTTCCAAAAATGCAATAAAAAATCAATTTTTTGAAAATGATAAAGAGGGTAGACTCCTTAAATTCCAATTTTTCTAAAATTAAAGTCGCTTAATTTTCATGCTGGAGAATTTTTTTAAAATGAAAGGTCTTATTATATACTTCAAAAAAGATTCCATAAATTTTCCTCAAAAAATGCAAAGTTTTCTCGTTATTTTACTTTGAATCTTTTAAATTTAGCATTTGACGAAAAAGGCTAACCATTAACATGCCGTATCTCGGTTCGTATTAGTTGTAGATTTTATTTAATAAAAACATTTTTTTGCTGTTTCAAAACCTACAAGTTTGCCCTCAACAGTTTTTTTTTTGATAAAATGCAAATTTTTCGAGTTATTCGCGAAAACCCCATTAAAAACGTCGATTTTTTCGTCGAAAAACTATTACTTTCAACCGCGAATAGCCCGAAAAATATTAGTTTTACAAAAAAATGTATAAAACATTTTTTACTTAGAATTACTTTTTCCATTGATTCCTGTAATTAAAATGTAAAAAAATCTCGAAATGGGGTGGCAACCACCCCCAAGGTTTTATCGTACAGCTGCATGATATAGAAAATGATCCTTGGGCTATTTCCTATCTTCTGTTAAAATTTCCAGTAAATCCAGGCTGGACAAAAAAAATTACCAGCTAAAATGTTTCACTTCCTGTACAATAGGGCTAACTTTTCCACATCGCGAGATAAGGAATGTGTGGCTTCTCTCCTCATATGGCGTCTCTCCTACTTTTACCCTATTTTGAATATTAATAAAATAAAATTGTATTAGTTGAAAAACGGGATACTTAATTACTAAAAAACCAAAACATTTTTGAAATTGCAATAATGATCACACTAATACAATAAATCATTAGTATTTACAGTGAATATTAGGATGATACGAATCATACTACCTATTTCCACTTGCTGTAATGAGTATTTCAATATTTTTTATGGATTTATTTATTACTGAATTTTTTTCGCGTGGACTTAAAAGGCAGCACATCGCGGCTGGTTTTTCCTTGCTCTCAAACACAATTTGGTTAGAACCCTCCTCATATCATTTTTAAACTTCAATGGATTCCTCCAAGTCCGAGATCGTAGTGGAAATTGAAAATAAACTATTTTTATTTTGTTTCGTAAAACCAAAACTGTTGACTTTGCACTCTGTATATACGAACAAAAGCAGGGCTACTTACAAGAGAGAACTTTCTATGCATACCAGATAACATGACCGCGGGAAGCAATCTAGGAGAATAAGTTTGAAAACTGCGAGCAGGAGTCCTGCTCCACCGAGTGGAAGTGTTGTCCAGGTAAAACAGGACAGATCTGAAGCATATCATTTCGACTGAAAGAATCGAGGTTAAAATGACAGAACAGTCCTTTTTGAATGGCCCTGAGAAAACAGTCCAGATCAAACTTCTTGTAAGATCATATTATTCGCCGAAAGTCTACGATTTTCAATTAACTTTGGCTCCTAAACTTTAAAAAAAATCTGTCGGGATACTTCTGATATTGTGTCAAGACATCAAACCAATATCACACTCTCACCTTTAGTATATTATCCACACAAAAAAAAGTTGTATCCAGACGATAGCGTGACTATTACACGTCTCGTTCATGACATGTGTTGCATATAACCGCGGCTCACATCAAATCAAGATACATTTCAAAGCTGAATAGCAGTTTCCGACTTATCAACCAGAACTGACAGCGTCAGCGTAACTGATTTTCGGTAGTGTTTTTTTTGCTTTCCTACTGCATAATCAAATCTATGCACTCATGTAAGTCTACGTAGTACAACGAGCGCCAAGAAATGGTCTTCAAAAAGCAACCAATATAACAACAACAATGTGGACATCATCAACAACAAGACATTCATGGTCCGAATGAGAGAAAATACCAAAAGTAATAATAATAACAATAATAAATAACATCTAAGAAACGAAAATGAGACGAAGCATGTAATTAAAATATCAGTCAAAAGTCAGGCAAAGTTTTTGAAGTCATTCTATCTTTTGTCTTTTGTTTTTAACGAATCTTTGTTAACATACATAACATGTGTGAATGTGTGTTAAGCTAAGCTTTTTTTCGGTTCGTTTATTTGTCTGCCATTATTGAAGCAGTACCCGTTGTGGTAAATGTTAAAGCATTTAGCAGGCGGGCGCTCATTAATGCGCTTTGTTTTGCAAATTATACTGCTATGCACAAAAATAGATAAGGACATTTAGAAAGAAATACAAAAATGTTGGGCAACAATTCGAACATTGGCAGTTTTTTGCCGAAATCCTTTTTTGTTTTGATAACGAGAGGTGGATTTCAGAGACAGACAGATTGATTTGAATTTATTTATTATAAATTGTTAAATTCTGTCGAAAAATTAAATGTTGTTTGAGTGAATGATAACTACTTTGCGAGCATAATTGAAATTTGATTGACTTGTACATCAGGATATAAATGGCTCGTCAAGTTTACAAATATTTATCGCGAATAAAAATAATTAATTAAGCAAAATATCTAGGATTATGCGGAAGTTTCGTCGCAATTTTGTTTAGATGTATTAAGGCAATTCTATTTGAGTTTAATACAATTTTGAACTCTTTGTGATGCAGTTACAATATAAATCAATAGTAAAGCATTGATGATTTTAGTAATGGAAAGACATAATTAAATATTTAAATACGCCGATTCAGACTTGATTAACTTCTGTTACGTTCGCCACACAGGGTGACCGATCAAATAAAAAATGCCTTCAACAATCCTCACTAGAAGCGAGAATTGTCCAAGGCGAAACTCAGGACCGTCCTTCCTTTGAAGACTCTCAACCACCGCCAGTACATCGTGCAGATAAACACCGTAGAACGAAAATCAAGTACACTTTCTGCTTCCATACAAGTCACTAGGAAAGTATTTGGTTGGATTAGAATTGAATTTGGATTTTATGGTTAAGGATATTGGAGTGTATACATAACTAAAAAATAAGTTAAGATAAAGAGTTCCCAAATCGCCATGAAAGTCGCGAAACAAAGTCACTGTAAGCGGTTTGTGTCGAGTATAGTGCCGAATACAATTTTAGCTGTGCGCCAGTATCACCCCAACCAAGTGGATAACGCGCCTGGCTACTCAGGACGAACCATCCAGATACACCATGTAGTGTGCGGGACTACATTTTTCATAACCAAGGAATCTAGAACCTCACATTCCTGTGGTATTTGATGGCCTGGGATCGTCATTCAGGTTAGATGCAGTGACGCAGCAAAACTGAAAATTAATAAAACGCTTTAGCCAACTGCAAAACGGTAATTTGTTTGTCAACCCTAGAACCAGTGGCGGCTCTACCTTTAGGGCTAGTGGAGCTCAGCCCCACCACTTACTGATGAGCCTTTATTAGTGCAAATGTAATAAAATAGCATTATAGATTTCATTATAGTTTTCATAATTTCATTTCATTTCAAAATATAATGTAGCATTTTTTTGGCCCATGCTGTAGTTTACTTTCACATAGTCTTCTTGGCACGCACTGTGGAACAATTTGTTTTTCTTTTCGACTCGCTTCGTTGTGCCAGCACCGAGTAAAAGCTGAGAGTAAAATTCAAACTTATTTTCTCTTTGACAATTTTCCATCTTTACTACGAGGAAGGGGCTACATGGATTTTGCCCCGAAAAAGAGTATTTCGATTTGAACGACTGCGTGAATTCTATGCTGAAGTGGCGGGAGTGTGCGTGTTTGAAATAACATGTGTATACATCGTGGACGAGCTAATCATATGCAGCCCGTTCAGTGCTTCGACAACGTTTAGTCTTGGCATGGTTTGGATAATACTTTTGAGCAAGCATGAGCAACATTTTTTAACGACGGGTCGAAGTGGGTGCAGGTGATGATCGTTGGATTAACAGTGGCCATTAAAATTGTCGAAAAAATTGTCTACGGGTTCAGATTGTATCTGCGATGCTTAATTTTGAACAAAAAATTTTCTCACATTTCCTTGCATAGTTTCTACAACACAGGAGATACTGCGAAAATAAGATTTCCATATACATATATAGTTCAGCTTTTTTTAAGTGCAAAAACTATCTATTTTTACAGCTTGTTACAACATCACATCCATTTTTTTTAAATATGTTAACTGCGTCATTGCTACCAACGTCGAAATAACACGCACTCCTAAAGACCTACATCAACTAAAGGCAGACTATTCAGTAAAACCTTCTGAAGAGTCAAATGAGGTATTTCAGCGAGTTATGAAGAATCTCATTTTGTTTATCGTCAGCAAGATTCATAACCGAAACAATGTCGATATTGATTTTGATTATCTGAAAATTGTTTGCTTTCATGCCATCTGAACTATTGTTATTGGTAGAAATGTGAATCAAACCAAACGCCAGTCAGAGGTATGCCCTCTCAGAAACAAACTAAGATGAATTCGATAAATTTAGTGAATCACTTCAATGTCTTTTTTGCAAATAAACCAAACAAAAGATACAGTTGATTCGGAAGGAAGGAAGGAAAGTAAAGGAACTCAATATGCTTTTGAAAAGACGTTTGTATATTCGACTGAAGATAGTTCTTTTGGTTGGAATTTCCTTTGAGTTCTACGTCAATGCCTAACCGATTGACCTTAGCTTCACAGTTTTTTATGGTACGGGAAGTCTGTATACGGCCACTATATACCAATAAGATCACTCTTACCAATGCAGGAGAGATGATAGTTTTATCCCGGGTACATAACTTGTTTATACTTAATGATAAAAACCAAGCCCACCTGAATATCCTCCGATTTTTACATATACCATCCTTGTTGAGTCATCACATCACACCGGCGGCACCCAAAAATTCAAGCGATATCGAGTGGAACACAAGAGAATCCTCGTATTTTACCTTTACCATAGCAGGAGAAAAACTGTCATTCCTGAGCCCCTGCTTTTCATAGGCATTGGGTGCAAAAATTGGGACGCGACTTGAATATTCATCCCTTTAACCTCAAATCAGAATCTTCAACCAAGTCCACTACCTCTTACCACTGGCAAAGGATAATGATACACATATGGGCAATACATCATGATGGTTTGGCTGTAATTTTGTACAGTGTTTCTGTTCATGTAGGTAAACTACCTGTAGGTATCTATCATGGCACCTCACATTTGGACGAAACTTCCTTCTACACGCAATAAGGCTCCTGTTTTATCCAGAATGCTAGCTGCTTAGAAACTTCCTGGTTAAATCAATGCCTATCTAATCTAAATGATCTACTGGTCAAGACCAGACCCCAAGGGGTAACTGCACTCTATTATTTTGCAATATCACTTTAAATTCTCCAATGTTCAAAGGGTCTTCGAATAGTCAGGGAGCTCTGATCTATCCTTGAGAATATATATTTTAATTCTGATATCTGACCAAAAACATACCTGTGAAGATAGATATCGTTCGACTTTGAAATTAATAGATTTAATTTTACAAAAGCTGGGTAATTTTCACGGAGTTTAGTGGTAAATTTTATGTTTTTTTTTAAACGCTTCGTATCGCTAGCCATCAGATATCCTAAAAAGTGTGATGATGCTATACTAAACAGGAATTCATTGCCTGTATATGTTCGCAGTACTCGAATAGTCTTGAAATTTTTTTCAAGTAATGCTAATTAGTTCTAATTAATACCAACATCAAGAATTCACCATCTGGCTGAATAGCTAAACAAAAAACTAGCTGTCACAAACATACACATTGAACTCCAATAAATTTGTAAGTGCTTAACAAATCCCAGCACAATATCAAATGAATTTATCTCAATTAAACTTCCAATCGTTTATTTCTCCAACTTCAAGTTTAATAGCACAACAACTATTAAAAGTCGTCGTTAGCCTCTTAAGCCACACTAATTCTTGTATTTACCCATTACAACAAATGTTCTTCAATTAGCAGAGTCATAAAGCCATACATTGATGTTATTTTACCCCTCGGCCATCTCTTCGTGCTCAACAGAACCGATACGAAAGCAGAGCTTCGATATTAAGTAACATCCTTATAGCATTTTCTTTTCAAAACTTCAGCCATAACTTTATCATCCTGATTTTGTTATCCGAACACAAGTTTCTATTTATCGACACAATATTTTTTCCTTTCGTTTGCTATCCATTTGCGAGCTGTGCAGCCTGGCTTAGTACTCTGTTCCTTCGCCAGATAGACGACAGCATCATCATCCACCTGAGTGAGAATGGGCTAGCAGCTCAGCGTGTGTATGGGGAGTCCTCCAAAAAAGCCTTGACTCGGCACAAAACTCATCCATTCTACCACTCTGCCTTGTATAATCATCGTTCTTCTCGTTGTCGTCGTCATCATCATCAACATCAGGAGCAGCATTGTGTCCTTTCTATTCGCGTTCAATATTATGTTCTTTTTTCGGGAACGGCGCTACCATCAGCTTCGCGCGACGATTGGGAAAAACTCCCCTGTAAACCGCACACATTAACACAAGGACATGCAACAGGTTGTTTCAGATGATTTCGTTTATCCTGTCTGACGGGGAGAGGATTGATGCTGATAATTTTATTTCCGTTTGTTTGTTTGTTTGACTGTTTGTTTGGTGGGGCTTTGCTACTGTAGAATCGATTCTGTTGGTTTTGGAAGACGATGGAGACGAGACACCAATTATGAGCTTGCAGATCATGTTGAAAAAAATTTGCGATTAGATGAAGATAGTTATTTTTGTGGGAAATAATGAACAGCCGAAAAAAGACACCCTTGAATCCATAGAGAACATTCAATACAATTATAGCAAGCATTATATTCAGCCGCCCTTTAAAACTGTGCTGTGTATCGTTATTCAATCTCCAAAAAATAGTTAAATAATATTAAGTGTTTAGTAATTATTTAACATCGCTAGTGAACCAAAGCGTCCAGGCGTTTGTTTTAAATGCCACCAATGTGGACATGATTTTTTGATAACATCATCAACAGTCAAAATTTGGAAATCTTCTCGATTTCCAGTAATTCAATTGAATATCCTTCAAATTGACAGATTTACTCCCTGAAAAACTGTACCCAAACTTTCAATAACACTATATCAAATGCTCTTCCATACAGGAGCAAAACAGATTCCACATCATCGTCCTATCAATTTAGTCTTCGTCAACACTATCACTAAATTGCACCAGGTGTTATCCTGGCTCCAGCAATATTCAATTGATGAGAACCGAAAAGACATTTAGACTCAATGTCGTCCTCAAAACGATATCCTTAAATTGTTCTCCCGTCTGATGTGCCCGCTTACAATTCGCCATACAATTCAACAGCCAGAAGGCAAACCTTCGTGTAAACACGCAAATATCTTTAGGGTGAACTTTTCCGTCTATTTTCGCAAAATGTTGGCTGTTTGGGAATAAAGCTCGCCGTTTAGCTCTCTGTCTGTGTTCAGAAGAACTAAGTGACGATATCTTGCCGACTATCGTTCAGTCGCTTGGTTAGGGGATGATAGCCTGCAATATAGACGATGATTTCATGATGGAACTCAATATCACGTGTTGTCGGCGATGTGTTAACACGATGGATTTTGGCCGACTGTCTTTTTTTGCTTTGATCCCATCGCGAAACGTTAATCTCAGCACATTGCTGCGGTGTCCCTGTAAATCCCGGAATACTCTATTTGGAATATGTAATAATAGAGGATATGGCAAAACTTTCCGCATAAAAGGGAAGAGACACTTTAATGAAGCAGCCAACATGACTCTTCCACTAGAAAATGAGTAAAATATACCAAACCTATTGCCAAAGAACTTCAATTACCTCAAAATCCGTATACTGGTACATCACCTGTGAATACATTATCGTCTGGAAGCATATCATTTCCTCTTCAAGTGTATTAAGCTTTATGATGTCACTTGAAAGCAACACTGCATCCATTTGGCTGGTAGTATCATTCAACTACCGCCAAATCTTCTCACATCCTTGAATTCCACTTAAGGAACAGTATGACCTGAAAATATTTTTTTCAACCTTACCATCTCCTTCATAAACAGCAACTCAGAGAAGTTCATCCGATACCTCGCAGGATCAATACGATGGGAAAGGTACAAACCAAAGGGTTGAATCCATCTTAACATCTCAGCAATATGCAGCATCTTTGTCGACTACACTTCCTTGTTCCCTATTCCTGTTGAATGCACTTGAAAGTCGACATTCGCATGAATAAAGCAAAGGATAATGTGTATGGTAGTCATATCAGGCGGCGTTCCGCGGCAATGAAGTTACGCATGAATGAATCCGTGAGAGATGAAACATTAAAGTAGAACTGTTTTTTTCTTCATCTTCAAGAAGACACAAAATCTCTGCGCTCAACTCTCCACAAGGAAGCACTACACTATCTCTGTCCTAATTGACCCGATGGGAAAAATAAGATTTACGATATTAGGATATAGAGAATGGAATGGAGATGGTTATCAAGGACATTTGGATGATTCGTTTTTTTTTTGTCGAGATTTTCGTTGTGATGATAGGAGCAGCAGGGCGTTAGGATAAGGCGGGTTACGATTATATGTTTTTAGTGATTAAAATAGGGTACTTTTGGAACAAGGATCATAGCTGAGTAGTTCATTTTCCATACTTCTGCTTCTATGAAAAGTTAATTAGAATGCAAGAATGGGATGTTAAGTGGAGTTTAAGTGAAACTGGAAATTGATATGATCGCTTGAACAAATTGTTGAGGAAGGGATTGGAGTTTGAAAGATCAAGGATAGTTTCAACTTGCTTTTTTATCCATTATGTACGGAATATAATAGCATTTTTGATGAATATGCTTCTTCTCAACTACAACGTGATAACACTCGGCAAATTGTTTTGAGTGGTGAAAATGTTAATGAAAATATTTTGAAGAACAATACAATCAACCAAATAGAGTATACTGTGAAAAACACTTCTTTTTATGTTTAAGAATATTTGATAGCACCATTTTTTTGGAGTCTTCGCGTAGATAATAGCGTATCCTTCATTAGACTTTCCGAAACGAACTAACATTTACACACTCCAGTCTGTAGAATTTCGTAGCACAACGTAGATCGGATGCGCTGTTGGTCTTTCATCATGAGGTAACAGATAGCATCAAAAATAAAAAAGTTCTTGGAGCATGTCTCATAGATGTTGAGAAAGCCTTTGATTCAGTATGGATCAAAGGTTTGCTTTATAAACTGATAATTTTGAAGTTGCCATCTTCCTTTACTAAAATAATAGGTAGCTTTCTACGGGGCCGTTCTGCTTTCATAGAGATAAATGGCGCAATCTCAACTCCTTTTCATAGTCATTCTGGTGTCCCTCAAGGTTCTGTTCTAGGTCCATTCCTTTAGAGGATTTTTTTAAAACTAATTTTTAACAAAATGGCGCTGTTTTTTTTAAAAAAAACAACGATTTTTGACAAAAAATTTAGCCGGAAATTGTTTATAAAATTAAAAATAAACAATTAATCAAAAAATCTCTACGTACTTCACTGGCTATTAGTATGCACTTCAAGGAAAATTTTAGGTTTTTGTTCTAGGAGCGACCGTTCGAGAGAAAAGTTACCGGTAACTTTTTAAATGTGGATCACACAACAGCCGAATACAGGGACCTGTGGCCGCCATTTTGGAAAAAAAATATATTTTTTTGTACATTTTGAGTTATACAATATACTACCATAAGCAGATTCGGTGTTTTTTAGTTTATTTACTTATGAAAAATCATGGAAAAAAGGGGGTCTAGAGTAGTGTTACCCCTTAAGTAAAGAAAAATGCTATCTATTGAACTCGGAAAAACACCGTATGGTATAGCCCGTTAGCCGTAAGTTAACTATTGACTTTTTATTATTAAACTAGATTTAAGTGAATTGTAAATATTTTAAAATCATCAATAAATTCTTCTGAGTCTGATCACAATGACGTACTTTAGATTGGTATCAAATTTTGACTTCATCCCGAATGGCGAATATTTTCCGTTGCATCATGCAACAGAACATTTTGAGACTTCAGATCATCTGCCAAATATTTTGTGTATATGTCCTTTTTTTAAATCAAGTTGAAACTTAAGAAGATTCTAAAAAAGTATGCCCTTTGTTTTTTGCTGTCATTATTCGCTCATAATTATTACTCTATTGAGAATCGGTAAAAATAAAGCAGCATTTTTAAACAAATTTGTTTAAATATATCACCTTTTAAGATAAAATGGAAATACTTAAACAAAATTCTATTAAGATGGTGGCTAAATGAGGTATGACTACGACCCCAATAATTTGGAATTGAACTTATCACTAGGCTCTTTATACTTTGCTAAAAATAAAGAAGTTCATTCGTGCATTTTAGGTAGACAGGCAACCTAAAATGCACGAATGAACTACTTGCACCATTTGGTTGGACTAACTAAAGAGCTTTCCGTAACATCTTGGTTACCATCAAAATTAAGACTCAACTTGTGATGAAAATGGAACTATTTTTTTTTATTGATCGTATTGATCGCAGAAGTATGTATACATATGTTTTAAGTCAGTTTCATTTCATCACCTTCCTTTTTTGCTAGCACAGTTTGCAGGACACTGAAATTGTTAAGTTAACACTTGATTCCTAGTTCATATATATATATTTACATGGATAGCTTAGAAGTGTTATTGGGTTTTGAATTTGCTTGTTTGGCATTTCAAAATAAACCTTATAGCAGAGCACACAAGCAAATTGAAGCTCAATTGAACAAAAAATGAAGAACAACGAGAAATATTAGATTTAAGTTACATTTTCTCTTCCATTATTGTTCTCAAAAATAAACACCAAATTTACGACATGGAAACAAGTGCATGCACAATATCTTTTTGCATCAGCAACTCAAAATAGTCCACTTTACTGCTCGCATCAGGATATCATTGATGCATAAACACTATATTTAAAGTGGCATATGACTCCTGTAACGAAGGACAAAATGGCATCGCCATACCATCGAGTGCTGGACAAACGAATGGCCAACAGATTTTCCAATAATCCATATGTCGACCATCTGTTGATTTTTCTTCACTTTATAGACTTTCCTTTTGTCGTTTGACATCTTCCACTTCCATTCGATTCCAGCCAGCATCCATAGTATATACACATTCAGCATAGTGCAGAGTGTCCTCGTTTTATCTGAAGTCCAAGGAAAGAAAAACATTCAAGCGAATTTTCTTCTTATGAACTTTCCATTCTTTAAGCAGTAAATAGGACAACAGAAGGACAAAGTGTTGTTGTCGTCAACAAATTGAACAGAAGATTTTGGACATTGGGTGAGAGACAACAACACTACTCTTCGATTTTCGACCATTGTGTAATATTTATTAAAGAGCCAAAAAGCAGGAAGTGCTAGAGAACGTAGCACCCACCAACAGCAACATCACCAACAACAACAATAACTGGAAGCAAAATGTTTAATTAAATATTTTATGGTTTGGCCGTAGGAAATGTTGCTCCCGGTGTCGAGCATTGGTGACTATGAGAAGGTATTCTGGATTTTATGATCCCAGCTGCATCTGTTATTATCCTTGGGATGTATGGCGGTTATTGAAAATGATTGGTATTTATATTTTTGGTGAATGTTGAAGTAGAAATGGATAATAAAGAGAATGTAATTATCAGCATGCTTTTGCTATTGAAACCTGTGCTGGTGTTGTGAAGAATATATTTACTTTGGATAGGAAAAAAAGAAATCCACCACATTTCAATTTGGAATTTGGTGGTGGATGCTTGCTTCCGCAATTTCTTTTCAATCGTTTTCCAGAGCACATTGAGTGAATTGCGATTCCGGACAAATCATAAAGACTCTTTCTATTTCATTTATTTGCTGCAAAAAATATTGTTGAGCATTGAACTTCTCGAAAAACAATGCCTTATACGAAAATAAGAAATATTTTTTATCTAAGATGTAAAATTCGTTTGATTATATGAAGACAGGTAGAATTTCAAAATTTCGGGTTAGGTATGTGGCATTTTTCAGTCACAATTTTCACCAATAAACATCCTGACAAAATGGTTGTTTCAATGCAATCATAGAATGTGGTCAAGATTTTACACATAACACATTGAATTTATGAAACATCCTCGCACCAACCATTTCGTAATAATATTTTACTATCGTCGATTAACCCATACACCCCTAGGTCATCTCCTTACGCAGCTCATCTAGTATTCACCGTCGTATGTCTTAATTAAGTCTAGTCTAGGACTCATTACATTCTGCCGACCAAACGACGAATGATAATTAACTCCTTCGTGATACTATATGTATATTGTTTAATTGGTTTTGGCGGTCTGTTCAAATAGCGCTTGAGAGAAGAAAAAAATCAGCAATAATAACTACAACAACAAATCGCCCGAAGAGCCTTCATATGATATAATGAAATAGACGAATAATGTATGACTCGATTGTCGGTCTTTTCGTCGTCGTTGTTTCGTCGCCACTCGATTATTACAGCCAAACGAAAATAAATTATGGGCGGAGTGCTTTTATGGCTCCTAATTATATAGGAAATGCAATCTAAATTTCAAATTTATTACCGCCAAAAACTACTGACTCCACTAAAGCTATGCCTCGCCAATACAATCTTTTCCTTGGCGTTAAGCGATGATGGAGAAAAAACTCAAGGCAGAGGGAGAAAAGCGAAAGCCAAAAAACTTTGCTCAGTATCAAGGAGAGAATCTGAAAAACCTAAAATTAGATTCAACACATCCTATGAACAATACCAACGACAAACACCATACCAACAACTCATGGCTTCGTCATGTATACACATACATCAAATATGGAAACATTTCACGGAAAGTTTTGATCACATTTGGCGATTAAATGGCGCGCGGCATGTTTTCTTTTAATGTACGAAATTTTGAAGTTGGAGCTTGGCAAGAAAACGTTGAGCAAAATACCCGATAAAAAACTATGCATGTGAAAATAGAGATGAAAAATAAGAAACACAAAAATCTTATATTTTTTTCCGTCGAAACATATGGGACAGAAATTGTATTTATTAGTTGGTAGTACGCGAAAGACAGCGAAAACGGTTGACGCCGCCAGACCTAGAAAACGAGTCGTCGCATTTATTTATTTTGATATAATTAAATTATTGACCGGACATTAAATATATTTCTAAGAATTGCGAGAGCAGAATGGAATAAAAGTTGAATAAATTTTTTCGAATGCAATTATTTCTGAACAATCAAATGATATTTCGACTGTTGATTGGATTGATTTAATTAATGGCAATTTAGTGCCTGCTGTTAGCTGATATAATTAGTTGAAGATGTTTTAAGCAGTTCCACGAGAGTTTCCAGTGAAATATAAGTTTTTTTGATTTTCGACATTGAATGGAATTTAAAAAAAAATCACTGCCTTTATTTTTCATGAAAACAGGAATGTGAAATCATGTGCCTTCCGTCGTTCAGTTTATTTAATTTGCATATGCCACAGATTCAAAGAACTTGTTATTCGCCCCATTTATTTTTATTCAACTAAGTAACTTTATGTATTCCACTTGGTTATCATGTAAAATATTACCCTTAATTTACAAAATGGAAGAGATCTAAGGGGACAGTACACCCCTAAAATTCAAAAAACGAAAATTGTTAAAAAGCATTATTTTTAAAGAAGAAAGAAAGGTATCGTCATGAAATTTTGCACATTTATTATTGCTGTATTTAAGTATACAAAAAAATTGTTTGAATTTTTGCGGCCTGTTTTTTGGCTGCAGCAGGGTTTGAAAAAAAAACACCAAAAAATCACGGCGTGCATGATTTCGGCTCATTGGATGGTCTGAAGAAAAAAAGGGTTTTAATCAGCATCGAAGCCGCTATAGAGTGAACCAAAAGGAACTGTTTTGAACCAAAAATAATAGGTGACGTTTTTTCAAAATTCGACGATTTTTGGCGCCAAAAATCCCTTGTAAAACAACAAATTTGAGTCCAATCGTTCTATCCGTGATTCACTTTATAGACTTAAATATGTACAATAACATACTAAAATTTCAGAACAAACAGAGTAATAGTTTTTTTTTATCACGCCCGTCAACTCAAAAAGCGTAGTTTTGACAAAAACGCGTTTAAAGTTTTTTTACGATAATTTTCTAAGAAATTCTTACCTAAACTAAGTCGGCAATGCCTGGACCGTATAATAATCCTTCCTCCTTCTCATATTCTTCCTCTGCTAGTGAATTTTCATTCCTACGAGCAATTCTGGCCTCTTTAGAAGCTTCAGTGCTGCTGCGGTTGCCCTGCTTGATTCGAGCAGCGTCAGAAACTTCAACATAACGATGAGCGTTCGGGCCGATTTTGACACCCACACTTGCATAATCATCAAAACTGTTACCAATCCTTCGTTAAAAACACACGCAAAGACATTTGAAGCTATTCTAATAATATTTTTCCCGGGAAAACAGTGCTTCGGGGCCAAATTCCACACGCAAGCATTGTAGATCTCGTTGTTGTTCTGCGTGTTATTACCCAAACAATAGCGCTTTAATAAATCATCCGATGATAATTTTTCATCAATAGGCTTCAAAACCTCTTGTACTTCGGGATCTAACGCTGCAGGATGCTAGTAGGCCTTTAAAGCATCTGTTCCAGCAGCCTCTGCTTAACGCCATAGGCACCAAGATTTTTCACCAATTGGGCAGTTAAAATGTTGCGGATTTTCATCTGTGGAGATTTTATGATAATAAGCGGCGCAAATTTCTTCCCGCATATCTTCAAGTGAGTCTGAATGGCGACGGATTGCTAAGCCATAGTACGTTGATAAATTTTGCATTTATTTATTTGTCAATTGAACAGGTTTCAAACCTTTCGTGGCTTTTGAAGGATCACTTTTTTTCGGTCTACCTTCTTTTCTCTGCTATTTTTTTTTGCTTTTTAGCAATAGTCGTCTGCTTTTTAGCTTCTTTGGCCCTTCTGTACATTCTTTTTTTTTTACATGTAACACACATTCTTTTTTATAACTTCGAAATCAGGTCCATAAGGCTTCTCATCTAATAGAGACTGGAAAGTTTTTGTGTCTCCATCTCCAAAATAATACTTATATCGAGCATCATGAAGGTCTTCAGATCTTTGAAACATCCCGATAGTACCGTCGACTTCCATTTTTCCAGCAGAACCTGCGTGATCAGCGGAGCAAAACTCTTTATGTTCATCGTAAAATGCTTCGTATTCTGGGGTGTCTTTTTTCGAAGCCCATCCGCTAAAATGTTTTATTCTCTCTATAGCTGGCAACACGTAAGATAAGTCTGTTTATGACATATTATATTATGTTCACTTATATAAGTATATATAGAGCACGAAATACTCGAAAATCATCGATTTTACGGTCTTGACGCTCGGCGCTTAAAACCTTCGCCGTTTCATTTAAAACGCGAATTCAAGTCTAAAATCATTAAAAACATGTTCTTTGATGACTTTTGAACCAAAATAAATGAAAAAAAAAATTTAAATTTTTGAAAATTCAGGGGTGTACTGTCCCCTTAAGAAACGAATGAGCATTGGAAAAAGTTAAACTAATGGGCCATGATGGTTTTTGTGTTCAAATTATTTCTTGTTTTCTGCAAAAGCCTTTTTATCCTTCATTGATGCATGGACCTGCCTGTTTCTCGCAGAGATTTCTTCATAAAAATTTATCCGCACATACTAGAGAAACTTACAAATACAAATAAAAATTATTATTTTTCAATTTTTTACCTGATCATAAATCAATCCAATCTGGCCCAAAATAAGCCATGGTCTTCTAAAAACTTTGCGTCCAGATACCTTGGTCCAACGAGTGCGTCCTTTTGTTTGCGAATCATATTAAGGGCATGTGTACTTAAGTACTATCTGCGTCTACTAAGTCCTCCAAATGTTTGCTTGCGGCTGCTCAACACAGCTTCGTCAGGATCGATATCAGAGATTTTTCAACTGTTGTTGCAAAGAATTCGTCAGTCTGATCCTTTGCAGCCGCAGGAAAAGTCTAAACATAGGCCGCTCAAATTTACACTACAACCAGAGCAATTTCAAGCTTTTTCCTTTATTAATTTCATCACAATATCAGCGAAAAAATATCTTTTTGCAATGAAATTAACTTTTAACGGTCCTCCAAAATCTATAAATCAACGTAATCGCCTTCAGCTATAAATCTACTAAACAACAACTTCCAGCATTAATTCGCATGTAGTACCATCTTTAAAAATAACACTCTCCAATTCCTTCCTATAAGTATTAATCAAAACACCAGCTATTGTTAAGAAATTGCCACCTTATCCTGTTCAATTAAATCAATTTCCAAAGGACCTTTCACCCAAACGACATAAAGAAATGATTCATATAGATATGCATGTATATTGCTGCATATTCGATGCACTGAGTGCAAAAAAGGGTTTTCCATTTTCAATCTATACTCCTTTTTCTGCAATCATTTTTTTCTTACTCTTGCACGCATGGTATATTGCACATTTTCTTTTCATTGATTGTTAAATTGAAAGGAAAAGTGTCTGTCAAAGAAGCTGTTGTTGGTTGCTGGGATTTATATAAGAAGCACAAGAAGAAAGTATGTAGAGTGTGATTCAGTTGTTTATTTTACAATAGGTAGTTACAACCCTATGGTTTTTCTTAACGGGCCGACAATAATTGAAATGGCATTGAAAATCAAGCAGACATTTATGAAATGGCGTGAGGGAAAATGGGTTACTGGTGTATGATTATCAGGAAAGTGTTGGACGAATTTGTAACGATTTTCTGTCGGTTTGCTGATTTTGTTTGTGGTTTTCTCTGGCTGAGAATGTACTATGATTATAAAATTCCAATTTTTCGTTTACGACAAATATTGCTTTTTTCAGTGCCATTTTTTAATTAGGTTACGGTAGAAGGTGCTTTAGAAACTAAATGTGACTATTAACTTTGATCTGTGTTGAGTTCATTAATGCCTTCCTACAATGAAGCTACTCAAACATTAAACTTTAGATTATTCGAGATTTGTTCAGATTTAATTGCCGCACTTGCGCCAAATTCTTTATATGAACAACAGGACTTTCTATGATCTTATGCAAAGCTTAACATTAATAAAGGGTCATTATCGTAAGGATTGTGAAATTGTAACCAAGCTCATGTTTTCAATTTCAAAAGACTTGCTGAAAAAACTAGTGAAGACGAAGATATTAAATTAAAGGTCTGCTTTGTTTTTAAATATTACTGGCATCAAACTTTGGCACTAAATTTTTTTGGCTTTTTTTCCGGATAGGCCCACAAAATTCATTTTAATTCTAATTAAGAAGATGAATGTCTTTCTTACATTTAAGTTTCCAATAAAAATTGTAACTAGTTTTTTATAAAAATCACCATTGTTAATTTTTTTTTAAATATCGACCAATTTATTCCTAAAACCCAAAATGATTGCAAAGCGTATCCAAGAACGTATCAGAAAGAGCGGGGGCTAATAAAAGAGAAACTGTAAGCCACTCGATAGACAGGCTGCTACCGAGCCTTTTCTTCCATATAATCCAACTGAACAACCGAAGCACCAAGTTTTTTTTTTAAATATTCGAGTCGTTTTTAAGGTGCATGAAAAACGAAACAATTTTTTGAACTTTCTTTTGCGTTTTTTCTTCAAAAAAAGAAGAAAAATTAAGAGAAAAAAGCTTAATGGGTTTTGTTGCCCTATCATGAAATAGATCAGAAAATTAGCAAAAAAAAACAGATCAAGATTCTGTAACAAAAAAGTTGCATACGCTAAATCTAGACGGTACTCATTTATGATGCACCTAAATTGTGATTTTTAACTTCCCAGTATATGGGAAGTTCTTGTTTTCGCCTCGAAAATCGAAATTGAAATTTTCAACTTTTCTTTACGTTTTGAGGTCTATAGAGTATATATAAAGTGTTTTTAGAAAGAAGTATGTGTGTGTATGTGTGTGTGTGTTTTTCTACGAGCATAACTCACGTAAACAAAGTCGTATCGACTTTGTTAGGGTGTCAATCGAAGCGTCTTTGCAATCTTAAGAGCTGATTAGTTTTTGGAAAAGTTCGGTCGGGGGGGTTTGCTGTTTTCACCCCTTGAAGGTCAACCATGTTATGCACTATATCTCACGAACCAAACATGCGATTTTCATCCTTAAGGTGTCAATCGACGCGTTGTAACATTTGTCTGATTCTATCTAATTCTAATTTTCAAAAAAATTCTTGGAGCCGTTTTTTAATTTTTTTAAAAAAAAGTGCAAAAAATTAGGTTTTTTTTCAAAAACACAAAATTTTCAACTTGATTTTCAAACCTAAGTAATCAATGTTTATATAATTTATATACTACAAATAGTTTTTGTGAAAAAACCAGCAAAATTTTTTTTCATGATTACGAAAAAAATTAAATAAAAAATAAAAAATCATTAAACGTTCAAGGTCATTTACGACATTCATTATATCTCGAGAACCAAATATAATCTTTCCACCATTAAGGTGTCAATCGACGCGTATTAACATTTAAATGATGTTTTTATATTTTAAAAAAATCGTTAAAGCTGTTTTTTTAATTTATTAAAATTTTGTTGGAAAAGTAGTGTTTTTTTCATAAAAAAAATCATTTTTAACCTGATTTGCACATCGTAATAATAAATGTTTGTAGAGTTTATAAAATTTTATCACTTTTTGTATAGAAACCAGCAAAAACTTTTCTCCTGATTACAAAAAAAAATTAAATTAAAAATATAAAATCATTCGAAGTCACCATGTAAAAAGGGTTCATTCGAATCATTATACTTTAAATCTCTTATTCTCAAGACATTGTTGTATAGTCAATCAAAGTTTATTAATATTTGCAAAATTTGAGCAGATTTTTAATAGTCTTCACAGCACCATGTTTTAACTTTAATTAAGAAAACTGCTTTGTAACCTGTCCCCCCTCCGATTGATCCGCGTGAATAATCAATCAAACCAATGCACCAAAATCCTTACGTAATCAATTGACGCTCGCGTAGATGTTACGATTAATATTAAATCATTCAAATAACTTTTATGAGAGGTACATTTTTATTATTTGAAGTAGTATTATTTCCATAACTATTATTGTGTTTAATATTTTTAATATCTTTTTAGATATTACTGGGAAGTTGACCGTGTGGACCTCAAGGGTCGCACCTCACGGCTTGTTTATTACATATTGATCTACGGATAAAATGAATATGATCTTAAATTGATTATTGCTTTGATAAAAAAAAACTTTAAACAAAAGTTTAAGGAAACTTTCCCAGTGAATTGAATGGGTTTTTGAAGCAAAATGAGAATTTCCACAAAAGTGGCTACCAATAGTAACTATCATCTATTTACTATTCTTGAAATTTAATGCAGAAGTTAATCAAAATTCTTGTTTTATATTTATAAAAAACACATAATCTAACGATATATTGTTAATTTGTTTTCAACATGTTGTGCACTTTTCATATACTGTAAAAAGTAAATTTTCGACATATGTAAAATAAAGTGGCGATAAAATTTTTGGAACCCTTTTTGTTAATCATCTTTGCGAAGAAAAATGACGTCACTCTAATGAAGGTATGAAAACACATTGAAAACGAAGAAACTACAGAGTTGATGCCTTTTTAAAAATCGACGAGGAAAGTGTATTTATTGGTCAAAATCAATAGAAATTTTGGCTTTGTTGTTAAGAATTTGAATGTTAAACTTCCAAAGACGTGTCTATCAGTTCATAAAAAATTGTAGCTCAGAATCTTTCCCAGAAAATCATGACCAAAGAAAATTCTAAGCCACATATAAAAGGATAAAAGACTTGTGACGGGCCATTGCCAACTAAAGTACTATCTAAATAGGTAAAAGGCGCCAAAGATGGGCTCTAATACTTACACATCAAAGGACATCATAAGGAAGCTTCGGGTCGTTCAGAAACAAAACATGTATGCAGTAGAAGCTGGAATAGAAACAAATGGACTGAAAATGAAAGACGTTATCCAAAGATCTAAGGCTATAAACTGACAGTAGAAAGTACATCTAGCGAGAAGAACAGAAAAAAGGAAATCCACGTGAGCGGCGTTATAATATCCGAAATGGTTGAAAGGACTGAAGAGACGTTCAGTTAGTACTACAACATCATAAATTAGGTATGCATAATCTGGTCTCGATTGGTAAGCAATATTGAAAACTGGACACAATTGAAGGCACTATACATAAACGTGCAGTTATAAAATACTTTCATTTAAGGGTTTAACGCCTTCTCAAATATGAGAGGAGATGGATAACACACTGGAAGGCTCTTCGCCATCATATTCAATGGTTAAAATATGGGTTTCTGAATTTAAAAAAGGTCGTAATGAGTACTAGTGACGTCCCATGGAAATGGCAATACCTGAAATAGTATAAAAAATCCACAAAATAGTGGTGGAATATCGCAGATTAAAATTGTCTGAGATAGCGAAGACTGTTAAAATATCAAAAGAGCGCGTTGGCACTATTTTAAATAATATTTTGCACATGAGGAACTTCTGCGCAAGATGGATGCCGCGCTTGCTAACGTTTGAGCAAAAATTGAAAAGGAAAACTGTTTCAAGTGAGAATTTGGCACTCTATAAACGAAACCCTGATGAACTTTTGCGTCGATTTATAACTATGGATGAGACATGGATTCACCACTAAACTCTTGAAAATAAAAAAAAGTCAAAACAGTGGACGGCAACCAGCCCCAAAAAAGGAAAAGGCAATTTCGTCATCTAACAAGGTTTTAGCGAGCGTTTTTTTGGGATGCATGGAGAATTATTTTTAGTGATGACCTTGAAAAGGGTAAAACCATCAATGGCGATGGTATGCAGATTTATTGGATCGTTTGAGCAAAAAAATAAAGAAAAAACGACATTTGGCGAAAAAAATCTTGTTTCACCATGACAATACACCAGCACATTCGATAATCGTTGCATCAGCTAAAATTCACGAATTAAAGTTCGAATTGCTTCCTCATCCATCTTATCCGCACAACTTAGCACCCAGCGACTTATCTCTGTTTCCTAACCTCAAAAATTGGCTTAGTGGACAAAGATTTGAGAGAAACGAGGAAGTTATTACTGCTTTGAATCGATATTTTGAGGAGCTCGACGTTTCGGTTTATAAAGACTATATAACTAAATTAGAGCACCGATATGAAAAATGTATAAGTCTTCCTGGCAAAGCAAAAAAAAATTAAACAAGCCGTGAGATGCGACCCTTGAGGTCCACACGTACAACTTCCCAGTAATATTTACATAAATATTGAAAATATTAAACACAATAATAATTATGGAAATAATACTACTTTTAATAATAATAATGGAAGGTACTCATAAAAGTTATTGGAATGACTTAATATTAATCGTAACATCTACGCGAGCGTCAATTGATTACGTAAAGATTTTCGTGGATTGGTTTGATTTAATATTCACGTGGATCAATAGGAGGGGGACAGGTTACAAAGCCTTTTCTACGTTATTTGTTATTTTCATATCGATGCTTGAAGGACAAAACAGCGCTAGCAAAAATGAATGCAGTTTTTGTTATTTCGACAACTGAAGAAATTTTGTCGCGTGATGGCCATTTTGAATAGTTGCGGTCAAAACTGCTAGCATTTCGGCATAATCACTGAATTTGTATTTTTTCACGATTTTACATCAATGAAACTCATAATTATTTCTTATTTTCTGTTGATTTTGAGAAACATTGATTATGCAGCCAAAAATAGGTTCAATTGCATGTGAAAAGTAAAATATATGTATTACAAATGATGAGGGAAGTAACTGAAATTTTACGAATACTTAAGAACAAAACTCCTAAAAACTACAATTTTTTATTTGATGAAAGCTTTTCAAAGCATATGATCTCAAAAAGTGTTGACTACAAAACATTTTACCATTCAAAACGTTGATTATCACAATTGCAAATTTGATTTGATTTGTATTGGCTTTCAAAATTTAAGCAGTTTTTTTATTAAAGTTTAAATACGTGTAAAAGGATAGGCCTGTAAACGATAGCTCGTCGCAGGAGATGTCTTCTCGGTGTTGGACGCCGAACGCCGGATCTTGTATTCTTCAAGGGAGATCCGGGTTTTAGCGCTGTATAAGAAAAGCGCACTTTTAGTGAGGGAACAGGGTTAAATTAGGGTACCTACCGGCAAGTTAATTGCCACATGTCTGGCGCAGGATTCAAGATCCAAGCTAGCCGATATTTTTATTAAGTTTTACTATTAGCGACTGGTTACGCTACAATTGAGGCGCTTCTAAAGCCAAGTTACGGCTCGAGCGTTTTGCCAAACTACGGCAATAATGCGTTGATAAAAACGAGTCAAAAGTACGCTTTACTATGACTATATTTTCTTTTCTACAATTTTCTTTTATACACTTTTTACAACTTAACATATAATCCCTACTCTAATATTTTATTCTACTTAATACATAATCCCTACTCTAAAACTGGAAGAATTGAATATGGTAAATTCATTCTACCAATCAAAATATCGATCAGCATTTTTCCATATGACCCAATTTAAAATGCAACACTCATAATAGTCCATGAGTAATGACTACTCAGGTTTCGTACTTTGTGTGTACATTACACCTGCCAATGCTAGGCGCCGCTTAGTCTAGTGCGATCGCGATGGGTTATTATAAACATTCGTTCATGTGTCTATTTTTAGTGACAACATGAATTGGACTTTCGTGTGAGTAGATTATGTGTAATGCAAAACGAGTATGCTAAGTGAGCATTACAAGGTGATCGTAAATTATGCATTTGTATATTCTACGATTGCTCATTGATTATTGATTTGTGGGTTTAGTTTATAGTAAAATGCTGATTGATTGTGTAGCTACGTGTAGGTCCACTACATACGGTTCTGTGAAGACTATTAAAATTCTCCGCAAATTATGCAAATAATAATAAACTTTGATTGGCTTTACAACAATGTCTTTAGAACAAGAGATTTAAGGTATACAAATTCGTATGAACCCTTTTTACATGGTGACTTTGAATGATTTTTTTTATTTTTAATTCAATTTGTTTTGAAATCATGAGAAAATATTTTGCTAGTCTCTATAGAAATTGATAAAAGTTTATAAATTTTATAAACATTTATTATCACGATGTTTATTTTATTAATTATTAATTAATTTTTTTATAAAAAAAACACTAATTTTCAATATTTTTTTAATGAAATTAATTAATTAAATTTTTAATTAAATTAAAAAAATGGCTTTAAAGATTTTTTTTAAAATTTAAAAACATTCAAATTTCAATACGCGTTGATTGACTTCTTAATGATGCAAAGATTATATTTGGTTCTCGAGATATAATGATTGACATAAATGACCATGAACGACATGATGACTTTTAATGATTTTTTATTTTTAATTTAATTTTTTTTGTAATCATGAAAAAAAAAATTTGGTGGCTTTTCTACAACAACTGTTTGCAGTATATAAATTTTATAAATATTGATTACTGCCACTTGAAAATAAAGTTAAAAATTTGATGTTTTTGAAAAAAACTCCAATTTTTTGCACTTTTTTTTCAAAAAATTAAAAAACCGCTCGACCAATTTTTTTAAAAATTTGATAGAATCAAGAAAATGTTAATACGCATCGATTCACACCCTGATGAAGCAAATCGTACGTTTGGTTCGTGAGATATAGCGCATGACAGGGTTGACCTTCAAGGGGTGAAAACAGCAAACCCCCCGACCGAAGTGTCCCAAAAACTAATATAATATATAACTAATAAGATTGCAAAGACGCTTCGATTTACATCTCAACGAAGTCGATATGACTTTGTTTACGTGAGTTATGCTCGTAGAAAAACTGTCCGCGAACGCACGTACGTACGTACATACACACACACATACACATACATACATACTTCTTTCTAAAAACACTTAAAATATACTCGTAAGACCTCAAAACGTAAAGATATGTCGAAAATTTCAATTTCGATTTTCGATGCGATTACAAGAACTTCCCATATACTGGGAAGTTAAAAACCTTGTTTTCATTGTCAGACCCGGGACTTATCAGCCCACCCTTGTATTGGAAACATGCGTTTGCTCATATTTTTGTTTTATGGAAACAATTTTAGTTGCAATTTTATTTCCTTAGTTTGTGACTATATTAAAATGCTTGTAGTTTTTTAATAAGTACTTTTGTTGTTACTTACGGCAAGGAAAAACACTTGGTAAAGACAACAATTGACTGTTGTTAATGATGTGTGAAAACCTTGCAAGTATTATTCAATTGCTGCAACACCCTTTCAAACTTGTATGGCACCTCTATGAATCCATAAGACCTTATTTGAATTTCTACCTTGCGTAATTGTTCAAAATTCATCTTTCCATCAACCTACCATCCGCAGAGTCTCTCTGCAAATATGTTTGTAAAATACCAATCCAATCGATTTATCTTCCTTTTTATTATTTAAATCTAAAAACTATAAGTTTATTATCAGAATAATCTATCCACTTTATTGACAGACTTCAAATTGATATGAACACTTACAGAAGTAAATTGATTTTCATTTTTGTCTCGCAAATATTTAAATATTTTTTTTTTTACAAACATTATCTTGTCATTGGCTCATAGTAACAATTCAGTGTAGAAGAAAATTATTAATAGTCGTTATAATCGACCAGACGACCTACATGAAATTGCAATCGACCAACTAAAGTATCCTCACGAAAAATGAAAAAAACAAACAGCGAAACAAACAGACAATCAAACAAACAAATCAACTAAAGCCAACAACGAGGATTGTGCATTTTGTGCGATTGCAATCAACAAATGAAATCAAACTCAACCGCGCAAAGATATCAAATTAACAAACAGACAAACAACAAACTAAAAACTACATCATATTATAGAAAGCACAAAAAAAAATTTACATCTTACAGAGATTTGTATAATTAATTAACAAATTGGCTAAGGAGACGAGAAGGTGAGTAGGAGATTGAGAGGGCATGAAAGAGGTTAAACCATACAATAATTTATCATTGCTTATAAATGTTGAAGTTATACAGAATCGAACGATTGTTGAAATCGTCTACTGCATCTTGTTTTTTTGTTGTTGTTGAATGTCCTTAATTCAATTTATATGTATTTGATTCTCTGTTACATTTATTATTTATAGTTCACCATAAATTTTACAACAAATAGAATTGAAAACCGAAAAAAAGATTTTATCGATATTTTTTTCAGTTGTTTTCTTAATGATTTCATTTTCAATTTACTCTTTGTGGAAATCTGTAATTTTTATTTTACTTAATTTATTCGTATTTAATTCTAAGATAAAGTTGAACTTGTTGTTTTGAGGTATATTTGTTCACTATGATTTTTATGTTGTATTCTTTCGTCTGAATTTAAGATTCTTTCACTTAGGTTGTACATTATGCTTAAATATATCATTTTTCGCTCAAAATTTTGAATAATGATTCTTGAAGTCTAATTCAAAAATTACACGCAATTCGAACCGTAATTAGTATTTTCTTATAGCATGAAACTATTTTGTGTATTTTGTTTGACTATCTTTTGCATTTGTACCACTTACCACATTTCGAGAGAAAAAATAAGAAATCAATGAAAACTCATTAAATACTTTTAAATTGCTGTTTATGTTTTGTGGATTTTTATTTACATATTTTGTTCTAACTGCGATTAAAATTCAACTAATCTTTTAAATAATCCATCATCAAATAAATTAATTCTAGAATACATACGATTGAGCAATTTATTTCATTTATTGTTTTATGATTTTTGTTTCAACATAAAAAACGAACTGAACATGCAAAATGAACACAATTTTTATTGCAGTTTGTGAGGCTTTAAACTGGAGCTGCTATTTTATCAAAATAGTGTCTCTAAAAAATTATCTTGGCTTGCGTTAGATGAGTAAGGGCCAAACAGAATGCTTTTGTTTCAGCAAAACATAAGGATATGCTCATATCAGCTTCCGCACCAAAATGTGTGCAAACGAAACGAAAGCGTTCTATTTAGCAGTGGCGGCTCTACCTTTGGGGCTAGTGGGGCTCAGCCCAACCACTTATTCTTGAGCCTATATTAGTGCAAATATAATAAAATATCATTATAGATTTCAATATAGTTTTCATAATTTAATTTCATTTCAAAATATAATGCAGCAATTTTGTCGCCCATGCTGTAGTTAACTTTCACATAGTCTTCTTGCCACGCACTGTAGAACAATTGGCTACATGGTTTTTGCCGCGAAAAAGAGTGTTTCGATTTGAATGACTGCGTGAATTCTATGCTGAAGCGGCGGGAGTGTGCGTGTTTGAAATAACATGTGTATACATCGTGGACGGGCTAATCATATGCAGCCCGTTCAGTGCTTCGACAACGTTTAGTCTTAGCACGGTCTGGATAATACTTTTGAGCAGGCATAAGCAACATTGTTTTCCGACGGGCCGAAGGGGGTGAAGTCGATGACTGTTAATGCAAAAGTAGTCTCATCAGTGTAGTGCATGGTATTAGTACTTAGTGTGCCTTCATAGTGTTTGTAGTGTTTGGTATTTTTTAAAGTTTTGTAGTGCTTAAAGTTTGTTTCAGAAAAGGGGAACTTATATTGGTGAAAAAAAAATTCGTACCAGTAGCCCCACCATACTTAACTCCCACGAGCCACCACTGCTATTTAGTCCTTAAGTCTTGTCCTTATTAAATTGTTGAATAAATCGAGAATATTCAATTGAAGTCACGTTTAGGTTGATAGTATCAGCATTAGATTAATTCGAATTTACCACTACATGGTTTTATTCTTTCCTCTGTTTCGATTCGGAACCAGGCCTTATGATATCACTATTGTCAGGAAAATGACCTTCTCATCTAGACAAGAACTATTTTACATATACATATATTAATGACGCATCGATCTAATAAATTGAATCATTAATAAAAGACTTTTATTATCGGCAAAATTGCATCCATCCTGTCCATGCCATGCAAGGATTTACAATGGCGACCATAGACTTCCGGACTGGTACAAAGAAGTCATTAGTGTTGTTAAGCAAATACTTGTGACCGGGAATAGTGCAACTGATCAGATTTTTCAAAAAAATTCCACCAGAAAACATTTAAAAAAGGACTAACCGAAATGAATTTGCCAGTATGGAAGTTTTTTGTATAGTACAACGAGAATCTAAGTATCCTAGATATATCACCAAGAACGGGGTTCAGCAAATCATCAATAGTGATTTTCTTGAAAAATATCGGAAAACAAGGTTGATTCAGCGATTAGATGTTGTTTTAAGACATTGGCTTCGCAATATCGTATGCTGCAGAACACGAGTTTACGAAACTGCTTGAACTCTGTACAGGACATCCAAAAACAGTTTATAAATGGCGAAGGATTTGAAATCATCCCAAGAATCGTAGGATGAAGACTGCAAATTGCAAAATAATCTACAAAGAGACCTAGAAAAAAGCTCCATTTGCTGATGGTAATGCATCACATCTCAAATTGGTTGGATAGAAGTAACTTTTTCTAACAGTCGGAAGTCAACCTTTACGGATCCGATCAAACCCTATAAGGTGGGAGACGGAAAGAGGAGCGTCATAGCGACAATTGCATTTTGGCTAGTACAAATTCAAACGAAGCTGACTGGTTTGCGGATGCTATTCGTTCTTTGGATTAGGCGAACTGGCTCTTATCGATGGAACTGTGAACTCCAAAAAATATATCGAAAGTTTATATCTTACGTTTTTAGGACGACTCGTACTCAGCTGGTAAATATTTCTTAAGCATCCATCAAATATTCTGGTGTTCTTCAAGGAGAAAAGCTGGAGCCACAGATATTTAACATTTTTATAGACAGTCTTTCCGTGAGACTGATTTGTTAAAAATTGATTTTTGTCGATGATGAAAAGTTTATGATGTGTATAAATGATGTTAGCGACTGCTCATTCTTATAAAGAAACTCGAACTGATAACATGGTGTAAGAAAGAAGAATCACTTTTATGTAACCCAAATGCGTCGAGAGATATTATCTTTGATTCAAAATAAAGGTTCGATATATATTACCAAAACTGTATCCTAGATGCTTCTAGACTCAGCAGATGATTTATGAATTAAAGTGTAATGAAATACATTATTGTGCTTATGTATGCTCGAAGCTGTTTGGTTGCCTTGTTCAAAAACCAAGATTTTCTCATCAAGAAGGGACAATTAAATTAAATTAAATTTCTGCTGTTCATTTCAATTGCATGGCAGCTATCCTGAAAGAAAGCATGACCGCAGAGGATTTGTGCAACGCAATAGGTTCACACTAGAGTATAGGAAACTAGTTTAAATTTCTATGTTTGGTGCCACACCCCTGAAGTAGGTAGGCTCGACTGTTTACCATTATCAATGCTATTCAATTTTATAGTAGCGACCTGCAAATCCAGTCTGTTCACATTATTTTACCCATCCCACTACTTGTATGGCCTTATAAAACAGCTTGCCATCCTACAGATTGTTTTGTTCTTCACTTAACGCGACTGTTAAAGTTAAAAAAAGATGCTTTGAATTTATTTCATCCGAGTTGCAAATTACCAAGGCTTCATCTAACTTTCCCGAGAAATAATAGCCAACTTTCATTAGTTTCTGTATTTGGAAGCGATTGAAACCGCGCGTCTTTTTTTGGACCAGATGAGTGCTGACGAAAAGAAAACTGTGTGACCAGCAATTGTGGGCTATCTCCCTTTGTGCTGCTTTTCTTGGGTGACGAAAATTACACGGGCATCGGTTTCTTGAACGACTTGAGTGACTACAAGCTGGTGCTGCGTTAAACAAACTAGTCAATCTGGACCTTTATTTAGATTTTATGTTTTGGCTACTATGACACTGGAGTTTTTGATAAAGGATTCAATAAATGTTGTTCTTCCACCCTGTACAATAAGTTTAACTATCATTTAAATTTGCTAGTCAGTATAATAACAAAGCTTTGATGGTTGTTATAACAAGAAGAATTGAAATAGGTTGCTTGTGGCTGGGATATAATTTTTTTGTAATATACTCTATTTTTGAATATTAATGCAAATTATTATTTTTGTTATTAATTGCCAAGAAATACTTTAAAAAACTTTCCAAACTTACAAAAACTTTCAGCGTTTGCAGAAAATATCATTGAAACTTATTCTCTTAAACAAAGTGTTTTATGTAACTTTTAGCACATATTAAATAATCGTTTGTTAATTAGTTAGATTTTTGGTTGCCAATAGCTAAAACTTTTGGGCTGATCTTGTTGAATATCTAAAGAAAGGGGTAACTTTCAATAGTTTGCACGAGACGAAACTGATACATGCCGTTACAAGGTTTGTAAACCCACAAAAGATGTACTACTGAAAAAAGAACTGAAATTCAACTAATAGTAGTAATAGTTCATATAAGCAAGCTCCAGTGCCACCATTTTTGATTAAAATTATACCAAAACAATGAAACTGTAGTCATTGCTTAACTACGTTTTCAAAAATTTGTTAAGCATAAATGTTTAAAACATCAAATTTTCAATTTTTTACTTACCACTAATGATTCGCAAAGCTTTGCCACTTACTAAGCAAAAGTTGATTGATTTTGAATCTTTCTTTGAAATACTACAATGAAATCTTAATGTCCAAATAAGAAAGCAATCGAGTTTACAATAATGAAATTTTCACATTCCTTTTGCATATTGCGATAAATAATATCTACACTAATGTTCAAATGAAACAATTTGAATTAATTATTCTATATTGAGCAAAAAAATCAAAATAAATTGATTTATTTTTTTTAATTTGGTAAGTGAAAGTGATAGAAAAATGTTGATTAAAATCGATTACATTTATTGCACATCGCCAAAGATATTAGTCAATTGTTTTGTATTGAATTTCTTATTATTATTTTACAAATATATTTTTTTAAAGACATTAGGTCATCATATCTTTTGAGTGTATTTAACTTACCTAAACGAGCAGATGAATTTTCATTGATTTTATAGCTACCGTTCAGGTATTCAGATATTTTCGTTTAAGCATAAATCTTTCTTTGTATTTTATGCAGATAACTTGAGACGCAGAGGTACTTTTGTTCCTATTTTCAGATATTTATATAATCATTTTTTCTCGACTCGCATTTGATTCAATTAATATGTCGGTAAGCTGTCTGTCTTACTTTTCTGCTTGTTTTGAGTGTTTTTTTTTCAATTTTCAATTTCATATTTCACCAAAAAGACAATTTTCCATCAATATTTTACGCTTGGTAACATCGATACTTATTGCTTCTGTTTACATTTCTATATAATTTTGTAGACAAGATGATTTTAATCTAAGTGTTTTTTTTTTGAATATTTCGATACGCTAAAATGATGAAATATTATTTTAATTGTTCATTTAAAATTAGTAAATTCTGACATTGAACTATATTCTACCACATTTATACTTACTTGTTACCAATTGTGTTTTTAATTTGTTTAAATACATTTTTGTGTTAATTTAGTCACTATTCAAATTAACTAGAATGCGTTAATGTTTTATTCTTTATTCATCAGATATTAGTTAGTTCAGATTTTTGTGAGTTGTCTAAGTATGTGTATACATATGTTGATCGTAAAAAATATATTTTTCTTAGTTTTTGATGTTGGTTTGAGTGAATTTGTGATATTTGCAATTTAATTCAATAATGTTTTTACTATATTATTGATAACTGTTTCGTAAAATTCGTAGTGATAGGTATAGGTTTGTTTGTATTTATCGGGGTTGGCGTTCATAAAATAAAAACTCTGTTGACATTAAATTAATTCTAATCTATCAGGTCTTGAATGTTGTATAAACAGTCTCTATAATATGTTAGTGATATGAGGTAGCCTTCCATTTGATATTTATTAATCCTATTTATTCTTGAGAGATATGATGCATTGTGTTTGTATATGTATCTATTATAAAATCTTCTATCAAATAAATATATAAAACGATATTGATTGCACATATATAAAACTGTTCTAGGCTTAGTATTATTGTGTTTTTCTCCTATTTATTTAATATAAACAACGGTTTCGAGGTAGACCTTTTTATTACTATGACAACACGGTATTATAGTCTTTATTTTTTTGTGATTTATCAACTGTGATGAAACAATTCAAGCTTGAAAAATCAAAATGTTAACAAACAATGTAACATCTTTAACTAAACAATGTTTATATTGCGTTTGATATATTTCCATTTAATTCGTTTGATTTAAGGATATTACAATCAGTTGTATTAAAGTGTCCTTTTCTCTTTTCTATCAATCTATCATTTGATATTAATTATTAATTAGTTTGCTTCATTTCTACTTCCTTGTCAATATTTTACTTGTGAATTGAATATTTCTTGATTCAATTTCACATTATTTTATTAGCAAGTTTCAATAATTATTTAACATATTTTTTTGTAGTAGTACGATTTTAGTAACTATCCGTTTGCTCATGAGTTCAAGTATATTTTTTACATGGATTTGCTTACTTTAAATAAAAATGATAATTCTTTTCATTTAGTACTTGCTAAGAACTTACCTAAGCGCGGCATATGTGTATCCTTTTCTTAGATGTTCGATGCTTGGATTTAAGTGGCTATAGGCGGCATGAAAAAGTAATTTAATAGATAATTAGTAATTAGGTTAGTACAATTCTAGCGAAAATAGATTGATTGTTAGTTGTGTGAGAGTTCACATATTTAAATATTTGCTTTCATTCACCCAAAAATATGTCGGAATAGGATTTTGAGTCAAATTCATTTGTTTCATACAGAAAACAAATAATTTCAATCAGCACCATCAGTTGTGATTTCTAACACAATATTTTGAGATTTCCAAAAAAATGTGTTTATAATTTAATATAATTTATTTTATGAGAAAATAATATTTAGATGGTCAACGAAAATCTATAAATTATTGCAGTTGGTAAGCGCAAATCTTGTTTTTCGTCATTATTTTAAAAAAATCAGCACCTTAGATACTCGATTTCTTTTTTTTTCTTATCTCAAATATTTACATTCTGGACATTATTTGTGTCGTGTGTTAAAGAGTGTTGTTGTTCGATTCTGAAAAATCCGGGTTTATCACAACTTGTGAAAAAAATTATGGATATCTTAAATATTGTCAACTTCCAACAACCAATATAAAATCAAAAACGCAACCAATTTTTCAATTCTACGCTATTCACCAACACATTATTTAACTAAGAAGTCTTTAAACCATCTAAAAATGGACCTGCCCTAACTATAAGGTCACTAGTTAGTTCAGTTAAACAGAACACTATAAAACGAACCGTATCCATTCTCCCATTCTATATATTATTTTAGGGTCAAACTAAAGGTACACTAGGTCACGACCTAATTTCACTTGTTGTTCTTTTTTTTATTTCACTTTCATGAACAACCGTACTCAAAAACCGACATTTGGGCATATCCTAGACTGCATTAATTTATTCGTTATATGTATATGTAAAAAGTTGGACTAACCTTTTTGGGTACCCCGAAAAGGTGAATTAAAAGCACGATAGGACATTTAAACAGTTGTAGCTTAAAGAGACAATGCGAAATGATCGGTATTTCTTTTTTGGTAATTGAAGAAATTTAAATGGAATTGAATTTTAATTGTAACGAAATTATCGGTCGTTTTCAGAGCAATAATTTATATTAATGTATTATTATTGATTTTCGTACATTTTTTTCAATTGATATGAAAATAACTGATTCGATTATTTTTTTTTTTGTTGTTTCTGAGACGGAAGTAATTGTGTTTATATTTGCCTTAAAATTAGGGCTCTGTACATCGCTAAAGCCATATTAAGTACAAACAGAGCTAGATGATGCATACCTTAAATCTTCAAAAAGAGACAAAAACCTGTGAGTACTGGAGATTATCAGAGTTATACTACTAGGAAAAACTTTGTGCAAATTTCAAGCAGAAATTTTTACGGAGATATTATTCTCTCACAGTTTTTTAAGATTAAATTCGTTTCGGAACAAATAATTCAGAACAATCCGCATACATAATTTCACTTTGAATTTACAGCAAAATTTTACCAGAACTATACTTTTTTTCCAAAGGTTTTTCTATGTTAAAAAATATTGAATTCACATACGTATGTGAAAAAATCCTCTATTTCCTAGATAAATTCTGCTGACTGTAGGTTGATTTCTGTGAATTTAATTTTCTAAAAATCCTTTTCAATGAATAATACGTAGAAACTTGGTCAACAATAAACTATTTGCTGGCAATATTTTAAGATAATTCAATATAATTTTCGGTTGTAATCTGTACTATCGTGTATTTTCAGCGCTGGATTAACGGAGTTTGAAACCTGTAGATAAACTTCTATAGAAACTTCTTTAGCTGATTTTTTCACATTCTTCCTAGACCATGTGATTATCACAATAGGTCTATAGTGGCCTAAGTGAGCCATCTTTGGATAAAGGAGGCTGCCACCACAACTAGACCATGTGATTCCAGTTGAACTCGCCAGGCATTGGATAGGATAGGATAGGCCCAATCTTCCATGATCAGATGCATGCGATGACGCATGATAAGTGTGGCCTATAATGCCTATATTTAGACTCTCCATCATAATTAAAATAAGACCTTCATTCGATGTTTAAGTTCTGACTTCTTGTGATTAACTTTTTTCTACTCCGATGAGTCGATACGGCCGTGTCTTAAAACACCGATTGCTAGAGAAACTGATTAGTTATCACCTTAAAATTACAAAGCGTACTATTTTATCCTAAAATTTTAGTCAGGAAATCCTACTACAAAATGAAATTACAGGATTATCACTTTATAGTTTATGCTCTTAATGACATGTCAGACACCTACCATGAATATTGCCAAAAATGTAATTTGCTCATATCTTTCCCTTGCTTCAAGATTTTCTCAAATATGACGAGTCAATCAAAAAAGATTTTAAAAAATCCGTTTTCTCTCCATAAATTTCTTTCAATATTTATTAAGTTCCCGATTTTTCACTGATAGTTCACAATGGAATATTAGACCAGGGCGGATCTGTAGAAAAACGACTACATTTGACCGTTGAGAGGGGGCACGCTGATTTTTGCTGGAAAAGTTGTAGAATAATTTGTATAACAATAATTGATTCATGCTCCCTCTCAAAAAAGTCGGGAAAATTAAAAAAAATCGAAATGTTTAATTTTTTTTTAAAAAAAATCGTGTTTTTTATGCTTGTCTCAATCCTAACTTTAAAACAGTTCATTCCAGAGCAAAGTTGCGTGAAAATGAAAGTTGCGTGACAAAATTTTCTACAAGATAGGATTGGTTCAAAATTCTAACACATTTAAACCTTGCCTGCAAAATAGCAATAATTAAAAACAAAAATGGAAAAAACGTCGTTTCTTATTCAATCTTTTTAAACATTTCAAATAAATTTAGGGCCTTCATAGTTCGTCTTAAAAATCTTTATAATAGAGTAAAATAGCACACACATTTTCATCAAAATCGAATCAGTAGATTGCACAAAACAGCTTGGCAAACAAAATTTATTGAAAAAAATTCAAAAATTTTTGAAATCTCGTCAGAAATTAAAGTTCATAGAAGTTTGATTTATATTTTACATATAGAAGAGCATTTCACGCATTGAATGCATTTTACAAAACTAAAATTGGATTATTAAGGCGGCTTCAGGTTTTTTTTCTCGAAATTATAAACATTTTTGTTTTGCTAATAAACAAATTGAATTTCTCGGTCACCATTGATTTAAATTAAATTCAAAAAAAAAACGTGAGAAAGAACTTTAAAGTACGCTTCTTTAAAATAAATTATTGAATTATGTTCATTACTTCCTGAGACACAAACGGTCAAAGGTGACGTACATTTGAGGAGCAAATAATTTTTTTATACTTTCGCGATAGGTGTAAGGCCAGATTAAATATGCATGTCTGGCACGAAGCAAGTGGATCAGTTGAAACGAATGAATTTTCATCACGTAGTCTTCATTACTTGAGAAAAGTTCAACATACTTTTACATTGTCGTTGTATCTGATGGATGCAATTATCAAAAACGTAGTAAAACCTTATGTAGTGCTTTCAGCGATTTGTGGAAAAATGTTCTAAGCTATACCTAGAGAGGGGACACACTATGATGGAAGATCATGTGGTCCACATAACTTTAGAGTAGATACTTCATCTTTTTATAAGCTCCCTATGGATTCCAAAGAGGATGGCGTGCTCGATACAGCATTAGGTACTCATAGTTATTAACCTAGACTTTTATTTTTAAAAAAGTTTAAGCAGTTCTTAGGAAGCGACCCCAGTTGTTGACTTTAGATAGTTACAACATTGACCAAACGTTGAAGCACGCATTGGTTTTCTGAGAGTATTGCGATATATTACCTCAACGCAAATAAGTAGCTTGGAAAGCTATGAAACTCCTCTTTGCAACTCTACATTCCTGGTGACGTCAGATAAGTACAGACATCCTAAAGAGTTGATAGATGTAATTGATACAGAATCTCATGCGTTTTATGACGCACAGCCTCATGGAAATTCTTCTCGAAACCATGGTGCGCTATCATGTTAAACTATTATTCAATATTATTTCCACCTTGTTTTCTAATTTTATGCAAATGAATCACGATTTATTTTGAAGATTTGTTCGAAATAATTGTGAAAATAAATATGGTAATGATTCTTTGAAAAATATGTTTAAAGTGTTTTTTTTTTTAATTATTGAGATAGCGGTCCATCATGTTTTTCAATTTCAGTTCAAGACCAAAATTTCTCCAATATGACTTCGTATATACATTGCATTTACTATCGTACTAAGCGAATGCCTACTATGTGACCATCATTTCAAACACACCATATTTTCAATGAAAAATTCGTTACTACTCACATAAAAATACAATCTTAATGTTGTTAATAGATATGAATACATATCAATAAATATGAATATTATAGCTAAATGTTATGAAAAATACTTTATAAGCTACATACGAGGGTGGGTCAATAATTCCTTAGAAAATCTCACATGGCATGCAAAGCATCACAAAATATTTTTTCCACAGTGAGCGTCACTTCTAACTAGAGTGTTATCAAAGTTTGAGGTAGATCCATGAAGTAGTTTCGTTTTTATCGTTGAACAAAATGAACAACTCTTATTTATTTATAAGAATGGAGAGCGGTGATGAAACATTTCTATTTAAAAGGTCTTACATCGAAAGAAATCAAAGCTGAATTGGATACAGTTTATGGCGGATCTTTTCCTGTGTTTGCAACTATTTACAACTGAATAAATGAATTTAAACGTGACTGTACATCAACGAAAGACGAATATCGTTCAGGACGTCCTATAGAAGTGAGGTCATCTGAAATGATCAGAAATCCTTGACATTGTGTTGAGTGATAAAAAAAAAATTGCGCGGAATAGTTAAGGCCATGAGAGTGTCAAATAACACCATCATTTAAAGTTTACATGAAAAATTAGATGCAAAAAAAAATTCGGCAAGATGGGTGCCGCGTTTGCTTCAAAAAGGCGAAGACGTTGAAATCGGCGCGTAAGGTTATGGCCACCGTTTTTCGGAATGCAAGTGGAATTTTTTTTATGGACTATTTGCAAAAAGGAAAAACAATCACCGGAGATTATCATGTGTCGGTATTGAGCTGGTTGATTGAAAAATTAAAGGAATAACGGCCTCATTTGAACAAAAAATGGCTATATTGAAGGACTTTCATCATCATATATTTCTGATAGCTTACAAAAATTGGAGAAGTGCCTAGAAAAGTGAATTGATCTGAAAGGAGATTATATTAAGAAATAAAAAAAATTAACAAAAAACCTCGTACCATACATTAAAAGTTTTTTTATTCTCGTGTGAAATTTTAATTTGGTCACATTGGATGTATTAACATCTCAACGACGATATATAAAAGGATAGTGTCTGAATTTGACCCAAGATACGCACTATTACCAAAGATCTGTTCTATTCAATTTTTCCAAGAGTTCGGTTAACATTGAATTTGGGATCAGCTAGCTCTCCTACAAAACCATTTGCCTGTTGATAAACATTATGGTTTTCCATAAGCTTACGTATCCGATCGCATCCAAGCTTACCAAGCATAACATGAATTTAAGAAGCACCTATAATTTTGCTACCATCACTCTATTGCAAATATTGGTGTCTCACAATTCCAAAAAAAAATAATGTTAAAAAAATTAATCAAATAAAAAGGAACCAATAATGATCTATCAACCAACCTGTAAACATCCAACTTTCAAATAAAACATGTCCAATAAAAATAACAATAATTTCAACTTTATAAATCATATATTCTCTTGTCAATTCATAATTTCTTGTATTGTTTGCAAAAAACAAATAAAAAAATGTTACAATAATAACTAAAATCAAATGATTTGTTTCCTATACACTTGTAAAGAATTCATCGTCATACATCGAATGTAACTAGTTCAAGAAATTTATTATTACTTTTTGATTAAATTAAAATCAAATCAGAACAACTCAAAACTCAATGTAAATTCATCAATTTAATGGCGAGAAAAGTTCACATAATATATGCTGCATGGATTCTATTCTAAAAAAACACGAACGAAAGAGAGAAAAATTTCTACTTAAAAAAAAGTCCTTGTCAAGTTCACTTTGAAGTATGTCTTTTATATCTAATTTTCTTTTCGAAATATCAAAATGGCATCGTTGATTTTCAATGAGCTTTACATCGTTCGATTTCTTATTCACATAAAAAAAAGGAAAATAAATTATACATGATATATAAAGCAAATTTTTATCCAATCTTGGCATACATAAGTAAATATCTGTATCTATCATCTTGTTGACTGTTTGAAATAAACAAAAAAAACTTAAATTGAATGTGTTTGTGTATAATTAATTGTAAGAAAACACAAAATATCTTCTGATTAACCCGGACAATGCATTTATGTTAAAGTATCTATTTTCAAACAACAAATAAAAATAAACGAAAAATATGGCTATCTATACATTTCATTTCCACGAACGCGTGGATTTATTTAAACCTGAGGTTGGTAACTTAATTTTTTCCGTCTGTCAAGTATTCAATAATCTCTTAAACATTATACAATACAGTAATGTATTTTGACTACCTAATTTCTTATTAAATTCTTGAGTATGTCTTCATATGATATTTAAAACTAGAAAACTTTAATTTAAACTTTGAATCACTTAGAACGAGGTTTGAAGGATCGTTGAACTAAACGAAAAATGCATGTTTGTTTCCAATTTGAAATTATAATCAATTTAAAAGAATTAAAAATCTTCAATTATTTTACATGAAATAAAAATATAGATTTGATTAACGAAAACCTATTGAGGAAATTTTTTTTATATTATTTTAATCGTATTTATTTATTAAAACTAGATAATCTACGAGGATTCAACTGTTGAGGATTTTCACATTTGAACAATGGCTTCTTGTTCGTTGGAAAAAATTCCAGGACGATATCAATAGGGATACGATTTGAATATTGGTCAATCTGAATGCCATGATCATTTTTGATACAATGAAGCGACAGGCTAGGAAGTTTCTACCAAAAGGATTACATCGTCGTAGGACGAAAGATCTACCGCTGACCCGATTCACGACGCAAGCTTGGCCGTACGAATTTTAAGCGGTTTCGGCGGTTTAGGCTTGTGCGTGTCGCCGTGCTTCCGCAAGTGATCACGTCTAGTGAATCCTTTGGAACATGTCTCGCACACGTACGCCTTGCGTCCCGTGTGCGAGTCAATGTGCCGTCTAAGATCAGTTTTGTGATGGAATTGTTTCGGGCAAAATTGGCATTGGTGGGGTTTCTGCACGGCACTATGTTTGGCATAGTGCGTGTCGAAGACCACCTCGTTGGAGAAACGTTTGCCGCACCGATTGCAACGGAACGGCTGCTCACCGTTGTGGAATGTCTTGTTGTGCTGGGTAAGATAGCAAATTTTAGTAAATACCTTGTTGCACTCGTCACAGCGTATTTCGCCCGTCGGCGTTCCCAGCGAATTGGGCATCGTGGTAGTTGGGATGTCGATGGTGAGGAGGCCGCCCGAATTGGAGTTGCCCACTATCGTCGTCTGCCCGTTGCAAGCGGACGAGTCCTGCTGCGACTTTTTGTCCGGCCGCCGACGCTTCACGGTCCCCGAGGAGGTCCTCTTGATTCCGCCCGCTGCTGTCTCTGGCGGACTGGGAAGCGCGGCCTTGGTCGACGTGATGGTGGGCGAGTAGGGTGAGATCTCTGGTGCGACATCGCCTACTTCGGGGGAGCGGTCGCACTTCACTTGGGTGGCGTAGATGTAGGATTCAGGTACGATCGGGGTGTATGGCAAGGACATGCTGTCTTGGTAACTCACCAGGCCGCTGGGCAGGCGTTGCACGGCCACGATTTCATGGTGCTGGGGTTGGTTGTCCAAGCCGAAGGTGGTCAGCTCGTAGAGCTGCTGCTCGGCGTTGGCGATGTCGCTGGCGCTGATCATCTGCTCGTTGGACACAACATCATTACCAGTAATAGTGGGATAGTTCAGCTGGGGCTCCCCCTGGTGTGGCAGGGGTTGGAATGATTGGGTGATGTTGGTGTTGATAGCCAAAGGGCTGGTGATGATGTATTCCTGATCCATTGTATTGATGATGGTGGTGGTGGTGGTAGGGGTGGTGCCCATGGTGGAGATGATGGGCTCCTGCTGCAGTTGCTGCTGCAACATGTGCTGCTGGACTTGGGGGGACATTGAGATAATATGAACCCCCTGCGAGGGCTGCTGCTGCCGCTCCTGGTGAAGCTCCAGACGGCTGGTGTTGATGGCTTGCTGTTGCAGGTCCTCCTGGTCCACCGCCTGTTGGTGCTGGGCCTGCTGTTGCAGATTGGTGTAAGGATCCTGAGCCGCCTCCGGCTGCAGTTGTTGATGTTGCAGACTGCGATGCATCTGCTCCTCTTGCTCTTGCTGTGCCTCCAGATTGGATGTGACTGCCGTGTTCGAAATGATCAGCAGGCCCCTCTGTTGGAGGGAGGCACGGACGGAGGGACCTGCTTGCCCGTTTGGGTGACCGTTGGTCGATTGAGAAGATTGCTGTATGTTTGCGTACTGTTGGAAGCCCTGTTGCGGCTGATTATAACTATTCGGCGGAGGTGTATACTGGGGCGCGTATTCAGGACTTCTAGGCGGTTCGGGTGGCACAGGAGGTGGCTGATTGCCTTGGCTATTTCGATGATGATGATGCTTTGAATTTGGATCTCGGCTGGGATGATGGTGTGCACTTATCGGCAGGGTAGCGGGATCAGGTTGTCCACTAGACTTCACTGCATTCTTGTGGAGGGTTGTGTTATAGTGTCGCTTCAAGTGCCCCGAGCTAGTGAACCATTTATTGCAAGCAGTGCAATTGTACGTTTTGGGACGTCTGGCTTCATTCGACTTCCAGTTTGAGCTTTTAGTTGATGTCGTATTGCTGGGCAACGATGAGGTAGGCGGCTCGAAGCCCCGATACTGTCCACCGTTTTCCTGCGGGGTAGTAGTCGAAGGAAACTCGGAAGGGCTCGTTGTCACAGGATTTCCACCACCGGAATTGATCTCCGTGTTGAATGATTTCAAATCTCTCGACTGCACCGCCGTACTCTGGTGATTATGACCAGCGTATTCTGATTTAATGCTTTGTGCAGCATTGAATCCGGGCACAATAGTTCCTGGATACTCTTGCTTCACGGCGGCGTAGCCTTGCTTCAATGGCGAGTAGTATGGCTTCATGTCCGGAGCCTGGGCGTGGGGTATATATCCCGCATGAATATCAGCAGCCGCACCCCAAACAAGCGAACGATGCATAGGGTGCATGGAATGCATCGGCGGAAGAGGTTCTTGCCCAACGATAGTGGAGCCGTCATGCTGTGGAGGGTATACCATTTTTTGAGAATCCAAATCGAGTATATCTGACGACGGTTCCTCCTTGATATACGGCTGGTATGGATATTGCGATTGCAGTGATTGCTGCTCGTCACCAGATCGGTCGTTCGGAGGTTGAGTGCCATGTGCAGTATTGTAATGGTCAGTTAGATGGACATGAGTCTGGCAAACCAAGCCACACTTATCACATATCTTCGGACCTCCTTGCTCTGATTGCTGTTGCATCGCCGCCATGGAATCCTGGCTTGCTTGACCAATTATGGCATTTTGAGTTGGACTCGAAGAACTCACAACTCTTGGACTTAGAGAACTGTTTGAGGCGGTGCTGCTTGCATTATTGGATACACTGCCATTCGTACTGTGTTGCGGGTGTAAGTTGCCACTGTTGTTCATGTAGGGGTGATACCGTTGGGAAGGCACTATTTTGTACTCTTGATTTCCGGGGGGTACTTGTTGGCTTGCATACAGGGCGCTTTGGGCAGCATAATCCACATTCGGGGGTGGCGGATGATAGTACTGTTCATACCCGTGCATATAAGTTGGATAGTGATGCATGTCCTGGGCTAAAATCGATTGGCCGCCAATCGTCTGATATGCAAGCGGACTATTGCTGTACAGAGCGTCCACCGGGCCGCCTCCACTTGCACCGAGGACGCTGGGAGCGCCCGTCGGCTGAGGCGTCGGTGGCTGATTATCGCTGGAATCAGCCGCAGCCGATACCGTAGAGTTCGACAGACCCAAGGACTTGTCGGTCGGGGTTGGTTGTAAAAATTGAGGCGACTCACTTAACTTTCGACCGATGGGGTGATTATTATTTTCCGAGTCTGTGGGTGAATTCGAAGGCAATTCAGTTTTGATCGAGCCGCCCGACTCACTTTTAGTGAGTATTCCCGAAGCCGGCCCGGAAGAAGCAATCGTTGTGGTTGCAGATGAGCACGATAACGACGTGGATGTCGAGGATGCAGCTATCGACTGCCCTGATCCAGGCATGCCCCAACGATTCATATCCTCATACTGATTTTTCATAATCCATAACTAATCGATGTTATTTCTCTTCACGCTTTGCACAAAAAACACTTGCTTTGAAATCAATTTAATGCGCTTTTAATTAAGTCACTCAACCGCCAAAAGTTTTTAAAATCATTATTCCAGAGTCGTCAAACAATTAAGTTGAAAATCAAACGAGTTTAAAGTATTTAAGAACATACAATTTGCGCGCGTAAATTAGTCACAACACTGTTACATCATTTTTCGCACTTTGAAAATTTTGGAGCACGTTTTCAAAAAAACCAACCCGTTTAAACCGTTTGTATTTGGATAGTGTGTAATTGAACGAACTAACTGAACGGGGCACAACGGAATAAACAGAAAAATAATGAACATCCCTTCTGAGGATCAGCTTATTGGTGGGGACAATTCGCACTAACGCCTAAAGTCCGCGAATTTATTTAAAACAAAAGTGATGCGCGCGAAACACTTTTAAATTTTGATTGCTAAATTTGAACGACAACTTCCAGAATTGAACCCTCCACGCTCGCGCTATATACCAAACTGACGGCCTGGCGGTCTCAAGCCAACGAATGGACCCTTTTCTTGGCCGTTCTCCGTCTCTGCTGACTGGATGAAGTTGACCAAAAATGCCGGAGGTTCTTCACTAAGCCTGTGTTGGTGTCATGTTGATGTTTTGCCAGCGAAGAACCAGCAAAACTCACACCACTTCCAACATGCTCTGTCTCGCTTTGGTGGAATTTCGGCAGGCCATGCACTCGGCCGAAACTTTGCCAAATTTGATTTGAACTCACTCCCACCACTGCGGTTGAGCGACCGACGGAGAAACTCTTCAGATACACCAACACATTCAAAGCACTCACTATCCGAGCAAGCATCTGCAAGATGCACGAAACTATCTATCTGCTTGGATTTCTTCCTTTCACGATCGAATTTAATTCAGCAGCAGAAAGAGAAGGCGAGTTGGTCCGTGCGAAATTTCGCAAAGCTTCCTCAAACACTTGCGAAAATGCCTGCGATTATAGTTTCGTTTGTGGTACACATAGCCATGGGTACGGAATAGCCGGAATAGCGACCAACACATGACCACTTACCTGTCCAGCGGGTCATACTGTGACCATGCTTGTCCAACTTCCCCAAACAAGCTGAGACTGTGTTGACTGTGGGGCTAAAGAATAGTGGAACCAAAGCAAACGTAGCAAAACGATGGCCAGAGAAGCAGCGGACGTGAATCACCGCCCGGCATGCCTGCTAGCTACCAGCAATCCATGCCTTCTCCTCAAACACGTGCTTGACCGAGCAGCAAATCTTCATCCTTTTTGCCACCCCAAACGGGCATCCCTTCTTGCCCACCACTTGATCTAAAACATCTTTTCCACCATTCATGATTCCGCACGGAGGCTGATACCATGTGCTCTCCTCTGGCATCCTTTTCTCTCCATCGACGTATCGGAGCCGATGTGCTCCTTCGCTCGTTTATCCACCTTCCGTGCGTACAACAGAATGACCGAAACAATTCCACCACATAGACATCGTTATCCTACCACCATGTGCTTCCGAGAAGCACTACGTCACGGAAGAGGAGGTACGAAAAATGTGTATCCTTGTACCTTGGAATGGGTAAAACTGGTATGAACGTAGCTCGGACACACCACTACCAACGCGCGAAGCAGAGCCTATTCGCATTGCAGTGTGCGTGAAAAGGAGAAACGAATCAGCCGTACGAATTTCATACGCGTGGCGAAGCAGCAGCAAGGATGTGTAGGATAAAATTATAAACTACAGCTCAAGGAATGTGCATTATGACGATAGGATGCTGTTGAAAAATTTTCTCAGGTTTTTCCATCAACGAGTAGGCGGCCACGCAGGGGAAGAACGCAACGGCAAAAAGGATGCAACATGCATACGTATGACACTTTTCGAGATAAATGAACGGAAAAATGACCCGAATTCCGATGCTTCTTCACGATAGTCAAGCTAAAGCGGGTGAAAAGGATGTGTTTTTTTTTTGTTGCTTTTGACCCACTGCCGCTGGGTTCGGCATGCAGAGCAATGTTTTAATATTCCATGGGACTCGAAAGGTCCTTTATTTGGGTGCCTAATTTGATAGAGGCGGATAAAAACCGATTTTGATATTATTCCGACAATACATGAAATTGGGCCGTGTTTTGTTGGTTTGGCAGTTCAATAGAACAAGGTCATGGTCACGACTTGAAGAGGACGAACGGCAGTTTTATTGGCAACGAAATGATTTTGTCAGGTTACTGGCGAGCGAAGGGGTTACTTTCTGATAAGAACGCGGGCATCGAAGTCTTTCGTATTAGTCGACTATGCAGAGCTACATTGGAAATGAATGTATCTCATATCGGAATGTTGGTTGTTGATTTTTTGGCAACGGTTTATTGTTTCTTTTGCAGTCCAGCTCCTCATCAACATTAAATAGTAATGATAAAAAAATTAAAATCCATTGTGGGCTAATTTTGAAGCAGTTGTCGCGTATGTGTGCCAATTTATTAAAATCGTCAGAATAGAATTGTAGAGCTTTTGTTGAACTACTTCCAATGTTGGCCAGAAAATCTGATTTTGTTACATACATGCAAATTATTACAATAAAATCTGTAATAGATTGATGATTGGTTTTTAGTCCGGTTGCGAATAACAACGTACAAATATCGTAGAACGGGCCCTACTGAGTAGTTTTGAAGAAAAAAATGGTTAATATTATTTTAATTGCTTATGTTTAATGATTATACTAGAAAAAGGTCTTTATGATTTGTCTTTAAAAACTAATGTAAACACCGTTGAATAAAAATTTTTTGCTCGATTTACCAGTCTGCTTGGATAAAGCAAATGTAAACAATAGTATAAGAAAGCAAGAACAAGGTTTATTAACAATTTCAAAACAACGACACGCAATATTACAGTCGATAGATAAACATTGATATTTTAATAGTATATAACTAACATTTAAAAATAAATTTAATCAACGATAAACAAAAATTCTTTAGGCTAATTGGAATTTTTTTCTCTTTTTTAAGACATTGTTTCTACTTCGAAACATTCTCATCAACATCATTGATGATTTGACCAACAATATTTATTTTTGAATCTAGTTTTATAAGCATAAAATCCTTGTTTTTGAATGATGGTTCCCTTTTGAAGCTTCCATTTTTTTTTCAGAAGGATAATTGTTTTCTATTTTGTTGGTTTTAGATTTATTTTTTTCAGGGTTCCATCTCGTTGTTGGAGTGATTATCAAATTGATCACTTCGGTTGTTTTTTCAGACCCGCCACGTCGGTTTTTTGCAGGGGTTATTTCTTCAACACTAACACTTTTTCCGGGCAGTATATTTACTTGCTTTCTTCTGGCTTAAACTTTTGTATTGGTCACGTTTTTCCAAGTGTTCTACGAAAAAATAGACCGAAGCACTAGGATCTCTAGCTGTTTCTGTTTTATGAGCTACCATATTCGTTTTACCCAAAAAAAACTAGACCAATCGCAATTAAATGCACAGATTTAGAACAAATATTCGGGAAAAATGTCAAATTTCTCAAATTGTAATATATTACTTACACATTGAGACTTCAGTACAGATTTTTGGCATTTTATTTTTTTCCTTTCAAGTTCCAAATTCATACTTCATGATCAGCATTCCAAAAAGATACAAAAATCTTTACAATATTAAGCCTTTAAAGCCGTGAAAAACATTTTTGTCACTTAATAAGATAGTCATATAGAATCGTATAAGAATCTAAGGGAAAAACACTCAAATAACACCAGACTTAAGTTTTACTACAACAAAAAATAGCTGAACGCAGTCAATTCAAAAAAAGTGAAGACGACAATTACAATTGTAAAATGTGCGAAAATATGGGCGATGATAAAAAGCGATGGCAGACTATAAAGAAAATTTTCAATAGAAAGCATACACATAAAAATATTGTTTTACTTTATGAAGAGAACTCAATTATCTGCAATTTTTAATAAACATTTCAAATCTGTTAGTCGTACCCTTATACAAAACAAGGTTTATAGCCGAACTTTAAAGGCAAGTGATAATCTTGTATCTTCGAAAAACTTCGAAATCAATAGCTCAAATCAATAGAAATTCACCGGCTTCAAAGTTTATAAAATAATTAAATCTCTCAACTGTTCTCACCGTTTATCATATGATGGATTCTGAAGAAAACTTATCCTAAAAATTGTCTTTGTATTCTTCGATGTACTCTGTTATAAATTTAATCTTATTATCAAAAAAGTATGCTTCCTGATAGCCTTATGGAATCAGGTATATCCAAAAAGCGTAACAAGAGCGCGAACAACTGCCGACCTAATTAGTCTTGCCTCTACGTTTTCCAAAGTAATCCAGGAAAGTGTTAAATCCAGAAACAAGCTATTCAACGATTCTCAATTTGGTTTCAAAAAAAGCAAATCCACTGAACACGTCTAGCTGAAATTTTGTAACGATATTTACTCTAGCATATGACTCCAAAACTCCATCGGCTCTTTTTATCATCATAGCATTCGACATGGTATATCAAGATATTTTATCCCATGAAAATTATTTAACGCCGGCTTCAGAGACGATATATATATATATATATATACTATTGTACTATTGTATTGTACCATTTAAGTCTTTATTGTTTTTTATCAACGCTGAAGTGAGTCTTCCGTGCAATTTTTCACTCAAAATCGCAATACAGTATTTGTGGCGCATACCTTAACAAATTAGAAGCATAATTAATAAAACAGGAACACCGTATCCGTAAAGTCTCTTAAATAAATCGGAGGACTTCTAGTTTTCTTTTGTGTAAGGAATTAAACATTCTTCCTTCAAAACACCTATACCCAAAGTCAATAAAGTCATTTTTCTCAATTCTACTCAGTAACTGCTTTAATAAATTACCAACTCAATGTAGAACCGAAAAACGAACATTTTTTTCAAAAATCCCTGAAACAATGGCTTTTTTTATTGTTAAATTACTAAAAAAAAATTTTTTAATATATTGAACAAATCGAGTTTGTTTTCTTTGAACTTGTCGGCGATGTACACACTTCACATAATTTCTCTATGTTTTTTAAAAAATGGATTATTCCTTCTCAACATACGACACTTATTTACTTGGATAACTGTATGTGTAAAACTTATTTTTCAGATATTTAGTAACTAATTTACAAGCTAAAAATGGATAGATTTAGCTGAGGATTAATGAAATATGTGCAATTTCCAAATCGTATTGGATCTGTGCTTCTTGTGTGCGTGCAATTTCATTTAAAAGTTTCCAACTCCGACATCTGATAAATATTTGCGTGTATACACTAGCCTCAGAAGTATCACTTTTATCGAATCCGGATTGTTGGAAACATGTTTTGATTGCACAAGGACTTATTTGTTTCTATGCTTATTTTAGGACATTTTTAGGTTTTATAAGCTGACTATTCTTGCATCTTCTTACGCAGTATTTGTTTTAACAAGAAAGTCCTGCATTGCAATTTCAAAATATTGTTCGCCCTTTGATGAACTTCTTGAGAAACGGATGTAAAGTTTGGTGACAGGTAATCTTATTTCATGCTACACTAAATGAGGTTTCTGGTGTGCGAAGTAGGATCATTTAAGAAAAGTACACTTTTCCGTTTTCATTATCATTTTTCTCGTCATTCTGAGATTATGTTTTGTTATGTTTATTTACAGGTTTATTTTCCCTTTTTTTTTTAAAAAATAAAAGGCATAGAATAAAAAAATTGGTTCATCATGATTATCAGGCAACTACTACTGATACAACTACTGCAAAAATATTATCCTAATTTTGAACATTTTAAAGTTATAAGTTTTTTCCATTTTCTGTAAAATGTGTTCTAACGTAAATAGACACTCCTCAGTAAGTAAAATTGTAAAACGTTCCTTAGATAAGTCTCAATCAATACTTTAGTGTCCTTTTAATGCAAAACTTTTAATTGCAAGAGCTCTAAAACAAGCCAGTTTCATTGGCTTCATAAATTGAACTGACATCGCATTTGTTAATATTGAAGGGAATTTTCAACCATCACTTGTCTCGCCCCAAATGCTACATACATACATACATGTTGCTGGATATGTTATAATATTTCTGAAGCTTTTGAAACAGATTTTTTTAAATTTCTAAGTGACCTTTGGCTTTTCCATAAGGAGTAGATAAACCTTTATTTCTCAAAACAATAAACCAATGCAAAAGTTTTTTGAAGACTGCCATTCTTTTTTGTGTCTTAGAGTCTACTTTTGAGTCAGGATATATTTCGTATTGCATTCTCTGCCTAGCAATTATAAATTAATTATGAAAAATATGTATCCCATTTTGATTGCTCCTTTTAACTTCCCAGTTCCCTGTGGGAATTTATTGTAATGGGATCGATTTTGCGAATCCCAAATTTTGACATATCTCCACGTTTTAAGGTCTCTAGAATCCAAAGCCATCATTTTTAAAGAGATGTCTGTGTGTGTGTGTGTGTGTGTGTACTTATGGGCGTATGCGCGGTATGTGTGTTCGGAATTATTTTTCGTCTCGATTATCTCAAGAACCAAAGATCCCATTTGACGTGGGACTGGTTTTATTCGACGTGTAATCACATAATTTAAAACTGAATTGTTTTCGGCATAATTGGTGAAGCCATTTTTTATTGAGAATGAAAAAAATTGAAAAAAGACAGAAAAATACTTAATTTTGAAACTGTTGAATTGTACTATTAATTCGTGCAGATCCCAAATACTTTCATAGTCATATTATTATTATTGTGCGTTTTAGCAAAATTTTGATTAAAGCTGTAAAAAATGTTATTTAAAAAAATCAAGATTAATTTATAGAATTCCAAACTTATATTGTCAGGTTTGGAAAAATAGAAGTAGTGACGCTAATGCACTTAATTATTGGATATTGTTATAAATAATTTAATATTGTTAATAAAAATCAAAAATTATTAGTTGTAATTTGATATTGTAAATATAAAGTCAATTATAATTATTCAGGAACGATCACACATGCTTAATAACGAATGATTATTACTTATAATAATTGAATGCCTTCAATAATGAATGTGGATTTCTGGGCCGAGAAGAAGGAAGAGGAGGGCAAGGAGGATGACGAGGAGGAGTACAAGGAGGAGGACGAGAATGTTGAGGCTTTAGTAAAGGACGACCAGATGGTGGATTGCGTCTTCCTGTACCAAAACTTTTATTGCTAAAAATAAATAAATAATAATAATAAAATAAAAATAAGGAATATAATTATAATAATTTAGAATAATAATTGTAATTATTAAAAAGAACAAATCATGGCCTTTTTATTCGCCCCACTGGGAAGTTAGTCGTGTGGGCCTTAAGAGTCGCACTGAGACCACTTTTTTTTATTTACTCTTATGCTTCAATTCCTAGTTTGAATCTGAATTTAGAGTATTTACGTTTCACATCGTAATGTTGTTGTATTTTGACAGACTTTGTTCGTTTTTGGCTTGAATTATTAGTGCTTTCAAAAGGATTGTGATCACTGGAGTTGATTGTATGGTTGTTGAAGTTTTTTTATTGATAGCATCTTTTTTTGACTGAAAAAATTAGGTTAGTCGGGAAGAGAAATAATCGATAACTTTAACTATTTCCAAAATATTTAGCAGACTTTTCCAGGCCCCATATCAACGAAATTCCAACAACCCCCAGAATTTTTTTTCCAAGAAATGCCTACCCACGTGAATAGTTTCAACAACCCCATGACACCAATATTTAAATCCTCATCATTTCTCTATGCATTCCACGGCGAAATATCTTCATAATCATTCATTATCATCAAAATTAGTGATCCATCACAAACATGTTTTTCCCTACTCATTAATGCTGCACGTACAGATGTGCTGTTTTCTGTGCTAAGCTTTTTTTCAGCTTGCTTTTCTTTTCTTTTCTTCATTTCATCACATCTTATTTTTATTTTCGTCGTCGTTAATATTGTTTTACCTCTTCTTATTTTGATTACTCACAAGAAGACAAAAGTTTTTAGTCATCAAATTCCCACGGATGTGCACGATGTACGCGACTCAGTTGTAAACAGGCTTTATGGGGTATGGCCGGTGATAGTTTGAGGTTAGAGCTGCGAAGCACAAGCTTAGCTTGCCGTGGCCTTAGCTTGGATCTCAGCTACAGCCAATAAAACTAGATATGTAGAAGATACATGGACGGATAAATAGATAGTTGTTCAATTTCGTTCAATGCATAGGATGGTCATAGATGTTGGGAACACATAATAATAGTTGCAGAGAATTTAGGCAAATTGTTGCGAAAATTTGAGTAAACGCTTTGGGGAAGCATCAATTTGGAGATGGTTGACATTGACGAGAATCTCAATGGTTCCAAATAAATTGCAGAAGAATTTCGCTTAGCTTGTTAGCAGCGCACTAATTTTCGAGGATCTCCATGGAAGGAGTTGCAAGAATGAATCAGAAGGATGAGCATTCTCGGTTGCATTTATAACTATAGTTGCGATGATAAGCTTGGATTCAAATGTCGTGTGTATGAGTCTCCTTATCCCGTTGCGAGCGAAAAATTACCAAATTTTAGTGTCATGCCATTGCCATCCGGAGCTCAGTGTGTACCTACATACTTCTTTTGATTTTTTCATGCATGCTTCAATGGTGGTTGCTCGCCAAAAAAACCAACTTTTTCCTCGAGGAAATCTTTCGAATTTCATTTCATCACTCCCGAGTACTTGTCGTGCACACCTGACGAGGTGTGCGCGTACACGCACTCCGCAACGGCAACAGCAACAGCGTGGTGTGTCGAGTGATATTTCTTTCCAAAATAACCAAAGTCTCAACAACGTGACGACAACAATATGCAATTTCTTTTCTGGAATTTCTTCGGAGCCGGTTTTGAGAAATTCGATTTTGGGAAAAAGACGTTTATCATTTGCGTGGATCGCACAAAGCTTGCCAAGGTACACATGCTTTCGGTGAGATATCGAAATGAGCCGCTCTGTCGCCTCCAAAGATGATCATCATCATCATGTTGATGATGATGGCAATGGTAATAGCGATGTCGATGGCTTCCTCTTCGCCAGACACACCACTCTTTAAATGGAGGCTTGACACCATTTCACTATCGCACGACCACGGCTAATTCTTTGCATAGTTGGGCACAGGTGTTTATTGGCTTCGTTTCGAGCTTATCGGCATGGGAAAGTGTGTTTATTTATTTTCGGAGACAGCACAGCCATTAACATGTCTAAAAATATGTGCTGACAAAAAAAATTGCGTTTTGATAATAAATACATACATATGTATATGCATGGCATTAGTGAGTTGTAAAATTTTTAATTTCCTGTGCTAATGTCGCTTGGGAATGGAAGATCGGACGGCATTTTTCGTTTTTGGCTCAGCGAAAAGAAGTGCTGAGAGTGAAGATTGGATGGCTTACTGATATGGTTTTTAGTGGCATTTTCTTTCGGAAAGTAAAAGTATTGGATGTTATCTACATCGTCTCGTATGGCTGGCTGATTAGGACTATACACGCTAGATGCTAGTAGGAATGCAATGCAATTTGGCTGTTTCTATTCCAAATTACCGAAAGGATCACACCACATAAACTGGTGCCAGGGAGACGTTAAGAATTGGGCATATTCGTTTCGTCAATGGTTCCAATGGAACTTTTCCACGTAGTCCAATCCCTAAACTACAAAACTTTTTGTGAAGCATTTACCGAAAAATATGACAATAAAGGTTAAGATTATGGCCCCCACCCCCGGATGGGGCGGGAATAAGAGGGATCGAATGAAGGGGGTTCCCCTACTACTACGACATAAAAAGTGCGCGGCTGTGACGGCCGCTGGGATCTAGGAAATAATTTTTAGACATGTTTGGATCTCAAACAAATTCAAAAAATAAAAAAAAATTTAAGGAAAAAAATAAAAAATTAATAAAAAAAATATTAAAAAAATATTTAAAAAATTGATAAAAGTCATTTTTACCGTAAATGTAATATAAATAGGAATAACACTTTGGAGACACGTTTTAATTTTTTCGAAATCCAAACATGTTTAAAAATTACTTCCCAGATAAATTTTACGGTTTCATATGATCTCTTAAAATAGGCAAAATATTCATTTTTTAGTGGGGGAACTCTCATAACTTCTCATGGAGTCGTGATCGCCGCGAAATTTTTATGCCGTAGTAGTAGGGGAACCCCCCAATTTTGACCCTTCCCTACTCCCGCCGCCTTCGGGGGTGGGAGCCATAATCTTAACCTTTACTGAATATGACTTGTTATGAAGTTGATACCTGATAGCCGAATATTACGGAGACCAACCATTGCCTGTCCAACTCAATAGACTTCCTTGCGCATTGGTTATTCGTTGAATGTTCAAAAGCATACACCATATACAAAATTATTTCGACAGCAAAAAAATTATGTTTAAATGTTAAATCTCCCGGAAAATCTATCAGCTCGTTCCTTTTTGCATTTCGAAGTATGAGTATCTTGCTTCTGGACTATAGCACGCGTAATATACCTCGTTTAGTACAACCTTCTGCGTTTATCAGTTTCTAGGAGGTAAATATTCAGGAATTCTCTCTGTTGCTTGTATCCTCATCTTCATTTTGAACGAAATAGGAAGCAAAGATGCCACGACTCTGCAGATTTTAGAACCAGAGCAAAATAATGGCACTGAAATTTTGGTATTTTTGTCTTCTATCAAAAAACCGACAACAGTATCAATACTCTATAGAAGTTATGATTTTTCAATAAAAATGAATGAAAGTTGTTTGCAATTAAGGGGTCTACCCTCTTTTATCAGTGCAAAAACGGGTTCTTTTTAAAAAATTTTTAGATAGGTTTAAATTATAAATATTGGTAAAAAAGGGGTTACATTCAATAAATAAACACTCAATACACACATTCATTTCTGTGAGTTTTTATCAATGAAAATTGTGGTTAAAAAAATATCAAAAAAAACGAGAGTGGTGTGCGCCATTGATGAAATTTTCGAGATGATAGATCTGAAACAACAAAATCAAATAGCTTTAGGTTCAGTATGTTAATAGCTATAGCGCGTTTTGATTTTCCCAAAATTGACAAAATGGCGGACATTTTTCGGAAAACTACGGAAAAACAGGCTTTTTTCCCTGTTTTTTGGCCAAAAAAATATTTAAAATCAAAATTTTACAAAATCCTTTATTCGCGGTATAGCAGTCATAAAAAATCTTTGATAAAAATTTGGTGAGCATCGGTTCAGTAGTTCCCGAGATTTCCTTAACGCGGCGTCGAAAAACGTTGTTATATCATATTACAATTTTATAAAGATTGGAGCAGTCTAACTGTGTTTTTGAGAAATTTTCACTTTGTCACCCGAGCGCGATTATTCATTAAAAAAAATTTTAACCGCGTTTTCTCGAAATAACTTTTTTCGACGCCGCGTTGATGAAATCTCGGGAACTACCAACCCGATTCTCACCAAATTTTTACCAGACATTATTTATGACTACAGCAATAGCGTGAATAGGAAGTTTTTCGAAATTTTGTTTTGAAATATTTTTTGGACCACAAACGGTGAAAAAAAGTATGTTTTTTCGTATTTTTCGAAAAAAGTCCGCCATTTTGTAAATTTTGCAAAAATCAAAAATCGTCTTATTTGCGCTATAGCTATGAACATATTGAACATGAAACTATTTAATTTTTTTCAGACCCACCATCTTAAAATTTTCATCAACAGCGCACACCCCTCTCGTTTTTTTCGACATTTTTTCAACCAGCATTTTCATTGATAAAAACTCACATAAATGAGTAAAAAAAATATTGTGTGTTTCGGGAGTCGATTTATTGAGGATAACCCCTCCTTTATCAATATTTACAAATTAAACCTATCTAAAAAAATATTGAAAATAGCCCGTTTTTACACTGCTCAACTTTCTGACTTGCAAGCTTTCAAAAATTTTGAGTTTTTTTTAATTAATTTAGATTGCACAATTAATATGCGCAATGTACTGAATCGATTTTAATGAAAACTGGTGTGCTGTTTAATTACACTATAAATTTTTTTTAGGCGAACTACGAAGGTCTTAAATGCATTCTAAGTGGTAAAAAAAATTGAATAAAAAGGGGTTTTCTTTCTCTCTTTTTAAATATTTATTGCTGTTTTGTGGCAAGGGTTGAATGTTTTAAAATGTTTTTAACCAACCCTATCTTGTAGAAAATTGTATTGCCCAACTTTTATTTTCACACAATTTTGCTCTGAAATGAACCGTTTTCAAGTAAGGAGTGAGAAAAGTAGGAAAAATACGTTATTTTTTGAATTTTTTTTAAAACATTTCGATTTTTTCAATGTTCCCAATATTTTTTTGAGAGAAAGCTTAGATCAATTATTGTTATACGAGTTATTTCACAACTTTTCCTGCAGAAGTCAGTGTGCCCCCTCACAACGCGAAAATGTAGTCGTTTTTTTACAGATCCGCCCTTGTCTACAAGTTCCTTAGCCAATCCAACTTCGATATATTTTGTAAAACGTTTCCGTCAAAAAATTTCGAATGAAATCCATAACACTTTTTTCGACAATATTTTAAATCCAAGATGAAAAATTAACTAAGTCTTGCATTCAGCTGACGATATTACATGTTTTTTTTTATAGATTAACTTCAAAATAGGTAATGCTTATTGATTTTTCTAATATAAAATGGTGACAAATACAATGTCTATACTGGACCAAGGTATATAAACTAGACTAGTCTAGTTTATATACCTTGATACAGGACTAATGAAATTTTTTTACGCAACTAACAAAAGTGGTCATTACGCGACAAAATCTGATTCAGCTGGCGTAGAAAAAACTGCAGTCAATAATCTTTAAAACCCAATCTCGTCAAAATATTCAGTATCGCTCTTTTGTCTTTCAAGCCATTTCTTACGTAAATATTACTTTTCAACTTCCAACAAGTCAATTGAATTTTTTGACTAATAAGTGACTAAATGCATGAATTAAGCCTTAATTCATTAGAGGCCGGTGGGGAAGATCTACTAATTCGAATTTTTTATTCGATTATACAATTCATCGTGTTCCAAATAAAATAAAATTTAGTGAATAAACGAATACCAAATTTTTAAAATAGTTTAAAGAATTGAATTGGAATCTGATCAATCTCATATTTTCATGCGATGTATAGTATCAGATGTTGTGTATAAAAAACAGGACAATAGAGCCAAGTAAGCTCAACTATGAATACAATTTTGGTAGACATAATTTATTGATCAATAAAGTTTCGACGAGTTGTACTAAACCGTGTTTCTATAATAAATAACAGACACTACTCCTTATACACGATTTCAAAATTCTTTGTTTATTACAAATATATATTTCGGACATTAGCTGTGTCCTTCTTCAGTGTAGTAGTGTCTGTTATTTATTAGAATTTATTTGTTTGAACAAATAATAAAATATAAAGTTTTCCATGTGGAATAATAGGAAAAATATCCTGGGTTACCTTCATATTGGGCATATAGACCAGGGCGGATCTGTTTTCAGATGGACGTTGGGGGGGGGGCACGCTGATTTTTGCAGGAAAAGTTGGGGAATAACTCGTATAACAATAATTGATTTATGCTCCTTCTCAAAAAAGTCGGGAACATTAAACAAAATCGAAATGTTTAAAAATTTGAAAAAAAATCGTGTTTTTTCTGCTTGTCTCATTCCTAACTTCAAAACGGTTCATTTTAGGTCAAAGTTGTGTAACGATAAAAGTTGCGTTATAAAATTTTCTATAAGATAGGATTTGTTAAAAATCCTCAAACATTTAACCCTTGTCGCAAATTGCAATAAATATAAAAAACAGGGGGGAAAAAGCCTTTATTTTATTTAATTTTTTTTTGCCACTTAAAATGTACTTAGGACCTTTAGATTTTGCTTAAAAAACTTTTACAACATTATAAAACAGCTAACACATTTTCATCAAAATCGATTCAGATTCGTCGTTGGTCACATGCACTTTACAAAATTAAAATTGGCGGTCTCAGCAATTTTGGCTAAAACTCTAAAATTGTGCTGGGCGGCTGCGGATTTTGTTGATGGGAGCATGGCTCCTGTGACTGAATGCGCATGCGCTCAGCACAATTTTAGAGTTTACTACCAAGTTTAGCAAAAATTCCTGAGGATGCCACCGATTTTAATTTTGTAAAGTGCATGTGACCAACGACCAAATTAAGTCGTTTTTCTACAGATCCGCCCTGGTCTAATACAGTAAAGGCGCATTTCAAACGTAGTAGTTCATGCAATATTTAAGATATAAAGTTACGGGAAAAATTATTTTCACTCAATCTTTTCTTCTATAATTGCGATTTCTTTAGGATTTATAGGCACTCCCTTTCTTTCAGTTTCTCAAACAATTTTCATTTCTTAAATTCCAAGAGTGATCCTGCATTCCATCTAAATTATATTTTTTGTCTTGATTATCCAGGAAAAATCTTCCATCACCACTCAAACATAGATTGGGCCGTCTAAGACAGAATCCAATCCATCCTCCTAATTGGCTCATTAAAACCAAAATCCCAGATGATAATTCTTTCGACTCAATTAAAAAACACTCCACATATGTATGTGGGCTATTGTTTTTTGCGGGCTCAAACAACCAACCTACATTTTCAAATTAACTGCACGTTTGTAAGGCCGTACAATGAGACGGCGACACAGAAAAAATAAATAAATTCAATAGAAGTTTTTCCCCACCAAAAATAAAATGACATCGCACAAATTAAACGAAAAAATATTTTCGCTTTCTACCGCTATGATAGCAACAATAACACCAACAACAACAATTCCATCAGAAATTTATTATTACCAATATTTTTCTCGTCTCTTTGCATTTCGTAGTTTTTATTTATTTCAGTTTCGATAATTATTCTTTCCATGACGCTTTTTTTTACTTGTTTGATAGCGGCAAATGTAAATAAATAAAAATTTCACTACGGGCGTTCGTACACTGCCAATGAATAAATGTGCCTGTATGTGTATGTTTGGGGAATACGAATTTTGTTCAACAAGGTTGGAGGAACGATCGTGTTTCGAATTGAAAACAAATACTATTGCAAAATTTGAATCGAAACTTCTTTCGTAGCGGGTGGCTGTGCTTATTTCGATTCGATGTCGATCGCTCTCAAAGTTGCGTCAGTGTGAAATATAGCCACTTACTATGGGTGGATTAGTGTGGATCTCTGTAGAATAGATTCGTGTACAGATACAGGATTCATACTATCCACCGGCAGAAACTGGTTCTCGCCTCACAAAAATCGATGTGTGCTTATTTCCAACTGTTGGGTCTCCAATATTCCTAATTTCCCCAATCACCCCAAACGATTCGCTCCAAATTCGCTGCTAAACTAAATTAAAATTACTTTGAGCATATATGTGCGAGTGTGGGTGAGCCGCAAAGTGTTTGGAGAAATTTTGAAAGCAACACCAACACACTCGTGACTGTGGCTCATGCGATCGTAAACGTTGTTGTTTACTCGCTTTTCAAGAAGTTTGCCTGTGATTTTGGCACAGCAAAGAATATACGATGCCATCTGGCTGGATCCTCGTACAGGACATCAACTGGTTTGGTGGGTGGGAGTGACAACTGTTGTTCCTTGCTAGGCGTGTTGCTATTCTCTTCTTCTCGCTTTGCAGCCAAACCGGTTTGCTAGCAATAAGCCGAGCTATGTACATGTTTGCGTCGAAAATCAAAAGTATTTCGTCTATGAAATTTCTTTTTTCGTATTCGATTTGATTTTTAACCCTATGTTGCGCATTTGAGAGGTTTTGGTTGTACTAACTATTTGAGGGAATAAGTCAGATAATTTTATATAAATGTTTTGTTTGAATTTTCCGGAACTTTTTTTTATGGTTTTCAGAAACAGAAGGAGTTAATTCACAAAAATGTTGCAACATATAAAATAAACTTTATTGTACAGTAGAGGGTCCCGTCCCTGGACGCTTCGTTCTCGAACCCACGACGGTGATGAATTATGAAATAGAATTGTAAAAGGAGTGTCGAATTAAAAACACTCGTGTATGATTGATCGTGAAATATGAGCCGTTGAGATTTTACGTGGCAGGACTTTGTTTTAAGAATAAAAACATTTCAGAAATACTTTTTGTTTAACTTATGTCTACACAATTCAGAACGCAGATATTTTGCGTGTTTTTTTAAAAAACTATGCTAGATTTTTAAAGAACTATACTATATTTACTACGTTTAGTTCAAGCAACATTTCTAGATTGAAAAATATTCAAAGTATATTCTAGTGATGTCTTTGACGTTTTTATTACAATTATTGGTGAAAGTTTGTGGGTAATAATCGCAGAATATGACTACAGTGAAACCTCCACTCGCGGACACTTCCGATAAGCGGACCCCCCCCCCCCCATAACCGGACAAATTTTCTCTACACACGCTTCAGGACTCACTTCGATACCTCCTTCAAGCGGACACTTCTCATAACCGGACAAAAAGACTGGCACCATGAGTGTCCGGCTATGAGAGGTTTCACTGTACTTGCATGCGATTCTCGTGGAAACATCTCTCCGGCAAATAAAACGGGAAATCTTGTTTATAAATCTATTCTTTAAGGAGTATGGTCACTGTAGCAGATGCAAAATCATGTGTTTATGTGCTTATAATTATTTTTATAAATAAATAAAATTTCCATACAAAAAAAATTATTTAAAAAACACATGATTTTGCACCTGCTACAGTGGCCATACCCATTAAGCACTCAGCAGAAAATTGTATTACTCAGTATTTGATTGTTATGAAACGTTTTATATTAGAGAAGAAATACAGAAGTGAAACTTATCAAGGAATATTCTCATTCGGGTTTCGTCCATAATCGATATTGCCGATACTTCTCCGTGTATATATATATATCAAGTCTAATTTAACTCGTCCTGCTTTTTAATGCACTTGTTATTTTACTTCAATACGTCTCCATTTCTAATTGTTATTACATGAAAAGTTAATTTCAAATTTGTGTTAAAAACTTCGAAAGAAGTACGTACACTACTTCTTCCTCATCTTTAATATCCTTTTCAATTTATTGTATGGTTTTAGTGCATTTTCTGTCAATTAGTCTTACATATACAATTTTCTACTCTTTAGACATTTTACTATTCTTCCCTCCTTTTTCCTTAATAGACTTCATACATTTCAAAATATCGACATTATATTTTTTTTTACTGAAAGATACTAAATACTCTCAAAAATAACGAGTTAAAATATTAGATAGATCTAGGCATTATTATTATAGTTATGCTCGATTTAACGCGCGAGTCCTGTTTATATTCGTAGACACACGTGGCTGCGGCCGTCTGTATAGTGTTTAGCTCTATATTTGCAAAAAGAGGTTCAAGTGATACATGAAAACAGTAAATTAAATGTAGTCTAACCGATTTTTTGAATATTAGTAATGCTTTGAATTTTGGAAAAAAAATCACCACTCTCAAAAGTTGAAATGTATTTTTCTTAAACCCGCTTTTTTCGTGTGGTAACAGTGATTTTTGTCTAAACTACTAAATCAATCCTTCAGAAATTTTGACTAATTATTGAACACATGTATAGATATCGCGTGAAGCACTGGTGTTTCAAAATATTTATTTTTTCTACTTTTTTAAACCAAACATCACAAAAAAATGTTATTTCGGACTTTCCATCATTTCGTTATCATTGTACATAACTGTATAAATTTTGTTTCAAATTATAGTCACTCGCTTACTTAATAAAACCTTTTTTGAATTTTTTGTTTCCGACCATTTGTCGTATCAGGAACACTTTCATCGTTTAATATACATTTTTTATATGGATAGAAGAATGCCGCCATTTTGTCCAAAATAATAATAATAATTTAATGAAATAAATTTTTTGGAACGTTCTGACAGTATATTTAATGAAATAAAAAAGAATTACATTATTATCTACTCCAGGCGCCTTGTAATAAACTCTTAAAAATAAATCGGCTTTGTTGGTGAATAAAGCCTATAACCCCCTTAAAATATACCATAAAAATGTGGTCTAAGTGCGACCCTTGAGGCCCACACGACTCACTTTCCAGTGGGGTGAATAAAATGCTATAACTTGCTTTTATTATTAATTATTATCATTAATAATTACTTCCCATCGGCTTCCCTTTCCAAATGTGTTCCAAAAATGTCTAACACTTTAGTTTTATAGGGGAATAAAGTGTTTATTTACTTGCATGCATCACTTTAAACATGCACAATCGTTCCACTTGATCTCAGTGTTTATTCCGTCATACTCCATTCTCTTCACTCTACACATCCTCATAGTTCCATAATAGCTAGCAAAGCGATCAACATCTTTAAGAGTTGCAGAAAAGCTTTCCGAGTCTCGAATTCATCAATAATTTAAGGTGCCGTGGGTATTCAACTCTCGTTTTTTTGAATGGTAACTCGGTTTTCCTCAATAGGATATGGAAACAAATCAAAAAGCCGGTAGCGTTCCCGGCTTGCGAATCAGCTGTGAAAATTGATGCTAGAAAATCATCATCATCTAAAGTATACCTTAACATCATAGAAATCATGTAGCAAAGTTTCATATAGTGGAAAAATCTGTAAGTGTTCGAAATATTAAATTAGTGAGGGACTTCTCACTGTTCTTTCGGAGCGCAATCCGTGCGTATCTGCGCGCATTTCCCCGCGCGCTATTGGTATTAAAATTTAGAACAATTTTCAATATAAATCTTTCAAAACTGTACACATGCTCTGTTAGTTACACGTTAGCAGAGAACGCTGAAGTACGTATTTTGCAGACTCGAGGTTGATATACCTATTCATGATTTTTCAATAACTTCAACTTTAAATGCGTTTATCTCGGAACAACGTTTTTCAAAGTGACCGGACTCCTTTCTCAAACAATTTTTGTTCGATTGACTTGAAATTTTCACAGTATGTTCAAAACTAGTGTCTGCTAGGAAGTACGTAGAATTTTTTTTAATGTTGTATATTTCTATTGTTATTAACAATTTTCAAGCGTTTTTTTTGTTTTTTTTAACGTTTTTTTTACAAAATGACGCCATTTTGTCAATAATCAGTTTTAAAAAAATCCTCCGTACTTCTCTAGCTGTTATTAAGCTTTATCGACAATTATTCGTTTGATAACCATGACCTTAACATTTCCGGAGAAAACGGTCCGACCGCGAAGCCATGAAAAAATAAGACGTTTCTGGAGAAATGCTAGGGAGCCGCCATTTTGTTTTTTAAAGCTCTGAAAAATTTCAAAGAGGATGTCAAATACTTGTACAATATAGATTTTTTACCAAATTTCAATATGTTGTTTGGTTTTTGAGAAAAAACCCCAAAAAATGACTTTTTTCTTACCTCTGCAGTGGTGTTCCCCCTTCAGTGTTCAGGGCTTAGAAAAAATGAAATGTATAAAACTAATAAGAAACTTTGTTGAAAAATAATTTTGTTGTTCATATTCATTTTGGATCACATTGCATAGTATATACATGATCACAAACACATTTCTGGATTACATATTAAATTTTAGTCCTGGAGTGGAGTCCGCAATTAATGGTATTGCAGGCAAACCGGGGACAACATGGAAAAGGACACCAATATAGTATTATCCAAAATGAAATAAAGCGAATGAAGATGTATAGAAAGCAATGCATTAGTACAAGATCGTTTACATTGGGGAGAGATAGTGGAAACCCCGAGAGCTGAAGAATCAACATTTAGAAAAATTTGTATCTATCCTTCAAGAATAATGCTTTTTTTTCATATACAATACATCATTAAATGCTGTTCATTGAATTTGCATCCTGCTAAAAATCTGTGGGTCCCAACAAACTTATGAACTATTGCTATTTTCCATGGAGTCCTGTTAAGGTCCCATGCTAAACATTTGCCTCCTGGGTAATTTAAAAATTTGAATAAATACTGCATGCAACATAGGATCAACCAAAAATCCAATACATTTACTATCAAATATTTTGATTTCACAAATGTGTGGCTTCTGTTTCTTTTGGCGTTTTCTTTTTCGAAACGAGAAAAATAACTCCAAGCAACATTTGGCCGATGTGAAGGAGCCAAACTGAAAAACAGGCAAACAGTCAAGAACCGCGACAACAGAACCGGTTCCTCAACATAACACAACACCACCAACAAGACATTTTGAGTCGTTCAAGAATATTGTGTTTGGTATCTCTTCACGTGCTCGCGATAGATGAAACGAATGCGCGAATGTGTGTGAGCCAAGAAAGTACTATCTGAAAGATCGTATTGTGGTAACCACTTTTGTTGCCGATGGCAAGTTCTTGTACGAATGAATTTTTGAGATATTTTTTTTTTGTGTATATGATTTTTTGGGAGTTTTTTTCAGAGGCTTTGCTGCATAGGTGCATCACTGGCATGCCGAACGATGAAGAATTGGTGCATTCGCTGTCTATTTATAGACTTTGTTGATTGTTTCATCCTGCGCGATCTAAAGCACGAAAGAAGAAGCTTGATTCGTAATTACTCCGTGAGATCCTTCGATAATTGTTCAACTTACAAATGGTATCTAGATTGCCTTCTAAGAAGTCCAAGAACATGATTCCCTCTGCATTGAATGCCAACCACCAGCTGATTCCTTCCCCCGAACTCACGAGCTGCGCCAACAATATTGCCGTTCAATAAATTCAATGCAAGCACATCGCTTTGAATTGAATGGATCCGCGGAATGTTTGTAGGTTTTTGGGTCGACTGGGTGGAATATATTTAAAGTTGGTCTCGCTTTTAGCCGGAAAATGGGTCGCGCACGAAGCCATCGTGGGATCAGATTGTGGTATCGCTAAGTCATTGCTGTTGTTGGGTGGTGCTAGCTGTTGTTGCTGCTGCTGCACCAAGAAATGCAACAAGTCGCGACCATTCACGTACATACATCTGTTCCAATAAGCCGCGACGGCGGCACCAGCACTGTGAAGAGTTTCGCCGTCCTTATTGTTGTTCGAATCCATTTAATACGTGCTAAGAGGGCATTTTTCTTCGCGGCTTCCTTTCAGCGTCGAATTGGAATTGAGATTGGGAATCCACCATCACTTTGCCTTTTCTTTCGACATAATTTTCAAGTTCTGATATCTTTAGATACCTTCGCTGCGCTATAGACGCATCTGTGCACATGCTTGCAGAGGACACTTGTTGCTTGCTTCTGGTTTTATGATTGTATAAGCCACGACTCAGTAGCCGTGAAGACGTTCGATATGTGATGTGGGGATAGAGGAAATAGATATTATCGTAAGATAATCCATAAATAAAGTATCTTTTCGGATAGTTCATCTTCTATTAGATAAATTGAAAAAAAAATGGATTTTAATCACAGCCTCATTTCTTTCTACTATAGAACTACAGAATATTTTTCCTAGATTATAGACCAGATAATAGCGCAGAATTTCAAGATAGATCTTTGAACTTTTCTGTGAAAATCAATTTTAAGCAAGGATTACAGTCAATGACGGCACAAACCCAATTTCTCAATGTAATTCAGGTTTCACCACCATAATATCTTTTTTCTAGCTGCATCACTATTTTTACAATCAATTTGTAATGAATAATGTAACCAGGACCTTTAAGTCCAAAAGCTAGTGGGTTCGGTAATATACATATTTAAAAAACAATATAAAATAATATTCAGTGGGTAAAAAAAGTTAAGGCACGATGCACTCAGCGAGAAAAGTTTTAACTTTTCAGTGATGTTTTTATCGAGAATGTTTTTATTTTCACAATATATCAGGACGGTATATTTCGGTAACATAACAAAAAAAACAACATCAATCACACAACAATTATTAAATATAGGGGAAAAAAATACTTTTCCAATCAGAAACACCGCAAAAAGTTAAGGCACTCTGCAAATAATTTATTTTTCTGAGAAAAATGCACCGATAGATATGCATGGAATTTTCGCTACATGAAACATTTGTCATTTGAGTTGAGTAAATGATCAAGGAAAGTAATTTTTAAAAGTGAGTAAAAAATGAGTGCCAAGATAATACCATTAAGTGTAGAAGTTCGGAAAATTATAGTTCAGCTTTGACAAACAGGAAAATCGTATGCTAAAATTGGTGTATTAGTTAAAAAAAAATCAAAATATACTTTCAGAAAAGTTGTATTAGCATATAAAAAAACAAAATTATTCGAAACAAAACCTCGATCAGGAAGGCGAAAAATGCTAACTGAGCGAGAAGAGAAATGGATTGTGAAAGAAATTAAAAAGGATCCAAGATTAAGTGCCCCATTTTTACGCAATGAAGTTAATAAACGCTTCAAAAATGAAGTGTCTGCTCGGACGGTACGAAATATTATAAAAAAGTCGGGCTTTAAAGGCAAGGTTTGCCGACGAAACCCGTACATTAGCGCAAAAAATTTGATGTTAAAATTACGTTTCGCGAGAGAGTACGTAAAAAAACCAAAGTCCTTCTAGAAAAGGGTTATTTTTGTTGACGAAACAAAAATCAACCTGTTTGGGTCTGATGGGGGTTGGTTTGTTTGGAGAAAACTAAATACTGAGTTCAATTTCAAGCATATCAATCCCACAGTAAAACACGGAGGTGGGAACATTACTTTTTGGGGTTGTATGGGAGCTTCTGGACCTGGAAACTAAGAAATTATAAATGGCAGGATGGATCAACATTACTATCTAAATATCCTTAAAAGGAATATTAGACAAAGTGCTGAAAATATGAGGATTTTAAACTCTTTTGGTTTGTACCAGGATAACGATCTCAAACATACCTCGGAGCAATGCCGACTTTGGGCTATTTATAACTGCCCAAAAATGATTGCAGCACCTTTTCAGTCCCCAAATTTGAACCCCATAGAGCATCTATGGTACCACCTTAAAAATAAAGTTGCGATTCGTAAAATAAAAAATAAAAACTAACTAAAAACAGCCATTATCGAAGAATGGGAAAATATTTCACCAACCGTTTGCAAAACGTTGGTCAACTCCATGTCGAAACGCCTCCAGAAAGTCATAAGAATGCAAGCAAAGTCCACAAAATATTAATAGTGAGTAAGTTTCTAAAATTTAAAGGAAATAAATATAAAACAGATCAAATAATTTCAGATAAAACTATATCGTGCCTTAACTTTTTTGGGGTCGTTTCTTGATGGTAAACAAGCATTTTTTTGTCATGTTTAAAAATTGGTGTGTGATTGGTGTTTTTTTTGTTATGTTACTGAAATATACCTTCCAATCTCCTGATATAATGTGAAAATAAAAACATTCTCGATAAAAATATCACTGAAAAGTTAAAACTTTTCTCGCTGGGTGCGTCGTGCCTTAACTTTTTTTACCCACTGTATAAAATACAGATATGCAAAAAATGATATAAATAAATAAATATTATGTACATATATTACATGTGGTGGCAATCACAAAAAAGTTGTAAGCCAAAATTGACAAATAAAATATGGAAAATAATTTTTCGAAAGCCACAACTTATTCGTTTTCACTTTAATCGCGAAAAATATTTGAATACTACTTTAAGACAATGTTATCACAAGTAGTTTGCTGTAATTTGTTGTCACATTTTTGCGTTCTGTAGGGGATGAAGTCACGTGACAAATGCCCAAATAAACTTCTCACGAGAACATGCATTTTGGTAATCCGGTGATTTTTTCATAATATATACGGAAGCTAATAGTGGCCTTAAGGGGTTCATAGGTCTTGTATTTTCAAAAAATCGATCGAAATTTTAGTATTCACACCAAGTTTGAAGTAAATTCGAACAATTTTACCGGAGCTATAGAGATTTGAATACCGCGTGGTCGGTACGTGCGTTCTGCCTTACCTAGCCTTACCTATTATACGTATGCAGCGCGGTTCTACCGCGTAAAATCAGACTCCTTTCTTTTTCATCAAGCATCACAATATCAAAAGGATGCTCTGGACATCGCGAATGGGGCGAATGAATTACTGTATGCACCTGGAATCGACGATTCGATGTAAGTCACTAAAAAAAACTTTAATTCATTAAATCGCGGTAAAAAAACTTTAAACTCGTTTTTCGCGAAACTTTGTTTTTCCGTGCGGTAAACACGATTTCTCGAGAACAAATCGACCGATTTTGCTGAAACTTTACACAGTTCCTTTTTATAGTATTGACTCGTGCCTGAAAGGGATAATTTAGACGAAAAAAAATCTTTTAAAAACGATGAGAATCGGAAAAATGCTAAAAAAAATATGGTATGAAAATTCATTCAAATATATTTCAAAACTTTAAATTATTTTTTTTTTCAATTTCTTCGTTCAAGCACGAGCCGAGGGCATAAACTATAAGAAAATTTTTGAAATTTTGATTTGAGATGAACCTGCACCGATAAAACATTTTTTATGCGTGTTAAAAAAGCATTTTCCTCCTCTTTTGATTTTAAAACGACTCCTTCTAAAAGTGGGTAGTGCTCTAGAAGTTATCAATAAAATGGCTAGCGATTTCTTAACCAAGTCTTTTTCAATATTCAAAACCAGTTCACCCAAAAACTGAAAGCCAATTAAATCTGAAAATCGTGTTTGCAGTCGAGGGAGGTATCAAAGTTTCTAAAATTTAAGGGATTCGACGGTCGTCAAACGAAAATACGGTTCTCTTCGTAAGTTCCGGTTGTCTTCCATGTTTTCAGTGTACCAAAAATAAAGAATAAATTAATTTGAAAACTTTGAAATTCATACAATTGCAGCAACAAAAAAATTAATTTACCTTTTGAATATGTTGTATCCTTGCTTTGTGAAATTTGGAAAAAAGTTTGTATGGTCAAAAATCAACTTGAACACGAAACTTTTACGTATTCTTTTTCCGCCAATATCTGTTTTAAATCATACGATTCACTTAAAGTTTCATTATCAATAATGAAACATGAACTTTCAGAAATAATATCAAATGGTGCCATCAATTTGTCTCGAGAGGAATTTATTGTAAATGAAACTCTTGATGAAAAATTGCAAACTGCAATGTGCTGCTTCAAAATATCACAGAGTTCCTGATAATAGAAAAATAGTAGAAAAAAAAAATCGAAAAATCTCTGAAAGTTTAAAATAAATACTCTTACTTCGGTTATGCCGTTGCAGTTTTTGCAAAGTACCTAATTAAGTATATCTACGTAACAATGAAAGAAAATAGCTTCAAGTGCTATTTGTTTTACTTAAATAACAAAAAAAAATAGCAAAGGTAATAAATGTGAATCCGATAAGTGGTAAAACAATAATATCTTACACTTTTTCTAAAAAGAAAAATCCGGAAAAAGGTTTTACCACCACCGGCATTATTATTTTCTCTAATTAATATAATTTATTATTTTCTCTAATTATTATAATTCCCTTAAGTGTGAAGAATTCAAATTTTCGCTATCCCTACTCAATTCATAAGACTCAGCCAATTAGGACTTCTTAGTTAGCGGAAGTGGAATTTTATCGCTATAATTTTAGAAACAAATCGAACAAATGAATGCTTGAATAAGAAACACATTTATATAGGGTACAATTATTTCCAGACCAACTTTCGCAGTAAGTTACAAGTACAATCAGCTCCACTAAACTCAAAACCAAACATGTAATCAACAGGAAATAATTCATAAATATGTAGTCTGAACTATTATTCTAACTAAAAGGACACTAAAACTTACAGATTTGGTACTATCCCTTATGCCGATTCTTATCGTCTGGGAAGTCTTATGTCCTAAAATTTTAAATACGGAGAATTACTAAATTTTGATGGAGAGAGTGCATGAAGGAAACGGAGGTGGTTTTAGTCGGTAAAAATCCGGCATGCCGAGAGGCAGGAGCTGATCGGTATCTTTTGAGGATTTCCACCTTCCAACGTTGAAAAAAAAGTATTTAATTATTTTCTTATTGAAAACGTTTTCAAAGTGAGAACGAGTTTCTTAAATGCGATAATCAATCCCAAGCACTACATATTGTCTAGACCTTATTGTTTTGTAGATTTTTCCATATTTCATTAATACTGATCCAAACTCTAAACTGATTTAGGGAAAGTAATCGTGGTTTTTGAATGATCTCGAATGTAGAAGACAAAAGAATTCAAGTTCGGTGACCGGATTGGTCAGGCTGCGCCCTATCCTTATTTGATCGTATTGACCAAACTGCATAATTGCATTAAAATTCTGCCGATGAAGATCGTCATGCTTGATCCACGTCCAACTTCTTGTTGAACCTCCCCTTCCCATGCAAGGAATCTTCTAAATTATGTTTCAAAAAATTGGCATCAAGATCAGGATGTACCAATGATGCCACACCAAACATTGATTTTGAAATTACTTTAAGAGTGAAGTGCGGATTTTCTTGTGGCCACACATACAGGTTATGTGAATTCTAAGGTAAGGCTACGTAGAACTACATGGACGGAGAGGTCAAAAATGCACTAAATCGGGTCACATCGTATGAAAGGGAATGCTCTGGATTTGCGCCTACTTCTTCTGTGAAATTTTTAATTGATTGTGTATGCGCCAAATTTTTGATCTGCTTGGTTTCATTTATGCACCTAGCATTTTAAACTTAACGACTTTTCATACCTTTAAATAATTATGTTGATTGGCACCGATCTTGCGTTGAAACTTACTTATCTAATTCATGTTCCTACTAATTTCCACTCATGGATTCAAAGAATCGTTTTGTTTCGTTTTTCAAAAACAATTGAAAAAAGGACATACACCTAGTCTGCAGCAGCCAAGCATCATCGCTTTTGAACGAGAATGATCAAGGTTCTTTCTGCATGGATAGTGTGGAATACATTCGGAATCTGGACGTGCGTCGGCTTCTTTGGAGTTTTCAGTCCATTGAAATTGATATTAAATGAAAGATCTTTTTTGCAAAAATTCTACACTCAAGCTTTGCATGTGGGATTAGTAAAAGAGTATTCATTGAGTCAAAAATTAAAAAAAAATATTATACCAAAACGGGGTTATTCGTTAACATCTTCCGATTGCATAAACAATTCTTTAGATATAAGATAGATAGGACATCAACTACATTAGAATCTTCATTTAAATTTGTCGACAAAATCCTACTAGCATGCTTCCTTGAATTTGATTCGGAAATATGTTTAATTTGTTTTGTCTATTGTTTTTTTTTTGATTCGGAAACATATTTATTTGATTAGGAAAGTGGCTTATTTCATATGGAAATTCGTTTGTTTGATTCGGAAGTTGATTTATTTGACTTGACATTTTTTTTTGATTCGGAAACTTGTTTCTTTGAACCGGTAATTAGTGAATTTGTGCTTGCTAAATAATTATGCGTGTTTGGCTTAGTTGGATAGCGAACTCCCTGTATTCGTTTTAAGGGGTTACCCCCATTTGTAGCGCCAAAAAATAGGTCATTTTCATGAATTTTTTTAAAGAAAACTACGAAACTTTTTTAAATGAACATTATATCATATTAAAGTGCATGCATTCAACACCTTTAAGTGATTTTTTTTTTGAAAAATAGTACATGGTTGAGTTACAAATGACCGTCAAAACAATTGTATTTTAATTTTTCCGTTTTGCGGTGATCAACATTGGGGCGAATTGAATCGTCTGAAACAAAAAATGTTGACGGATTTAATTAAACAACAGTATAAACTAGTGTTTAATCGAAGGATTTCAAAAAATATACATTCTCACAAAAAAGCGGATAGTCAAAAAACAACGGTCGTCTTTTGCCTATAAAACGGCCATTGTTTATCGGAAAAAATCGAACGATTAAGCACTACATAAAAATGATGTATTAAACAAGTTTGTCGAGTTTCAAAAAGATCGGTAGAGCAGTTTTCGGGTAATTTTGGTCACCGACTTCAAAAATGTCATTTCGAGAAAAACGCGTTTAAAGTTTACGTAACGGATTCTTCTCTTTCAACGCTCATATCTCTGTCAATTTTGTTCGGATCGATTCGAAATTTTAAGGACATATTCTCAGATAGTTATACTTTGAAAAAAATACAACAACAAAAAACAAAACTAAAAGTTACAAATCATTAGAAATTTTTCCTGTGAAGCAAAGCTGCGTGTTCGACAAAGTCATAGCAATCCACCAATGCTTCGGATTTAATCAAAAACAATGTTTTATTTGAAATATAGCTTATCATTTATTAAGACTTATTGATTATTCAGAACAATACAAAACCCACATTCAGGCAGAATATAAACAAAACTAAAACACTACTCGCAATTCATTAAACATGCACTGTGCTGCCTTTGCTATCGCAACGTCTTGGACAGGCGATCCATTCCCGGGAGTTTTATAGTGAAGGGTTTCGTACTTTCCAGCACTTTTTTCGCGACTGGCTTCTTGGTTGGCTCTTCGTCCTTTGAACTTTTCTCTGGTGCGACTTCCACTATCAAGCCATCAGGTACAACTTTCGACACACTTTTTACTAGTTTTGGTTTTTTACTCTTCTTTGTGGCATCTTTCTTAATTCTATTCGCTTTAGCTTTCTTATTGGTGGGACTTTTATTATTTTTAACCTTTGTGAGTTTGCGCACGGTTCGTTTCTCATTCAGAATGGTTTGCCGGCCCTTCCGGAATTGCGCTGCCCAATACTGCACGGCAGGCAACGGCGGATGGAGTGGACTGTACACCTTCTTCATACTCGCGTAGATGGAGGACGAACGTTCGCCGAGCTTCGTGTAGAACTTGATCACGCAGCGGTGCTCCAATATCACCTTGTTGAACTCTGCCAGGTTGCGTGCTGTGATTTTGGCGCCGTTTGTGGTTGACGTTGAACCAGCCAACGAAGTTTTACTGAATTTGTTTTGATCTTTCGCTTTCGGCGGAGTTTTTGGCGTTTTCTTGGGCTTGCCAAGCTTTTCGATTTTCTTCGAGGCACCTGACCTTGAGCCGTTCTGCTCGGCCGCATCCCGCCGATCCTTCAGCTTTCTGTACTCTTCGGGGCTGTTGAGGAACAGCGTTATGTTCGGCCGACTTCGGCGCATCGTTGTGGATATTTTCTTGAGCGAGCATCCTGCATCGCGCATCGAAAGGATTTGCTTTTGCTCTTGTGGCGAAAAGAACGATTTTATCGTCATCCTAGCACTTTGCCAAATTGTCGACTTTCACTGGTTTACACGGTTTTAAATGGCTGGCGGAGTATTAGAATGTGTTGACTTTGGTATCGCGTCGACATTTACGATAAATATAACGTTTGTTGATGGTAAACACGATTCGATAACAACTTCGATGGCAGCCACTTTGTAAACACAATTCTCCCGGGCGCAGAAACGTCAAACGAGTGTTGCGCTAACAATTTGGACGAAGTGTTGACGTTCGCGTTTCGTTCAGTTCGTGATGTACTAGAAGAGTATGTTCTGAAGCGAAGCTAGGTGGTTTTTTTCGTAATTCAAAATCTAAACAATCGTATCGCGTACCATGTATTATGTTGTTGCTTTTTCTTAGAAAATAATTCAGAAGATGGCATCGTCCAAAAAAATAAACAAGCCGCGAGGTGCGACCCTTGAGGTCCACACGGTCAACTTCCCAGTAATATCTACATAAACATCAACAACATTACAACAATGAGAGGTAATAGTAACAGGAATGAGTTAATATGAATCATATCGTCTACGGGAGGGTCCATTGATTACGTAAGGTTTTGGTCGATGAGGACAGATTGAATATTCACGCGGATCAATTGGGGGGGCCTTTTTGGTGTTGAAAATTTTTGTTGGTTTTCTAAATTTAAGCAATTTTTTTTAATTAAAAGACTATAAAAACTATTAAAAATCTGCTCAAATTATAATAATATCTTAAAACTTTGATTGAATTTACAACAATTTTTTTAGAATAAAAGATATAAAGTAATAGCACTCGTATGAACCCTCTTTACATGGTAACTTTGAATGATTTTTCATTTTTAATTTAGCTTTTTCATAATTATGGAAGAACATTTTGCCGGTGTCTCTTCAAAAACTAATGAGAATGTATAAATTTTATAAACTGGATCACTGTGCTGTGCAAATCAGGTTAAAAAATATTTTCTATGAAAAAAACCATAATTTTTCGCATTTTCTTCTATTAAATTAAAAAAACGGCTAAACCGAATTTTTATAATGTTGAAAACTTCACAAAGATGTTAATACACGTCAACTGACACCTTAATGATGCAAATATTATATCTGGTTCGTGAGATATAGTGAATGATAAAAATGACCTTGAAAATCATGATGACTTTTAATGATTTTTAATTTTTAATTGATTTTTTTACGTAATCATGAGAAAAAGTTTTGATGATTTTTTTGCGAACATTGTTTGGAGTAGATAAATTTTATAAACATTGATTACTAAGACTTGACAATAAGGTTAAAAATTTATTGTTTTTGAAAAAAAACCTAATTTTTTGCACTTTTTTCAAAAACTTTTGAAAACCGCTCGAAGGCTTTTTTTAAAAATTTGATAGAATAACACAAACGTTAATACGCGTCGATTGACACCTTGTTTAAAAAAATCGTATGTTTGGTTCGCGAGATATAGCGCCTGACAGAAATGACCTTCAAACGGGCAAAACAGCGAACCCCCCCGACCGAAGTATCCCAAAAACTAATCAGCTCTTAAAATTGCAAAGACGCTTCGATTGACACCTTAACGAAGTCAATCGGACTTTGTTTACGTGAGTTATGCTCGTAGAAAAAAGTGTCCACGAACGTACGTACGTACGTACGTACACACACACACACACACACACATACATCTCCCTTTCTAAAAACACTTTATATATACTCTATAGACCTCAAAACGTAAAGAAAAGTTGAAAATTTCAATTTCGATTTTCGAGGCGATTACAAGAACTTCCCATATACTGGGAAGTTAATAAAATGTGGTCGAAGTGCGACCTTAGAAGCCCACACAACTAACTTTCCAGTGGAGTGGAGAAAAAATATATAATTTGTTTATATTATTAATTACTTTTATTAACAATTACTATTATTAAACATTATTATTCTCAATTATTATAATTACTTTTATTATTTTTTATAATTTTTTTAGCGGTAGAGAAAGACGCCTCCATCACCTGGTCGTCCTCTTCCAAAGCCTCGACAACTTCGTCCTCGTCATCCTTCCTGTCCTCCTCTTCCTTCTCGTCCACCTCCTTTTCTCTATCTCAGCCCCGGAATCCACAGCCATTATTCAGGGTATTTAATTATTATTTACAATAATCATTCGTTATTAAGAATACTGAATTCTTATAATTGATTTTATATTTACATATTTACTTTACTTTACTTATATTTTCAATATCAAATATATATAAAATAACATTTGATTGTAATTAACAATATTAAATTACTCGTCTCGCGTCTCTCCTCTCATTCTCTTAAACCTCATAATAGAAGTTTGGAATTTAAGAAATAATCTTGTTTATATTTCAAACTACATTTTTACAAATTTGATCACAATTTTGCTAAAACACACAATAATAATAATACGACTATGAAGGTATTTGGGATCTGCACGAATTAATAGTGCTTTTCAACAGTTTAAAAATTAAGTAATTTTTTTCCAGTTTTTTCATCCTCAATAAAAAACGGCTGAACCATAAAATGGTTGAATCGGTTTTTCTGTAAACCCATTCAGTTTTAAGTTACGTGATTATGCGTCGAATGAAACCGGTCCCACGTCAGTGTGATCTTTGGTTCTTGAAATAATCGAGACGAAAAATAATTCCGAACGCGCATACGCACATCCGCACATACGTACATACACATACACAGACATCTCTCTAAAAATGATGGCTTTGGATTCTAGAGACCTTAAAACGTGGAGATATGTCAAAATTTTGGATTCGCAAAATCGACCACATTACAATAACTTCCCACTGGGAAGTTAAAAAATATTGCAATATTATTTAAAAATAACAAATAAAGTGAAGAATAAGGAGTAATTTTTTTTTTGTTTTTCATAGAAATATAGGCTTTATGCCAAAATTCTGAGTTTTGAAAATTTCTGAAAAATGAAAGCGGCATTGATCAAAAAAATCTATGGACACATAAATAGGCCACTTTAACGCTAGACACTTTAAACCCCCAAATACAGTCCTGATACAATTATATCAAAAGTATGCAAGTTGGCATTTATTCGTTAAATTCCTGGAATTTTACTGTCATATGCCCATGCTCTTGAAACGGTTTTGTTTATTCGCAGTTAGTTTAAGAGTAGAGCTATTTGCAGTTGAACAATTAAATAGGCCAGTGCAAGTATTTCTGTTAATACCAATTTATTATTACACAATTGGTTTGGTATTTTTATTTAAATGGAATTTAGTATCGAATTGTTAAATAATTTTGAATCTAGCCTTTTAAAAACATGAGAAGAAGCGCACACTGTTCTAAATCTGAACGACCAAACATTGTGGAGATGAAAAACGAAAGCTTGAATATTTCAGGCATCGCGAAGCATTTAAATTGTTCCAGGCATATGGTAAGGAATTCACTTGAGCATAACAAAAAAGAAGGAACCGTAGAAGACAAGGCAAGAGCTACTAGGCCTCAAAAAACATTTTAATGTGAAAATAAAATCATTACGCGTCTATACAAAAAGGAACCATTTTCGTCCTCTAGGGATATCTAACGGAAATTTAAAAAAAGATTACAGAATTGAAGTATCTTCCAGAACAGTGATAAAAAAAATCTGGTTGTGTCGCGGGAAAGCGAACTTTAGTAATTGCAAAGAACAGAAGACGTCGATTGCAGTTTGCCAGAACTCACCTTAAAAACTACTCCATTTTTGGAAAAAAATCGTCTGGACCCATGAGAGAAAATTTGACAGAGTCGGATCAGATGACAAAATTTATGTCAGACATCCGAAAGGTGAAGCAAACAGTCCCCTTTACACTATTAAAACAATTAAGCACGGCGGAGGCTCTTTAATGGTGAGCGGCGCTATGTCCTGGCATGGTGTTGGACCTTTAGTAAGGATCAATGGGATAATGGACAGTGCAATGTACAAAAGTATTTTAGAAAATCACTTTGAACGTTATAATGATGAATTTTTGCCAGTTACATGGATCTTTATGCCGGACAATGATTGAAAACATAATTCCCGCTTAGTAATGCAATGGATAAAAAACCAAAATTATCCCGAGCAGTATGCGCAAGAAGCTTGTGGAAAGTATGCCAAAACGGTACGCTGCTGCAATCACGAACAACAAAATATTGACCGTTTTTTTTATATTTTAAGTAAAGTTTTTAACTTTTTTATACGAAAATTTAAAGTGTCCTATTTATGAATGTGACCATGTTATTTTCGACTTTATTACTTAAATGACTATTTTATTGCATTTATGTTTATATTGAAAAGTAGATTTTTTTTAGAATTGTATGGAGCTTATAAAGTAAAAGTAGTTATTTTAATTTGATTAATGTAATTTTAGTGAAACAAAATTAATTGAAATTAAGCGAAAGCGGCCTATACCTACATGCCTCCACTAATGTACATCAGAAAAAAATAATTTTTCATTTTACAGACAATGCCTGATTAAGGAAAAGATTTCACCATCGATCGGGATAAGGCTTTAATTGATGGCTTTTATTTCAATGATTTTTTAATATGTAAAAAATACAACGTGAAAAAATTATTTTGTATATTTAACAGCACCATCATTTATTTTATTTCTATGTACATTTTTCAAGTGGCGAATTGGCGTATTTTTTATGTGGTTCTTGTGCAATATGCAGTAGGAATAACCAATAACTATTAATGCCAATCAGATTTGTTAAATTCAGCGTAACCTAACCATCAAGCCTAGATTTACAGAAATACGGGATTGGTAAACACCTAAATTTCCGAGCCCTGGGGATAAGTTAGGTGGATTGTAGTAATTTTGAAACTATAAAGTAGAAAGTATTCTCGACCACTACAGAAATTTCTGAATTTAAAAAACATTTCAATAAACCGTATCAACACAGGGTCTCTCTAAAGAATGCGTCATTCATAACTAAACTGATTCGAACAACAATACAATCATGAGTGAACGTTATATTGCATTACTCCTGATTCATTAGCTGCTCACTAGAAGAGTATAGATAGAATCCTATTTAAACATTGCAAGCAAAGAAGTAAGACCCCAGCATTGAACTCAACTTGAAAAAGTTCTCTAGCAAGATTCAAGTATTTTTTGCCTCAATTGTACTTACACATAGTACGAAATTTTTTGAGTCATTATCATCTATAAAGAGTTTTTCTAAGATCTACAGAAAAGTAAGCACCCTAAAAGGGCGTTACATACTCTTTTTTTAACCGTGTATCCTAAGACTCAAGCAAATTTAATTAAAATACGATTTTGTGTTAAACACAATTGCTTTAAAATTCAGTATAAAAGGAAGAGAGAAAAGAAAAAAAATCATGGTTTGTAATATATGAACAGTCTTAGGTCATCTCATTCTGAAACAGCATTTTCATTTCGTTTTAAGAAGCAAACACGTTAGCATGTCAACCAAATTCTGATAAACTTCTTAGTATTCTTCAAATATCTCGAAATGCTTTCACTCTTCGCTTGCATGTTACAATTTTATTAATTCTCAGTAAATAGTTGAAATAATGAACAGAAATTCTTTAAAATCCAACATCCTTACAATGCTACACAAAATCCTTTTATCACCTTACAGAAATCCTCCTCCTCGCGTACATCATATTAGACAATACTAAAATTGCAACACTCCACCTATTTTTTTGCTATTCTAGCTCAATACTTAATCCATAAGATTTAACATTTTCCAACGGCACATAATAAAAATCGAATCCACCCCCTTATTGCAGGACAATCTTAGCATAAAGATAAAATCGTCCCGACGAAGGTCAGGTAAGTATTCTATGTTGCAAAGCAGATTTTATAGCCTTGCACGTAGACTTGGCGACGACAACGTAAATTTGCAACAAACAAAGAAAGTAAGATACTACAAAAATACGCCTTAGTGCTGTAATTTAAGTGAAATCCACTAATTACGATGTCTGGCCATGGATAATTGTAAATGCTTCTACTCTCCGAACAGTTTTCAAGGCATTAGGAGACGATTATGGAAATGTGTCGCGTTTCATGTGAGCGAATTGAAAATCTGAAAAGTGTTGGATAATGAAAAGAAGGGTTCGATAATTATTATGTCTTTCAATAATTTATTTTATTAATGAGAATTTTACTACCAAAATTGTTCTTACATTATTTTTCTAGATAGTTTCGAATTGAATGCAATCAGATTGTTTTGATTTAATTCAGACTTCAGGAGTATCTTCATTCTCTATAGAGATATGTGAGGTTGTAATATCCTTAGCATTATGGAAGTCAAGAAATGCACTTAAAGACTTCATGTTGTTTGATATGTGCCACAAATACATTTCCAGGCTTCTTATTGCCGAAGAACACATAAAATCAACTTTTTTGATAAGCTTAAGTAGAGGTTATAGAATCTTTAAGTTGAATTAAGGCCCTTTCAAATCTTAATTCGGTTTAAAAACGTCTTACAATTTAAATTAAGGGGTTAAATAGGTCTCGAAGGAAACAAAAAAAAACTTTTTCAAAAAATTATATTTCGAAAACCAAGAATCTGTTTTATTTAAAATAAAAGGTTAGTATTTCAGGAAGTCGTAAAAAAAATTCAGCAAAAAACATTGAAAATTGTCAATTTTCCTGCAGTTTCCTCGTCCAACCTATTTTTGCGGTAGGCAAAATATTTCGGTGCAGGTTCATCTCAAATCAAGAATTCAAAAAAAATCTTATAGTTTATGCCCTTGGTTCGTGCTTGAACGAAGGAATTGTAAAGAAAATGAAATTTAAAGTTTTGAAATGGATTTGAATGAATTTTCGACCCATATTTTTTTAGCATTTTTCCGATTCTCATCGTTTTTAAAATATTTTTTTCGTATAAAGCAAAAACGAGTCGACCGAATGAAAATCTCTTCGTTCAAGTACGAGTCAATACTATAAAAAGGAACTGTGCAAAGTTTCAGCAAAATCATTCAATTCGTCCTCGAAAAATCGTGTCTACCGCACGGAAAAACAAAGTTTCGAGAAAAACGCGTTTAAAGTTTTTTTTACCGCGATTTAATGAATTAAAGTTATTTTTTAGCGACTTACATCGAGTTGTCGATTCCAGCTTCATACAATAATTCGTTCGCCTCATTCGCGATGTCCAGAGCATCCTTTTGATGTTGTGAAGTTTGATGAAAAAGAAAGGAGTCTGATTTTACGCGGTAGAACCGCGCTGCATGCGTATAATACGCTAGGTAAGGCAGAGCGCACGTACCGACCACGCGATCTTCAAATCTCTATACCTCCAGTAATATTGCTCGAATTTATTTCAAATTTGGTGTGAATACTTTCGAAGTACTAGACTTTCGTATGAAATAAAAAAACTTCGATCGATTCTTTGAAAATACAAGACCTATGGAACCCCTTAAGTTAAATTTAGGCCCTTTCAAATCTTGATTCGATATAAAAACGTCTTACTAATTTAATTAAGTTGCGAGACTTTTGAACCAATTCTACGTTTTATATTATCTGATAATAAGTACCAATGGACATGTTAAGATTCTGTTTGAAGAGAAACATCAGCATTTATGTTAATGATGCCCATTTAATGGAGCTATGTGTCCCAAACACATTACAAATTAAATTTCGCAGCCCAATCATATTTATAGACAATTGATGCCCACAATACAATAATTTTACACTTAAATTTCACATAAGAAGCTAGTTGATTAGTTGCCTTTGAGTCTAAATTCAAAAAGTTGACCATTTCCATGGAAAACCTTTGTTGGGTTACAGTTTTTTGTAGTTATCATGAAAATCATTGATCTTATGAAAAAACTGTGCACTTTCTGATCATGGTACATAGCTGAAGTCGCTAATTTTAAGGAATATATGGGTTAAAATACAAATTTGCTATTTGATCGAAACGCCGTCCAAAAGGACTCTATCAGGGAATAAGTATTGAAAGTATTACTTTATTCGACTATTCTATGTTCTAATAGGATTTATTTTTTAAGAAAATTTCGATTGCTGAACGATTTACTTCTTTATTTCAAAACAATTATGAAATTCTATATATGCGTCCAATTGGTTTTGAAATTTTTAAGTTGTATTTAAGTTCGTTCTTGCAATATGATGAGTTTCTTTTAACACGTTGATTACAAATTTTAGATACCGTTGAAAGGTACGTACTTGAAATTAAGGGAAAAAAGTTATCTGAGCCCTGGCTAGACAGCAATCTGCGCGCACTAAGGAATGAAAGAAACAAAATCTATAAATTACTAAAGCTTAACAACAATGCTAGCGAGAATTCAAAAAAAAAGATATTTCGATTTGTCAGAAGATTATAAAATCAAATACCGCGAGGCCTATGAGCGCAACGTAAATTTAACTGGCGAAAACATAATCAGAGACCCTAAGAAGTTCTTTGATTTTGTTAATCTCAAGAGGAAATCATCGGGTTATCCAGCGTCAATGACCAAAAATAGTATCGTTTCTACCTCTTCGAAAGTAATCTGTAATCTTTTGCTGACTATTTTCAAGAAGTTTTTTCACCGCCAGAAATTTCGATAGATACGAAATCCTCTAAAATTAATCCAATGATGATTATGGACATGTATCTCTCAAGGGGAAATGTTGCTCAAGCTATTAACAACCTGGACGTTAATAAGAGTCCCAGGTTTATTTTCCCCATTTTTTGTGGTTCAGTGTATGGACCAGCTTGAAGTATCTCTTCACTTTCTTTTTAATAAATCTTTAACAAATGGGAATTTCTCTATTTATTGGAAATCTTCCCATATAATTCCTATATTTAAGAGTGGTGACAAGCGCTCTGTCCTGAACTATAGAGGTATTGCCGTACTATCTAAAGTCCCTAAATTACTCGCACAAATCGTTTGCCATAAACTCTCAGCTATTATTCAGCCTCTTCTAAATGAACAACAAGATGGTTTCCGCAAGGGCTGATCAACTACAACCAATCTCATGGTTTTAGTTTCTGATGTCTTATGTAAAATGGAGATGGGTTACCAAATTGACGCAATCTACACAGATTTTAGTAAAGCCTTTGACCGGGTCGATTACTCCATACTGATTTCCAAATGACAGAAAATAGAAATCACCGGCTCTATGCTCAATTGGCTCAGTTCCTACTTAGGAGACCGAAGTCAATTAGTAAAATTTCAGGGATATTTGTCCAAGCCAATTCTCGTACATTCTGGTGTTCCTCAAGGCAGTCACCTCGACCCTCTTCTTTTCAATGTTTTTATATCAGATTTATCTGAAAAACTCTCGGACGCATCACATATTCTTTATGCTGACGATGTGAATATATATTACACCATTAAGTCTCAATCGGATGCTGTTTTCCTCCAATCAAAATTAACTTCCCTCCAACAATGGTCTGATGTAAAAAAAAACTTTATCTAAACGTTGGAAAATGTCAGGTAATCCTTTTTTCCCGCAAAACCACAAGCTTGAACAATACATACGTTCTCAACAATACGGTATTGAATAGGAAAGAAAATATTGTTGACCTTGGAGTTGTCCTAGACAAGAAACTAAGTTTTATTTTGCACTACGATACTATTCTCTCTCTTTTAATAAAGCCAAGCTCTAATAGAGCATGGCTTTATTAAAAGCCAAAGAGTTTAAAAATTTGTGGGTAACTAAAACAATATTTATTTCACTGGTTCGCCTTAGAAATGCCAGTAATGCATGGAACCCAAGTTTTGGAGTTAATGATGCTAGAATAAAATCAGTCCAAAAACAATTCTTGTTGTTTGCTTTGAGAGACCTCTATAGCCCTGATGACTATCAAATTTTTCCTCCTTATGTAGTTAGATTGGAGCTTTTGAATTTGTCGACTCTTAAAGCCAGAAGAACAGTGTTATCCTCTTGTTTCGCCTTTTACGTGATTAGAAGTCACATTAATGTGGAGTATTTGAAACAAAATAAAGGTTAAAGTGCCTGCAAGAAGTACGCGTAATATACGTTTACTTACTGAATACCAGCATGTTACTAAGTATGCAGGTAATGAACCTGTTAATAGGTGCTGCAAGATTTTTAACACTTTGAAGAAGCACTACTCCCCTATCATATCCAAGTTCAATTTTAACTCCTGCATTTATAAAGCCCTTCATTGTCCATCCCTAAATTGTGACGTGCTTACAACTGTGTAAATTAATGTAGAGTGTAGCATGTATTTTAGGGTTAAGTATTTGTTGTAATTTTATATTCTCTATTTTATATTTTGACACGTTTTGTTTTGGCAAAAATAAATAAATAAATAAAATGTTTTATTGGTTCTGTATTTGAGCTTTGTTAACATGACCTACAATCATTTTTTTTGACTAGATTTTGTCATTAAAAACATCAATTAAAAGTTCAGCCTTTCTCTAAGCCCCTATTGATTCAAATCTCTCTTCAAACCAAGAACGAATCCATTAACGCTTCATTATGAACCCAAACTCTTCTTAAAAATCCATAAACTATCTTGGAAAGCTTCATACAAACAATCTTAACACCCTCATGAATAGTTCACATGAAAACTATCGATGCGATCAATAATTTCATCGTCCACTGGCTCCCATTAATCTGATAATGCTTCCTTTCTGCAAGCCAGCGTCCCAAAATATTTTCAAACTCCCAGCAATGAATTATTATTTAGATATTAATGTGCACGGGAAAGGGTTTTCACGAATCGCACTGCTTCGCCCCAAAATGTGTATCTAGTCCACGAGATGATATGCGGTTATTATCTAGCGCAAGAAATTTTAATTGGACCGGGTATTCGCTGGGTTTCGAATAAAATATGGGCAAAATTTGATATCTGACTGTACACACGCTCGTATATCATGCATGACCGAATATACAATCTATCTATCCTGCAATTACCGCGGGAGGCATTGCTTGGCCCACCATCGCGAACAGTATCTCTGGAGCCGTTCGTGGTAGAAACAAGATGTACGCACTCTAATATGAGTTGCTTATTTATGACCACTTTCACGAATCAGCCGCTAAAGTTCCGAGACCGTGGCGTCGTCGTCTCCCGGGTAGTGAGTGGTCTTGCCTCCTGTTTGGCTAAGTATCCTTATGTCGTGCTGAACCGCAAAACCATCTCCTTGCCTTCGTTCTCGTGGATATTTCAACCGTGTGGAATGGACGAGCCAATAGCAAAGTAATTGCTGTATAGTGTACACACACGATGGCAACAAAAGGATTCTACAGCACGACGATACCTTAAGCATGCATGATAGTATATCTAGTAAATTATCCTGAAAGTCCGTTAGTAACACATGGGTTCCATTGTTTTTACTGGACTAGTTGGAGCAAGGACAGCGGTGGCGACGTACGGTGAAGCATAAGATGATGGTTTTTGCTCGAAAAGCTTTTAATAGCATCCTTAAGACTATTTGCAAGTTAATTCATCTTGTATGCTGGTACCCTAGCTGGATGATATATTTTATTGTGTACAGCCTCTATTTCTTGGAACATGCTTCTAAAGCGTTTTAGATAAAGCATTTTAGTTAAAAGGTTTTTAAAGAATTAGTTACATATGCTGTTCCATACCAGCTCCAGTCAGACAATATAAATCAATCGACTAAATTTGGGAGGATTTGCTCATTTTTCATTTTCTACAAAGTGATCTCGTCTTTTTGAATAGCTAAATTTGTAAAAAAATTGGAATATTCTAATGGTATCATATCTAAAAAAAACTTAATTTCCGTCCACAATATAAATTTACACAAAACACTATGTTTCAGGAAGACCTATCATTTGTTTCAATAAGCATACATTAAAGTCAGAATCTGTGTCTACTATCAAACTCTCCCTATCTTCATGAATTCGCTATAGCACTCCCAATGTAAATTTTATATAAACATGAACAACTTTCACTTCCTTCCACCCCAATACTCTCAAATAACTATATCAAATGTAAATCGATCCCTCCTGCTGTGATTCAAAAATTAGAAATCTCAATTCAACGAACATAAAATATGAAACAAATTATTTGCATATACTGATTCATTAATTTTATCTTTGATTTATTTATTGAAGCTCATTCTCATATTAATACCAATAAAACTTCACCAATCCCATCATCGTCATCGTCATAATCAACATCACAGCGGACTTTGATTAATTTAGCTTTTATTTTTTTTGCCTATTCTTTCACAGTTAATCGTTAGGTTTGTCCACGAATCGTTGCTCATGATCCACCGAATGTTGTGTTCTTTCACCAGATGGATATTTTCTCCAATCTAATGGGTCATTTAAATGCTAATCGGCATGCAAATCACCTGAGAAACGCAGAAAAGACAGAAAAGAATAAAACAAATAAGATACTTATGGGTATAGCTTTGGATATGCGGGTCGACAAAAAATATGATTTAATCAATGAATTTGATAGGTTACAAGTTGTGAAGAGATGTTTTTTTTCGGGAAAAATTGGATACTAAAATTGATCTATTATCTAGCTTGAGAATTCCTCTTGATGAGAAAATACTTGCAAAACAATAATTCAAAAGAGAGGAGTAAAGTTTGGCCTGCTTTCATATTTTTAGAATTGCTTGGTTGGTTGGTTGTACCTTTATCCAAAGATGGCTCACTTAGACCACGATAGGCCCATTGTGGTACCACAGAAGAGTAGGGTGGCACTAGAACCTGCGGGATGATGGAACCATCCAGATTCTCGAATGAAGCCGGCTATGCAGCCAATATCTAAATCAGCTACCTCCGTGATGTTGTCCGAGAAGGGCGAGCCCAAGGTTTGCATGCGCTTCCTGGACAGTGCTGGGCATTCGCACAGAAAGTGTTTGATTGTTTCATCCTCATCCTCTGATCTGCAACTTCGCCAGAGTTCATTGAAAGGGACACCCAATCTTTTTGCATGTCTGCCGATCAGACAGCGTCCCGTCATTACAGAAACGATGGAACTCAAGGTTTCACGGCTTGTGTTGAGGAGCTGCTTGATGCGTTTGGAGCACAGTGCGTGCCAAGTTTGCGTGGTTGTGTTACAAATTTCGTCAAGCACCCAGGCCCTATTCGCAGCCTCCACGTAGTACTGCTTGAATCCTGGCTTTATGGTGGCCAGAGGTTGACCGACTTGGGGGGTAAGTGTATACTCCTGAAGCTCAGTGCCCGCTCTCGCTATGGCATCTGCTTCGCAGTTTCCCGGTATATCACTATGCCCCTGTACCCAGCAAAGAATTAATTCACAGTGAAGCGACATCATGTTCAGTTGCGAGCAGCATTCCATAGAATCTTTAGGTGAGATATGCACGCTGGATATGGATAGAAGCTTGACTGTCAGAAAAGATGTTTAAATTTCTTATGGAAATTTTCTGATTTCTCAGCCAGTCTACTGCCTTGTAAATCGCAATGACCTCTGCCTGAAAGACACTGCAGTGGTCTGGTAATTGGAAGGATAGTTTCAGGCCTGGCTGTTCTGAGAACACGCCACAGCTAACTCTTCCATCCATTTCTGATCCATCAGTGTAGATGTCGACCGATTCCTGGATCCCACCTCTTTCTGTGAACCAGTTCTCCCTACTGACTGACCTGAAACCATGGTGAAAATAGGGAATCGGAGAAGCAAGGTCTACTTTCTCTGGCGTTGATCCATCCCTCCGTAGTATTGTGGAGTGACCAATGTTACCCTCATGTCAGAGTCGTAGCGCTTTCAATCGGACCGCAGAGCACTTGGTCTGCTGCCTCGTAAGTAGCTCTGTCGGAAGCCAATCTAATAGCATTAATAATGTCTTTGTTGGTGTAGTCCCATAGTCTATGTATACACTAGTCCCAAAACTTAGAGTAAAAAGTGGACTATCAATTTTCAACGCCGGGTAGCTCCGTGGAACTACCAAAAGCTCCAAGCTTCAAGCACGAGCATATGCTCTGCTCTGCTTTACACCTGCATTTCCTATAGTTGTTTCGCTGGGATCTCTCTTAAATTTCTCGTAATGCTCTCTTAAATTTAGTTTTAAAGCTCAGTGTATTTCATTTCCCCATCTAGAGTTTTCCCACTGTATATTGTATACACTGTGTGTAGTCCGTAGAGCCCCGTTGATTGCAATAGCTGCAATCTTGCTGACCTTGTTTAGCAGGTTTACATTTGATGTTTTCGCCATAGCAGGCCACCAAATAACTGCGCCATACAAAAGGATTGGTTCCACTATCGCAGTATAGAGCTTTAATACATTTTTGGGATTTAATCCCCACCTTTTCCCAATAGCTCTTTTGCAGCAGTAGATTGCACATGCAGCTTTGCGTTCTCTTTCTGCTACATTCGCTTTCCATGCGAGTTAAGAGTCCAGAATTAGATCTAAATATTTGACCTGATGAAATGGGTTGAGACTTATCTCATCAAGTTTAGGTGGGACAAATCGTGGAATTTTATACCTTCTTGTGGGAAGCATAAATTCCGTCTTCTAAGAATTAATCTTTAGACCGCATTCTTTGCTCCATTTGTTAAGAATACCTAGGGCAAAGTTTAGTCCTTCAGGTAGGGTGTTAACAGATTTGTCCGATATTGCTGTAGCAACATCGTCGGCATAGGCTACGACTTTGCAGCCAGTTGTTTCTTTTTTTGACAGGAGTTTATCCACCACTAGGTTCCATACAAGGGGTGATAGCATTTCACCTTGTGTTCTGCCTCTGCAAATCCTCCTTCTTAAGGTTCTTTTTCCCCAGCGTGGAGTTGATGTTCCTTAGAATTGCTTGGATATAAATTACTTGTAATGTAAATATAGATTTAAGCTTTCAATTCAGCAGTTTTCAATCTGGTTGCCGTTTTTTTAAATTTACCTACAAAATTTTTGTGAAAGTTTTCTTTTTGAAAGTTAATTGAAATTTCACAAATTCTAAAGAACTTTTTATTTCTGCAACACAAATAACATACTGCCATTTATGTACCAATAAAAAACTCTGTGGTTACCCAAAGTGTTTTTTTCTATTTCCTCGCTAGTATTTAATTTTTTCCAAAAATATTTCCATGGACTTGCGTTTAACGTCCACTTACTCCAGTAATATTCTGGATGAATTTGGAAATTCTAATAGACATTTTCGGTGTCATAGGAATCCATTGACTTCCTTTGCATTCCTTAATCATTGTTGCATCCAATCTTATTCATTGTATGCAATCGATCTTACTAAAATTTTCAACTCCTTTATAAAATTAATATATAACATATTTATTATGTTTAAGACTAGTAAAGGATAATGACGATTAATGATTCTTAATTTATGTCTGATTTACAACAATGATGTAATTCTGACGAGTTAAAATAATGATCTGTCTTTGGTTGGTATTAATAGGACTGTCTACTTCCGACTTTGCAAAAGATCGAATTATTGGGTTTTTTGATTCAAATAGAGTTCGAACTATCAAGGAACCATACAAACAAAATTCAAAATAACGAGAATCGAAAATAGACACAGGACAATAGTCTGTTATTAAATATGAATGTCTTATATGTACATAATGACTGTAATAACATATTTATTAATTAGCCACATCTTCTTCTTCAATTTTTCTACTCAATTAGACGACTTAACGAAATATTTGAAACATTATATTGGCTTTTAATGCGATTCACATAATAAAAAGCCCCTGAATGAAGTTAGAAGTCGAGACGCGGTTGAAGAGGGTCACCAATTAAATGAAAAAGAAATCGACAATATTTGAAGATTTGCAGTTGTAAGCTTGGTTTGACTTTCAGGAGATAGTTTATTATTGCGCCCCAAAATACTAATCGATACTTTTTTTGATAAGCTCACATGAGAAGTGCAGATTGTGATGAGAAGAAATCACCAATAATGACCATAATAGCAAAAATTAGCAAATATTGTCGCTACCATCGCTTTCTCCCTTAAAGGAGCCTTCCGTTTCGTTTCAGGTATTAAACCGATTCTCTGTTATTTTTAACTTTCAATTTTAATTTGTACTAGTTTCAGTAGCAAATTAACAATCAGCAAAATGATAAAAATTTCAGATACTTCATTTTATCATTTATTCATTGTGGAAATGTAAATCATGATTAACTTCATAAATACTCCCTTTTTGGCTTAATTTAGTTGTTGCGAGATCTTTTAAGAAAGAATTATAATCTATTTTTTTCCCAATCTCTGCTGAGAAAAAAAATATCTTTAACTGCTCTTGTCACATTTTTGTTCGTTATTTTATCAAATTAAAAAGCTGAAAGCTAGTATTTAAAAAATAATAATATTGTCTCTCGTGCACCCTTCTCTTAAGAAAGGCTTGAATTTCCGAGTATATGGGAAGTTCCCAGGATCCCAGTATATGGGAAGTTCTTGTAATCGCCTCGAAAATCGAAATTGAAATTTTCGACATTTCTTTACGTTTTGAGGTCTTTAGAGTATATTTAAATAGTTTTTAGAAAAAGAGATGTATGTGTATGTGTGTATGTACGTACGTACGTTCGTGGACAGTTTTTCAACGAGCATACCTCACGTAAACAAAGTCGTATCGACTTTGTTGAGAAGTCAATCGAAGCGTCTTTGCAATTTTAAGAGTTTATTAGTTTTTGGGACACTTCGGTCGGCGGGGTATGTTGTTTTGACCCTTTGAAGGTCATTTCTGTCGTGCACTATATCTCGCGAGCAAAATATACGATTTGCTTGATCAATGTGCCAATCGACGCGTATTGACATTGACGTGATTCTAACAAATATTTGAAAAATAATTGGAGCCGTTTTTTAATTTTAAAAAAAAAAATGCAAAATTTAGGTTTTTTTCAAAAACAATAAATTTTTACGCTGATTTTCAAAACGCAGTAATAAATGTTTACATAATTTATGTACTCCAAACAGTTTGTGTAAAAAATCAGCTAACCCTTTTTCAATGATTACAAAAGAAATTAAATTAAAAATAAAAAATCATTAAAAGTCATCATGACCTTCAAGGTCATTTATGTCATTTATTATATCTCGCGAACCAAATATAATATTTGCATTATTAAGCTGTCAATCGACGCGTATGAACATTTTTGTGATGTTTCAATATTTTTTTAAAAAAAATTTTTAAAGCCGTTTTCTTAATTTAATAAAAAATGTGGAAAATTAGGGTTTTTAAAAAAAACTTATTTGATTTGCACATCGCAATAATAAATGCTTATAAAGTTTATAAAGCTTTATCAATTTTTGTAGAGATGACAGCAAAAAAAAATCTCATGAAAACAAAAAAAAATTAATTAAAAATAAAAAATCATTCAGTCATCATGTAAAAAGGGTTCATACGAATGATTATACCTTATATCTCTTATTCCAAAGACATTGTTGTAAAGTCAATCAAAGCTTAATAATATTTGCATAATTTGAGCAGATTTGTAAAAGTCTTCACAGCACCGTGTTTTAGTTTTAATCATAAACTGCGTAAATTTTAAAAACCAAAAAAAATTCAATCAAATTTGCATTTGTAGTAATGAACGCTTTGAATGGTAAAATGTTTTGTAGTCAATACTTTCCAAGATCATATGCTTTAGAAAGCTTTCATCAAAATAAAAATTTTGGCTTTTAGTAGTTTTGGTCTTCAGTGTTCGTAAGATTTCAATTACTTCCTCCATCATAATGCGTAATACATTTTACTTTTTACATGCAATTGAACCTATTTTTGACTGCATATTCAATATTTTTCAAGACCAACAGAAATTCAAAATTAATTATTTATCTCATTGATGTAAAATCGTGAAAAAATACAAATTCAGTGATAATGCCGAAGTGCTGGCAATTTTGACCGCAACTATTCAAAATGCCCATCACGCGACAAACTCTCTTAAGTGGGCGTAATAAAAAAAACTGCATTCATTTTTGTTAGCGCTCCTTTGTCCTTCAAGCATCGATATGAAAATAACAAATAACGTAGAAAAGGCTTTATAATCTTTCCCCCTCCGATTGATCTGCGTGAATATACCAAACTATCATTCCAATCCATCAAAATCCTTACGTAAAAAAAACCAATCCACCAAAATCCTTACGTAATAAATACTTGCTTCCGTAGATGCTACGATTAATATTAAGTCATTCCAATAACTTTTATGAGAGGTACATTTTTATTATTTGAAGTAGTATTATTTTCATAATTATTATTGTGCTTAAATTTTTTAATATTTATGTAGATATTACTAAGAAGTTGATCGTGTGGACATCAAGGGTCGCATCTCACGGCTTGTTTAAAAATTTATCCATCCACCTAACCTACAAGAAATGGCGCCCTTAGCAGCTGCCCAGTTTACTCATAAGACATAAATGGCTCTGGTCGTGAGTTAGGTGGTCTTTATAATGTGGGGAGGAAAAAATTGAGAATATTTTATTTTTCGAAATTAAAAAAACATTACAACTTTTTCTAAATGAATAAAATTATAATGGGAGGAAAGGAAACCTTTTAAAATTTAAAATGCTACTATTTTTAAAATTCCTGAATATCCTCATCCTGCTCGTTTCTCTTCAAAATAACAGACTATATTATAACATTCAAGCACAACTTGAATCTAATCAATATCGATCTCATTGACACAACATCCTTGATGGACTAATTCTAAGAAGCGCCTCATTAAATTTTGCATCCCCCACTTGCATTTCAGTGCATTTTTAATTTGATGTGTGCTTCATTCAGAATGATCTCGACTAAGAAAAAAATTCTCTAATTAACTGTGCCATTGGTGTAAATGCTAATTTTATGGAAATTTACGACAATTTATTAGTCTACTGTGTTTACATACCGTTCTCGATTAAATCGATCGGACTATAAATTTATCTGATAGTTTTTTTGTTAGTTTCGGTCAACGATTTAGAGTCCATTAAGGCGACATCTTTCCTTAATCTGTGAATTCGGATATTTTTTTTTATTTTCGATGGAGTTTCGAGGATGATAGAACTGAAACTCAACGTAAAAAACGATCATGACAATGATATATTGATTGAGCTAATTGATTAAGATAAATAAATTGTTGATAGTGTATTGTAGTTTAATGAAATCGAATTTTTTAAATCAAGTTGTTTGAAGATAGGACTCTTGGCCCAAGAAGTAAAATATACGATAAGGACTATTTAACATGTGAATAGAGTGTTATGAAGGTGAAGTTAATTATAGAGAGGTGCTTGTTGTGGCGATCAATAATAGTCTTTCAATTTTTGTTCTTGATTAGGTAAAAATTCAATCCATTGCTCATTTCTTAAATTTTGAATCGAAATAGATTGAAGTCTTACAATTAATTGAACGCTTGCAAGCAAGTATGAAAAGAGCAATTCAAGAACAACTGAGAGATATTACGTTAATTACAGAAAAACAAAAGTTTATCTTCAGAAGTTTAAAATTTCTATCCATCGATTTTATTTAAACTTTTATCAAATAAACATTCGGCGAACTTTTTCATCAATACAGATTGAACAAAATTGTCCTAACAACACCTTTTCAAAAAAAAAAAATACACGAATGTTGGTTGACTGAATAAAGCTTAAAACTGTCCCAATCACTTGAAATCACAAGGGCTAAACAAGGTTCCTTATGGTTGTTAATTTTTTTGGAAACGCTTCCTACTATCTATCTTCTTAAGTGTGCCACATATTCTTAGTTTTTTATTGTCGTACGTCAAGAACATTATTTCCATCATATGATTGTGCCACTTGTAATTAAACTACGGTTCGTTCGTCTTTTAGCTAATCTAATGTGATTGGATTATAAAAATTTGGGCTTAATTGTGATCGAAAATTATTTTTAAGGAGACTCGAAACTCCTCGCAAATTTCTTTGAAAATGTAATTTTATTCGACGGAAAGGGACAAATGATGGTATAGTTCGTAGTAACGTTTATTTTCATAAGATTGTTGTATTTTAAGGAAGCATGCACTGTTATAGACCAAATTGTGTTTCATGTACATATCAGTTATTGCCAGAATTTCCATGGTATCAATTCACTCGATTAATGTATTTAGCTAATGTTCTCTCTCTTCGCTAAATTCGACGGCGCCAGTTAAATTTCAATAAAATAATTTTATCAACCAAAATGAATCTCATCACATGAGGAACTCGTTTATATGGTACACATACCCCCTTAAACCATCATACCCAAATCATGTGTGCAACTACTTTATGTCTTTTATCTTCATTTTCTATTTTCTATCCGTAAAAATTGGTGCGATTTATTCAACACATAAAACGTAGCGACATTTAATCCCTAATTCCATTTTTTTTCTCTACTTTATGAAATGCACTATTGATTTTCCATTGAACGACACCGACAATTATTATACGCACTCTTGTCTACTTCACCTATTATCTGAAGAGACGTTAAGACACATTATGTAAAGATAAACACACACATTCACACATGCATATGTATACCGAGTGATGAAGTACTTTGAGATTATTATTCAAATCTAAAACTTCCAAAAAACTTTCTTGGAATTGATGTCGCCAAGTGAAAGACATGTTGCGATTATGGTAGTGGTGGTGAGGGTGATGGCGATTATGATTATTGCGATGATGTCAATTAGCATTTAGAGATTTGAAAGTTATCGGCTAAGTGCTTTGACTGTTTTTTTAGATACATTCAATGTGAGCATTTTGAATAGATGTTTTTCCATGTGAAGTAGCAGTGAATCTAATGTTAATGATTATCGTTTTCTTGAATACGACTGCCAAGTTTCCATTGATTTCATATAGGCATATATTTCGTCCTCGCTTAAATCTATCTCACTGTTAAGGCATTTGCATCAGGTGGAGGATCACAATTTTACCTCGCGATGTGTTAAGCCTAAAATCCAAATCGATTGTCTCAGAGGGGAAGAACAGGAAATTTGCTCCTACGTTTTTGTTACCATGGAACCAAAGGAAGTATTGCTTCTGTTGATAATGTTGAAATTTATTTCATTACGTATTTCTCCTTTTTCTCAAATAAAATGAGAGCTGATATTTTTTTTCATCGTTTGGAGGTGGAAATCTTCAAAAAAAGATACCGATCAGCTCCTGGCTCTCGGCATGCCGAATTTCTACCGACTGAGACCACCTCCGTTTCCTTCAATCACTCTCTCCATCAAAATTAGTAATTCTCCATATTTAAAATTTTAGGACATAATACTTCCCAGACGATAAGAATCGGTTTAAGGGATAGTACCAAATCTGTAAGTTTTAGTGTCCTTTAAGTTAGATTAATAGTTCAGACTATATGTTTACTTCACCAAATCCACGTTCCTAAGCACTGCAAAAATAAATTCGCGTATTCTTCATTTTCTTTTTTGCACTGTCGATTTTTAGTCGGAAAACGTGGAAGTAACGTAAGCACTACTTCCAAACCAAATAGTGACTTTTTCCGTTTTGTCTTCTGCTTTATCAATGTGACGTATGTAGTAGATAATCATATCCATATTTGTGCTGGTGTTCGTTCATAGAGGAATGTGGATGTGGTGAAAGCGTTGTTTCCAAATTTTTCTATAAACTTTCTAGGCTTACTAGTCCCTGGAAAATCATGAATTTGTGTGAAATGTGCGAAGGAAGTTATTTCAATTTGGCTTCAAATGGTCTTTGTGTAGCTGAGAGTAGCTGCACAGACGTGGTTGAAAACCTGAGAACGTCGATTGGTAAAGGTTTCACCAGTACTTTAGCCAGAAGTAAGGTATGAGTTGTTACAAGCTCGGGTTGCACAGAGATTTTGAATAAGCGATGAATTTGTGGGGAATGGTGTTTTCTTTTAGTTTTTTTTTGTAGCTTAAGCATAAGGTTGAAGTAAATCCAAGTTTGACGTTGATGTGGCTGTGAATATTTTCTGAAGAAATGACATAAGCTAGCCGTCGGACAAAAATTTGAAGTTGACGTTGTTACTCCTGTACTTCAAATTTTTGTCTCATAGTCGGCTTATGCCACTTTCAAGGAATATATTCATAGTTAGGTCAACGCTAAACTTGGCAAAGTAGGATCATATGATGCTGAAATCTATAAATGTTGCATATCAGACAAACTTATATCTCAAATTGACGAGACAACCAGAATCCTGGCGATGGCAGTGACAGGAGGAGGTTTCCAAACAACAGGAAGATTTCAAGAAGTGAAGTTGATAGCTCAGTAGCCGGAGCTGCAGCAACTAACCTAGAAGAGAGAGATGCAGATTTTGAAATTGAATCAGATGTCGTGCATAATATTCTCCTTGTTCTAGATTGTATCAAAAAGACTCTACATTTTATCGTTTTACAGTCCTTTTTACAATCTTTCAATCAGAAGGGAAATTCCTTATCCAGCTCTCCAATTTTTATTGGTCTCTTATTTGCATAGGTGCCATTTCTATAATATGATGTAAAAATTGAGGTAGTATCACATCGAAGCCTTGTTAATTCCTTGTTTTCTTCGAAGCCTTGGTATTCTGCTCCCAAGTCCTCGCTGATGGTATTCATCAAATGTTATATTATCTCAAACGTTCTTTTTATTATTTTTGCTTGACATTGAATCCAATTGCAAAGACTTCTGACTGTCTTCAATGGCAACCACAAAATGTTGTGTATCATTAATAGATTATTTTTGATCTAATAAAAGCTAAACAATTTCCGAATATATTTTAAACTTATTTTTTAAATATTCACATTATAAATTATTTTATTATTCTGAAGTTAATCTTTTATAATAATAGTTAAGGGGTATGGCCACTGTAGCAGGTGGAAAACCATGTGTTTTTTAAATATTTTTTTTTTATGGAAATTTTATTTATTTATAAAAATAATTATAAATACATAAAACTACAATATCGGAGAATCGGGAAAAAATTTTATGAACGCAGTTTTCAAACAAAATGGCCGATTTTTCGCAGCTCCATTCCGAGGTGTTTTTTTAAAGCGCTCCGCGGCCGGACAGCTAGCAGCCACAATTTTGAACCTAGAACAAAACAAAAAAAATCGTTAAACTACATCACAATACCTAGAGAAGTACATGAGAAAATTTAGAAATATTAATTTTCCGAAAAATGGGAAGCATTTGAAGTGAAAAATCTTTTTTTTCGAAAAAAATTGTTTAAAAATAGTCATAAAATGGAAAGTTTTTTATCTATAGAAAAATCTCAGGCACTTCTTCGCGAAATGCAATTATAAAAATGTGATTAAAATTTTAAGTCGAACGGATGAAAATTGTTCGAGTTATTTGTCCGGCCGATTTGAAAAACACGAACTACGAAAAGTCGGCCATTTTGTTTGAAAAGTGCATTTATAAATTTTTTTCCCGATATTCCGATATTGTAGTTTTATGTACTAATAATTATTTTTATATATAAATAAAATTTCCATATAAAACAAATTATTTAAAAAACAAATGATTTTGCACCTGTTACAGTGGCCATACCCCTTAAAACAGAAAATACCGTCGAATTATTCATTATTTACTTATATTCTGACCATGGAAAGAAAGCCTTCAAAAAGACATTCAATAAAATATATTAAATTCAGGAATGTTTTTCAATTGTATCAAAGAATCAACAGCAATATACCCTTGCCATTGTTTTTTCTCCAACAGAATAATTCTATGAATCAATAGCGATTCAATTGAAAGATAACTCCATTTTGTATCATACAACGTCATTTATGTGTAGGTTTGTCTTTTCCACTGCACTGGCCTTCGCAAATTATAAATTAATCCGTTTTCTCATGCCCTTCCTAATTGCAATTTCTAATTTTGATAAGTTGAATATCCTCCTGGTGGTATGGCCATTTAATTTCAAAGTATCCTTTTTTTTTCTTATACTAACCAAGACATATTTCAACCAACAACACGGTACTATGTTATTGTGTAATTTTCAGTTTTGTTTTGTTTTAATTTTTTCCCTAGAGCTTGTGGCCTTTGCGGCTTTTCGTTTACTTTTAATTATCTCGAAGGACCACTTTGAATTTTTCGTATTCCATTCTTTTTGAGGCGAAATCGATTAGTTGTTTTTTTTTTACTCTCATTTGAGTGGTCTTTGAAAAAGATGAAAAGAAGCTGCCAATAAATTGGAGATGATGTTAATATTGGCAAATTACAATAGGACCTCATCTCCTTTTTCAGCTAAAAACTTCTCACGAAATAACTAGTTTTCAAAGAAAGCTGTTTGTAGCTTTCAACAGTAGTCGGGAATATAATCAGAACTTTCTTTCAATTGCGAAGATTGAAAATAGTTAAGATATGTTGTGCTATTGTTCCTGATTTATGTAGATGTCTTTCATAACGATTTCTTAACAATTCAAGCTTCACATCCAGCTTGAGTTTCACAAGGATTGTTTTCATCCTTAAAAATTGATGACGATAATCCAAATTACAAATTACTGCGTCCATTATTATTAATGTAAAGAACGGAAAACTTCCCATTCTAATCCTTTTGAATTTTTTACAATCCAATTCTCCTCTCAAGCTTCCATCCCTGGAAAATCTACTCTGACATTTACCTCTCCCTCTCCATTTCATTCGCTAAAACTTCTAGCTTTTCTGGACATCGGCGATTGTGTGGTCCATTTTACACATTTTGCATATGTATGCTTGGAGACGTGTTATTTATGAGCACATATCTTTAAAATAAGTTTGTGTGCCCGAAGAGGGCTGTAAATGCGAATGGGGATGAATGTAAAGTGTTTGGACTGAAGTCTCACAAGTCCTCGGTTTTGCGTTGTTGGTCCATCTAATGTGCTTCATCTCCGTCGTCTCGTATTCCCTTTACACTAGGGGCACCGTTTCCTTTGTCGGCAATGTGTACCTATTCAAGGACTGTAATGATGAATTTACATATATGACCGCATCTATCCAATGCAGCAGTGAGGGGCGAAACCAAGTGAACGCAGAGAGAGGATTAGAATGAACGAACATACTGGGAAGTAGTGGCTGAGGATTAGTGCGAGTAGTAACCGATGGGGGTGGTATTAAAAAGAGCGGTGAAACAGTTGGGGTAAATTTTGGTTCTAGACTCTTGGAGCACCATATGGGAAGTATAGGACCGATTTCACCGGACTTGTGAAGCTTTCTCGTGCAACCTGACGGAAAGGAGCATGAGTATGGTAGCTAGCTTCGGGTGATAGTGAAAGTCGTTGGTTGTCCTTCAGAGAAACGAAGGATGCCTTCGACCTGAAAACTGTGAAACGAGTTTCCATCAACTGGGTAGCTTGTTATTTCAAGTTACTATGTACGGAAAAGGAAATTTAATATATGCAAAACTTATAGAACTGCTGCCGGCTGAAATTGGTTGATTCAGAAGAATTGGCGAAGAAGAGAGCAAGAAAGTCAGTTTGTTGTTGGGTTGCTTCCAACTGGGTTCTTGGTTGGTCTAGTTTTCAAGTAATCGTTGATTGTCAAAGGTAAGAACGAATTTGCTCGCTCACTGACTGCATACATCGGTGTGGAGTAGTATCCTTTTTACTTAAGCCCTTTATGCCCGCATAGGAATGTAAGCTTCGTGCTGGATTCCTCTGTGTATGATCAGCATCTCCGCATACTCGGTCTTACAGTCCTTTATCGTTCGTCTGTTCTGGTGAAGCGATGGTGACGAGGGTGGTGGATGAGGACGGCTGGGTTGTAAAGTGACCTGGTCATATGAAGTGACGGTCGTTCTCACAAACATTCTGATGTGTTTGTGAGTACACCCTGAGTATGTAAATTTCTAATCGGGTGAACAGTAGAAGCAGAATGAGAATTTTGGGCAGGGTGGCGAGACTAGATGATGGAAACGGAATGGTGACCTACAAGAATTTCGCAAGACAGCTTCAATAGGGTGGTTTTACTATTCGAGTTAGATGTAAGCGGATGAGCTCGTTTGTGACCATTATCTATCACTCCACCATATAGTATATGCAAAATAAGCTGATTGTTGTTCCCGCTTTTCGATTCCTAGTCACTGCGCGCAGGCTATCCATCCCTTCTATACTGTGCACTCCCCCCACTTATTGGTTATCTTGCTCGTCGTTGTATTTAAAATTTATAGTTGTATAGGCATCATATGTTGACTTTTCCGAGATAAATTTTCTACAAGGAAAGCAGGCGTGTAGCAATAGATAAATGTTCACGAGAACTTTCGAGAGAACTGAAAGATCAGAGTGAAAATTCAACGGTCCATGATTTGTGTTTACTTGAGTTAAGGTTTTTATTTGGAAATAACTCATACATGCTAATATGTAATGCACAAGCTTTTGGGTTGTTTAGGATTTACTCAAGGTTGGGCATGTTATTACATTTCGAATGGAAGCAATGAAAAAGAAATATTATCCTAAGGACCTTTGGTGTCGGCCGAGAAGTAATATCTAGATATAGCTTTGATAGTTGAATAATATCATCTTCCACTTTTCGGACCAGGCTGGGTTTGTTTTGGGTCCATTCGGTTATATGCTTGATTTTTTATGGATTATTGGATTGAAATCTGAGATTCATATCATATCGAATGAATAAGTTCAAATTGCCCGATTGGAATTTTTTAGGGCACCAATAAATGTTGAGGGATCAGAATGTTCTAAGGTAGTAAGAAGCCTTAATTTATTCAAAACTGTAATGAAAATTTTGCTGATGAGCGATGAAAAGAAGAGAATGGAAAAAATATGTTCTAGCAAAGGAGTCATTTCTTCCGTAAAAGTGTCTTCTTAAAGACCATTTCGAAGGAAGCTTTGGCTTGCTCAAATGCTCATGCATAATAGTTATACTGCATGTTGATATCTTTGTGATGTCAGCTAACTCATGCATTCTCACTTTACGGTTTCCCGATACATTTTTGTGATATTTTAGTCGACAACGAACATTCCTTTCGAGTATTGTACCCTTAGGAAATCCTCCAATCTTGATTTCCAGGAGAGTATTGAGAATTTCCAGGAGAGTACAGAGACATCTTGGGATATTTTACTTTTCTTTCTCTATTCTTATAAATCTGAAAGGGGAATAGGACCAGAAATCGCTGACTAACGAGTAAGTTATAACAAAAACTAACAATCAATGGTTTTTATTTACCGAAAACTTTAAACGCGTTTTTCTCAAAGTAGTTTCAACTTCTATACAAAGTATCTCAAAAAATGTTAAACTGATCCGGCTCAAATGTATACCACATCTACAGTCTTATGTCCTAGTTACATGTTTTTGTGATTTCGGAGGATCCATTTGTTTATTAATGTTAAAAACGCGTCTTTTTTGAAAAATTATCGATTTTTTTGTTTACCATTAGGTTACAAATTTTCCAAAAAATGGAATTTTTTTCTATTGATTTCAGTTCTAAATAGAATCAAAAATACGATGTAAAAGGTTTTAGAGCGAAATAAAAATTTTAAACTAGTTTTTAAGGGCCTAAGGCGAAACGCGGTGCTAGCACATTTATTCAACTCTCCAGCGTATTTCATCGTTCTCGCCTCTCCACATGTTTTGAAACATCTACTTCGGTTTATACTTTTTTTTTTGTTTTGCAAATTTAAAAATGATTACTTAGAAGACTTGACATCAGACGATTTGTTGGAAAGATGTTTGTGAAATAACACATAAAACAATAACGAAAGTTTAAATAATTATGGTTGAAATTTCATCCCTAAGCAAATTTTTGCTGGCATGATGATTATGGAAATTGCTGCTCACACTGTTTCTTGCATTTTTAATGAAAGATTTGCAAGTGTATTAGAAATAATGCAACTGATGGGCATTGCAATAGGAATTTCAGCGTATAGACACGTTGCGGAAATCGATCGCGCTCGCGTAAAATAATCGAATCGTCGCAGCACTGAGACCTCCAAAGACGCTAGAACAGCTAAGAGAGACGAAAAATTGAAGCTCCAAGAGAAGTACCAGGAAGAAGAAGGACTAACTAATGTATGGCGCAGGTATGGCAGAACAAAAGGACGCAGCATTCACTTTGAAAAATCACTTGAAAAAATTTTAAATGTTAATTTCTCGGAATCGCGTTTTTTGAGTTGGCGGACATGATTTAAAGAAATAATACTGAATTTTTAATATGTTATTGATGACATGTCTGGCTATCGCGTGAACTAGAATCATGTTGATCGAAAGTAAATTTTCTGATTTTCAGCCGATTTTTTAACCTCAAAACCCGTTTTTTTCAAATGGCCGCCATTTTGTCATTTTTCGGCGGAAAATAATTATCCTAGTTTATGCGATAGCCATTTAAACAAGAATTAATTTTTGTTTTAATTTTTTTCTCTTAGATGTTCCAGACTAGAGAAATCATGCCCGCCATCAATTTTTGGAATTTTTTTGAAAAATTCGTAAAATCCAAAATACAGTTTCAAAAATTTTGGAAATCTTGTTTTGTATACTTGAAATGTTAGTTAATATTTGTGTTTCAGAACAATATCTTTTTCCCTTCCATGAAAAAAAAATCATCGAAAAAACGCGTTTTTTGAAAATCGTAACCTAAAAGTCCCCTTAATCTAAAATTAATGTAAAAATTACATACTTTTTATATAAATTTTATTGGTTAAACTATGAACTATACATCTCATTAAAATATACTTTTTTTCTGAATGTTGAAGATTCCCCGGAAGAGGTATTAAGTTGTACGAGACGTATTTGAGGTGATTTTTTCATTCGCTTGCAACGCCGCCATTTTGTGTTGAAAAATTATTTAAAAAAATATTTTCAAGTACTCTGAGACATGTACTTTAAGGATTTCATATTTAAAATGTTCTGAATAAACAATATTTTTTTTTTAATTAATTTGTTTGTTTTTTTAAATTTTACATGTATTTTCCCCCTAAATGTTTAGTGAGCGAAATATTCAACTAATTCTATATACAGAAAAAACATTTCTCATCACCAGGAAGAATGTTGCAAATAGCATTAATTAGCTTGCTTGCAATATTGTATTTGACAAATTAATATCTCAAATTAAAAATCACAGTGCTCGATTCTGTTTTCTCGTGAAATTAAGTTGTTTTATAAAAACCAGACCTCATAATGATTTCACATCTTATTCACGAATAAAGTTCTTTGAACGTAAGCTTGACAACATTATAAATTGTTTTATTTGTTGAATCTACTCTACAAAAACATCATCACGTCGTCTTGAATTTTCTCAAAATAATAATATACCTAATAGCAACAATTAAATTTCAATGTTTATGTTCTTGCTTGACTGCATATTCAAATTTTAAACGAATATTTAACTTCACATATTCTTTTCTATTTTCTTTAATTCTCCGCAACGAGATAATAATCCTTCTTTTTAAATAACCAAAAAAAAAATCTTATCCTGAAACATTTTCAAATCAACGAAAAATCGTCAAATGTATCTTAATTTTAATGATGCCTAATATTTTGACTTTAAACTATATACGCTGTGGATTTTCATAATTTCATCATAAATTACATGTGGACGAAACGACTTAATTGGCGCCTTTTCAAATGTGAGTGTGCGATAATTTTTGAAAATTGTTACGACTCTTATTTATGGAATGTCCAAGTAGTCATGCTAAGGGTAGGTATTTTTGGTTTTTGGTGGATATGAATAATTTTGATAGCCTCTATATATATATTTTTCATCTACCAGTCCACATAGGCGTAGAACCTCTTCGTAGTAAACTACATTCGGAGGTTAATTCCATCGTGTATATAGAACGCATTCATTACCACCACCAGCAATAGATAACTCACTTTCTCAGCAATACAAAAGTATGTTAAAAATCAACTGGTCTTTTCTGCACCAACTTATAGCCGACCATCATTTAAATGCAATAAATATTAAAACAAAATTGCTGTTTCTGTCGGACGGATCGTATTTCTTACTTTCCTGTATCAAAAACGAAGCAAACAGACTATATTTTATATTATATTTAAAAATGACTTTAGCTTCTAGATTCATCCGAGACGTAGCCAGAAGCCCAAAATAAATAAGTGTGCATTTAATTTCCATATTTTTTTGTTGATGAACCTGAGTAAAAAATAAAATGTTTATAAATTTATTTGTTAAGCATTTTGTAGCGCTTTCACGAACAGGTGATGATAACAAATGATGGCCTTTGATGTGAGTGATACGGTGATAAAAAACAGATTGGTGTTTTGTAGACGATGAAGGTAACGTTGATATATTGGATAGTTAGTGATGATACTATCGGTGAATTTCAAAGGAGACTAGAGGCTGTTTAAAGATGAAATTAATTGCTTGGCTTCTTCAGTAGACGATGGTGGCTGCAGTATTTATTAATACATTTCGATGGTAATTAATATATTATCTTTATTTCAATTTTGAATCAAAAAGGAACTCACGTGTTAGAGTGTTTAAACTTGCGGTGGGGTTAATAGCAGGCAAGGTCATACAGATTTTGGGAAGAATCATCTTAATATAAACAAAATTTTTAAGGGGTGATTATCTGGAACTATGGTCCTTAAATATATGAGACCTAGAAAACAGATTTGTCAATACTTTCGTACTTAAGCTGATAGAATAAAATAAATAAACGTGCCGACTCGGAAAATCCACAAGACTTATTTGAAGACAAGTCTTTTTATAAGAACCTCAATTAATTTCGAAGCAATTCTATTGCAGTATAGACCAGGGCCGATCTGTTTTCAGTTGGCCGTTGAGGAAGGGCACACTGATTTTTGGAGGAAAAGTTGTGGAATAACTCGTATAACAATAATTGACTTATGCTTTCTCTCAAAAGAGTTGGGAAAAATAAATAATCGAAATGTTTAAAAAAAATATAAACAATCCGCGAGGAGCGACTCTTGAGGTCCACACGGTCAACTTCCCAGTAATATTTGCATAAATATTAAAAATACTAAACAAAATAATAATTATGAAAATAATACTAAATATAAATGTACCTCTCATAACAGGAATTTGAACGACTTAATATTAATCGTATCATCTATGGGAGCGTCAATTGATTACGTAGGTAAGGGGGGATTGAAGATTTACGCGGATTAACAGGGAGGGGGGAGAGGCAGGTTACAAAGCCCTTTCTACGTTATTTGTTATTTTCATATCGATGAAAGCTTTTAAGGCATACGATGTAGCAAATTATTGACTACAAAACATTTTACCATTCAAAGCTTTTATTCCCACAAATGCAAATTTGATTATTTTTTTTTTGATTTTCAAAATTTAAGCAGTTTTTATATTAAAATTAAAACACGCTACTGTAAAAATTCTTAAAAAATTTGTTTAAACTATGCAAATATCAATAAACTTTGATTGACTTAACAACAATGTCTTAAAAATAAGAGATATAAGGCAAAATCATTCATATGAACACTTTTTACATGGCGACTTTGAATGATTTTTTAATTTTTAATTTAATTTTTTAGACCTGATGAAAAAAGGTTTGGCTGATTTGTCTCTGAAAATTGATAAGGATTTATAAACTTTATAAACATTTATTACCGTCTTGTGCAAATCTGGCTAAAAATTTATTTTTTATGAAAAAATCCTAATTTTTTTGCATATTTTTCTTAAATTAAAAAAGCGGCTCCAACGATTTTTTGGTAAATGCAAAAACATAACAAAAATGTTAATACGCGTTGATTGACACTTGTCAGACGCCGAAATATTATTAAACACGAATTACATATCAGAAGCGTTTATTCAAGCTTGGTTTACTCGATAGTCGTTTATTCGCTCCTTTCTCACTCGCGTCGCCTCGTTGACTGCCTCTTCGTCCGTCGTCTTCTCCTCGGCGTTGCCAGCTGTGACAGTTCGGCCAATTCTGACAAACTCGGACTCCTGACCGAGGTAATCTTCGGTATCGGATGCGTCCAAGGGGTCATCGTCTAAAATGGGATCGGCATAACACCATGGGCGAATGTGCTCAACGTGATGAACTGAACTGTATGGTCGCCGACTTCGTTGCATCTGCTCAATGTCTTCGACGACGTAGCGGTCGTATCTTAAAGATTTCGTAATGCGGTAGGGACCTTTAAAGCGTGGCTCTAACTTTCTGGAGAAACCGGAAGCGGGCGGCACGTGTGCCACAAGAACGAGATCACCTTCGGCGTAGTGACGAGGATGTTGACGTGCCTGATCAAAACGTTGCTTCCACTTTACTTGTTGCTTGGCTATGGATTCTGCAGCTTTTGATCGGCGAATAGCGATCGGTTCGGGTGACATACGCGGCGCTTCATCGTTCAACGCCTGAATAATTCGATTGTGAACGACATCGTTGAGGCTGAAGTCGAAGACTAGTTCGTTTGGGCTGTATTGGGTTGTATCGTGCCTTCCACTGTTGAGGGTCCACTGTATATTTTGAATGTGCAAGTCCCAGTCGTTTTCGTGTGACACGCTTGCACGGAGACAATTCCCTAGAGTTTTATTGACACGTTCAATAGCTCCATTAGCTCGTGGAGTGCGAACCGCTGTCTGAGTATGTTTGATGCCGTTAGACTCACAATAGTCGCGAAATGCATTAGATGTGAACGCCGTTCCTCGGTCTGTAACGATAATTTTCGGAAGACCAAAGTAACCAGTCAGCTCTCGGAGTGCATTCAGTACTGGCATCGTCTTGGTTGAGCGGACAGCTTTCAAAACCGTGAATTTTGTAAACGGATCCGTGATACCCAATATGTATTCATTACCACGTTTACTCTTTGGATAAGGCCCTACATGATCAAGATGTAGTTTCCGGAATGGAATGGGTTCGACCGTGTTAATGTGTAGTTCACCTTCGAGCTTTCCAGATGAAGCTTTGTTAAAAGCGCACTCCATACATGCAGAAATATATGCTCGGACATATTTGCGCATCCTCGGAAACCAAAAATCTCTTTTCAGTCGCTCTAACGTTTTCTCTATAGCGAAATGTCCCATTTCGTCGTGATACGTCTTCGTGACTCTCCAGCGAACTGCTTTAGGAACGACAAATTTAAGTCGATCGTCAACTCGTCGATACAATTTATTGTTCTGGAGTGCGTACTCCTTTCGGATCTGTGGTGCTTGCTCTGAGTGACGCCGCCCTTGAAGAACATCAGCGATGGTGGCAAGCTCAGAATCTTGAAGTTGTATGGTCGTTAGAAAATCATATTCATCCAGATCGACTCTGAAAATTCGATCAACGACCGTTTCAATTGTTTTCGGTCGTTCAACTGGGGCGCGGCTCAACGCATCGACGTGACGCATTCGATCGGAGCTTCGGTGAACGAATTCGCAGTCAAACTCCTGCAAGCGCAGCCACCAACGGGCGATTCGAGGTTTCAGTGGCGTTGTGGTTTTCGTGGCAGTGATAGCGGCACAATCAGTCACTGCGCGAAATCGTTTCCCGAGTAGGAAAAGTCGGAATCTTTCTAGCGTTTCTACTAAAGCAAGCACTTCCAGCTCGTGGCTATGGTAGATTCGTTCAGCGTCTGAGCACTGTCGGCTGAAATATGAGACAGGTTTCCACCCGTCTCCAGTGCTCTGCAGTAATACTCCGGCTAGTCCAATCGAGCTTGCATCGGTATGAACTTCGTGATCTTTTGCGATGTCGTAGATCTGAAGCAAAGGAGGACTCAACAGCTGCTGTCGTAGTAAGTCAAAAGCTTGTTGCTCCGTGAATGACCATTTAAACGGGGGCGCGTCTTTCGTGCGGAGCAATCGAGTTAGTGGTAGTGCGATGGTTGAATAGCTCGGAACGAATTTCCTAAAGAAACCCGTCAGCCCGAGGAACCGTCTAACGTCAGCCTGATTGTTAGGTACTGGAAAATTTTGGATTGCCGTCGTTTTTGTATTCCCTGGTGAGATGCCGTTTTTTGTGACACGGTGTCCAAGAAAATTCACGTCCGGAGACATAAACGTGCATTTCGATGTTTTTAATGTCATTCCCGAGTCGAGCACAAGAGATAAAAATTCCCGAAGGGCGCTAAGTCCGTCTGCAATTGTGTCGCTGGGAATAATTACTTCATCGACGTAGGAAACTACTGAACTCTTCATTTTGACCATAATTCTCCGCATCGCTCTCTGGAAGACAAATGGTGCGTTCACCAGCCCAAACGGTACAACATTGTACTCGTACTGCCCGTTGTGTGTGGCGAAAGCAGTAAATTTTTTGCAGCTTTCCTGAATTGGCACTTGATGGTACCCGGATAGAAAATCCAGAGTCGTGAAATACGACTTTCCTGCAAGTTGGGCGAGTTGTTCGTCGACACTCGGAACGGGGTACGGCTCCTTGATCGTGATTGCGTTTAGCATACGATAGTCAACGCACAGTCGATCGGTTCCATCTGACTTCGGAACTAAGATGACAGGCGAAGAATACTCAGATTTACTTGGACGTATGATATCGTTGACTAAAAAGTCATTGATGATATTTTCGACAGTTTGCCGTTTTGGAAATGGCAATTTATACGGAGATCGATTGACAGGAGCATTCGTTGTCAGCTTGATACTCATCTCCGTCGTAGTGCAACGGCCGATTGTTGACATACTCTCTGCGAAACATTTATTAAACTCGGTCAAAAGTGAATTCAGTTGTGCTCGATTTTCCTTCGTCATCGGGCCTGTCTTCACGTCCCATTGTCGTTCACTGACTGTGACGTTCCCCTCTTGAATGATAACACATCGTGCTTTCCCGATCAAGAAATCGTTCCCTAAAAGTATTGGTTCGTCAAGCAGATCATCATCGACAACATGTAAACACATATCTGTTTTGCTTCCGTCCGTTTCGATGGTCACTTGCAGTGTATGAGTGCACACGTATTCACCACCACCAAAACCTACGAGACATTTGGGCGACACAGATAGTAAAAGCTCTCCAATGTTTCGTGCGTCAGTGCGTCGAATGAGGGAGCAGCTGCTTCCCGAATCAATTATGCTTGTCAGATCACGTCCATTGACGCTGATCTGTTTGGTAAGAAGATTAGGTCGTTGCTGCGTGATTCTGTTTATCGGTTGCCTCTGCAGATTAGGGTCAGAGAGTTTCGCCGGACAGTTTGCTTGTGTGTGTCCTGTTCGCGTGCAAGTTGGGCAGCGAAATTTCCGCTGTGGCTTAGGGCAGTTGATGGATAGATGCCCCTTTTCAGCACAGTTGAAACAACTGCGAGACTCGGGCCCTGGCCGGTTGCGAAACCTCAAATTATTTGTTCCCGATTGTTTTTCCCCTATCGACCGGGTCGATGATGTTAATTCGTCGCGTGTATTCGTCATCGTAAATCGTCGTATTGCGTTAAGAAGTTCGCTTGTCGTTGCAAATTCAACACCAGCAAGAGACGCTTGCAACAGAGGCATTTTAAGTCCGTTGCGTATGTAGTGGATGATGATGAGGTCGTCCAAACCTCCACGGCGTCCCATCGCGCAAGTCCTGTAAAAATATTCCTCCGGTGTTTCGTTTGACAGGCGACGTTCCTCAATCAATTTTCGATGAATGTCGACGTTAAGTTGACGGAGTGGGAAGTCTGCTCGTAGCATATGAGAAAATTGCCCCCAAGTGGCGAATGTATCTTGGAGCCCATCATTCCATTGTTTAGCGTGACCTCTGAGTTTCGCTTGAGCGGCGAAAAGTATCAGCTCTTCTTCCCAATCATAAATACGGGCCAGTTTTTCTATACGTGATAGAAATTGTTCCGCAGATGGCGATGTTTCATCCAGCGGATCGAAATATGGTAGTACGTTGATAACGTCACGTACTTGAAACACTCCTCTTTCCCCTCGACGTGTTTGAGACAGCGGATTGAGTTCTTGTTCTCCCGTCAAGGGGTGCGCAATTGCATTCGTTAACTGAGCCGCTTGATATGAATGAGCGTGTCCGGGGGTGGAATGGAACTGGACGTATGTCTGATCGGCTATAATGTTGTTGTTGATCGAATTTTTTGATATTCCGACGTGGGCAGGAATCGTGGTGTGACATTGAGTTGTCGAAGTTCTCGGTCCAAATCGTGGCCCACCATCCGGTGCTGACATAGATATCGGAACTTCACTTACTTGGTTCGTTGTCGCTATCGGGTGTCCGATGTGATGTGTGGAAATGAAGTTTTCACCGGCAATCGAAACAAGTGGAACTGGAACTGGCGATATTGAAACGGGAGGCATTGAAACGGCTTTAATGGCGGCCATGAGAGCCTCCACCTGAGCCTTTAACTCGGTCACTTCCTGTCGCAAATCGTTGTCGTTTCTCGCGGCGTTCTCGTCCTCAGAGACTTCAACTACGTCAGTCCCAAGGTGTATCGCAAGACGTTCGACCAGATCGGGTTTGCGACCTCCAATCGCAAGATCACGTTCCTTTAACAGTTCACGAAGGGTTTTGCACCCCAAGTCGGCAATATTTACTACAGGCATTTTCAACGCTTAGATCCCAAGGATCCCACTTCTGAATTGTCAGACGCCGAAATATTATTAAACACGAATTACATATCAGAAGCGTTTATTCAAGCTTGGTTTACTCGATAGTCGTTTATTCGCTCCTTTCTCACTCGCGTCGCCTCGTTGACTGCCTCTTCGTCCGTCGTCTTCTCCTCGGCGTTGCCAGCTGTGACACACTTAAATGATGCAATTATTATGTCTGGTTCGTGAGTTATAGTGAATGACAGAAATGGCCTTGAAATCATAATGACTTTTAATGATTTTTTATTTTTTATTTAATTTTTTTGTAATCATGAGAAAAAGTTTTGTAGGTTTTTCCACAAACACTGTTTGGAGTATATAAATATTTAAACATTGATAACTGTGTTTCGCAAATCAGGTTAAAAATTTATTGTTTATGAAAAAAACCCTAATTTTTTGCACTTTTTTTCCTTAAATTAAAAAACGGCTCCAATTTTTTTTCAAAAATTTGTTAGTATCACAAAAATGTTAATACGCGTCGATTGACACCTTATAGATGCAAATCGTATGTTTGGTTCGCGAGATATAATGCATGATAGAAAAGACCTTCAAAGGGGAAAAACAACACCCCCCTCCCCCCCCCCCGGCCGAAATGCTCCAAAATCTAATCAGCTCTTAAGATTGAAAAGACGCTTCGATTGACATCTCAACGAAGTCGAAACGACTTTGTTTACGTGAGTTATGCTCTTAGAAAAAACTGTCCACGAACGCACATACGTACGTACGGACGTACGTACGTACACACACACATACACACTTCTTGCTGAAAACACTTAAAATATACGTAAAGATATGTTGAAAATTTCAATTTCGATTTTCGAGGCGTTTACAAGAACTTCCCATATGGGAAGTTAAAAATCTAATTTTTCCTACTTTTCTTACCCCTTACTTTAAAACGATTCATTTTCGGACAAAGTTATTTCAAAAAAAGTTGCGCAATAAAATTTTCTACAAGAAAGGATTGGTTAATTTTTTTTAAACATTTAACCCTTGCCACAAAATAGCAATAGATATTTTAAAAAAGAGGGGAAAAACCCGTTTTTATTTAATTATTTTTTACCATTAAGAATGCATTTAGGACCTTAGTGGTTAGCCTAAAAATCTTTCTAGTGTAATTAAACAGCACACGAATTTTCATCAAAATCGATTCAGTACATTGCGCACATTAATTGTGCACTCTTGATTTAATTTTAAAAAATTTTTTTGAAACCTTGCAAGTCAGAAACTTAAGCTTATAGAAGAATGTTTGCTAAACTAGGTAATAAACTCTAAAACAGTGCTGGGCAGCTGCGGGTTTAGTTGATTTGAGCATGGCTCCTCCGATTGAATCCGCAGCCGCCTAGCACTGTTTTAGAGTTTATTACCAAGTTTAGCAAAAATTCCTGAGGCTGCCATAATATTCCGATTTTAATTTTTTAAATTGCATGTGATGTATGAAAACTTGTTTTATATGTGACAAAACTTTCAAACTTTTATAAGCATCAAATATTGTTATACGAGTTATTCCACAACTTTTCCTGCAAAAATCAGTGTGCCCTCAACGACCAAATGTAGTAGTTTTTTTACAGATCCGCCCGGTCTAGTAGTCAATAGTATACATTCGATCTGCATCATCAAAGCTAATATCGTAGAAATGTATGAGATGCCAGATGCATATTTATAAATTATTTAACTTTAGTGTGGTTTCTGGATCACTAAAATTCCAAATTTGTTCAAAAATGTTGCTGCATCTTGAATGAGTTTATTTCAATTGTATTGCGCTATTAAGATAATTTATTTTAATCCGGTATTTCAATCATGCATTCTTTTCAATTGAACCCAAACAAAAAAAATCCAAATTTACTGAAAACTAACCTTCAAAAGTTCAAACAAACAAACATTCAATGACCCACCAAACTTCTGATACGTTCGATGACTCTTCAACCAAAAATCTCATCGGAATTATATTTTTCCACCTCAGTGGTTCTAATTAATAAATTTGTCCTTTATTTTATTGCATCGTCGCTGCATTCACATTATTCCTGTCACAAATGTCCATAAATGACCAGCACTTACATAACATGCATCTCTCGTATGCATATTCACCGCTTTTAATTATTCACTATCCGAGATTTTCCTTGGAAAAAATTGTTCTTATTGGACGACATAAATTCGATCAAAACATGCGATCATCAATTCGTTCCGACGTCAATTCCAATATATTACCACTTACCACTCTAATTATGCCAAAAGCAATTCAAGAAATTCCAATATAAAATTTAATTTCCATAAAATGCAACTTAATTTGCGTTTTATCAAGTTTTCGATGAATAATACATTGAACGGTGAACATACAAACTCAGACGAAAGAAATGTTTTTTTTTTTTAAATAGAAATCTGGTTTGAGAAAGTGGATAATTTCATGTTCATCGCAAAAAATACTTCCACAAAAAGTGCATAAATTAGTGATGTTTCATTTAAATGTCCTTTGAGATTTAATTTGAACTTCAATCGCTACCATAAATTATGGTTGTAGTGTTTCAAGCAGTAGTGTACGAGTAGCATAGGCAAATATTCCCCAGATGTTGAATAAAAACTTGCCAATTTCAAAACATGGAATGTAACTTACTGATTTTCAAGAAGCAGATGAAAGAAGTATTACCGACAGCCCAGGTTTTGTTATACGACTTATGCTGGCATGTAATAAAATAATTTTGTTAATGACTTGGCTCGTTAACGATTCATCGAAAATTAATAACAATTTCTATTTGAAGGATTATGAAGGATAAGTAGGAGATGTTGGTTTATGGTGGAAAGTAGATAAGTTTACAATGGGCATATCCTCATACTTCTATTTTACGATGTTCCGCTGCATCCCATTGTATGTTACGATTGTCGCTAACCTTGCTTTTGTGTGTTTTATTGTTGAAGAGATATTTTTTACTGCCAACGTTGACCTTGATGTAACGGCTTGAAAAAGATGTCAACGTTGCTAACACTCACATTCCTAATATTTCTCTAGCTATTACGTTTTTTTTTGTTTTGGATTAGCGCCCGGGTGCTCAAAATTACATGTAAGTATAGAGGGCATTTTTCGTTTGCCTATATCTTCCAGTTTACAATTAAAGATTCATATTAGAATAATGTCAGGTACGAATCTTACTAGAAATTGTGAACTGTCCAATCAAATAATAGTCAAACTGTGAGTTTTGTGTAGTGCTGACCATAAGGGGTCTATCCTCTTTTATCAGTGTAAAAACGTGTTATTTTTAATATATTTTTTAGATAGATTTGAATTATTAATATTGAGAAAGGATGGGTTAAACTCAATAAATACACTCTCGAAATACACAAAAAAAATATTTTTTTTTCATTTATGTGAGTGTTTATCAATGAAAATGCTGGTTGAAAAAATATTGAAAAAACGAGTGGGGTGTGCGTCGTTGATGAAATTTTCGAGATGGTTGATATCAAACAAAACAAAAACAAATATTATTAGGCTCAGTATATTAATAGCTATAGCGCGAATAGGGCGATTTTTGATTTTTGCAAAATTGACCAAATGGCGGACATTTTTCGAAAAATTACGAAAAACATGTTTTTTTCACAGTTTTTGGCCACAAAAAAATATTTTAAATCAAAATTTTGAAAAACCTTCTATTCACGCTATAGCTGTAGTCATAGAAAATGTCTGGTTGAAAATTTGGTGAGAATCGGTTCAGTAGTTTCCGAGATTTCACCAACGCGGCGTCGAAAAACGTTGTTTCGAGAACGCGGTTAAAGTTTTTTTTTAATGGAAAATCGCGCTCGGGTGACAAAGTTAAAGTTGCCCAAAAAACAGTAAGACTGCTCCGATCTTTATAAAATTTTAATATGATATTTCTGTATATATGTTCTTGCCAGAAATGCAATAAAAATCGTTTATTTTTTGAAAATTATAAAGAGACCCCTTAAATCCAAATTTCTGAAATTATTACTCCTCATTTATCCACCATCGAGAAGCGAAAATGAAGAGTTGTGCTCACTATATCTCTGTAAAAGTGACTCCGATAAAATTATTGAGTATGGAAAACTTTACTTTCGTATGATTGCAATAATAAAAATGTTAAAAGCTTAAAACAACGTGGAATAAAGGATATCATATTTCTGGCGCCAAAACTACTTCCTTATGATTTTTACCATGAAAAACATTCGAAGTAGAGGTACTTGATGAAGCTTTTGTTACAAGGCGTCCACAGTATTGCTTGTTGCAATGCTTAAACACTGGCGAGAGCAGTGATAAGCATCTACTACAATCGAAGTGAATTGTTGTAGTTTTTTTTTAAATATTCAAAGATTCCAATATCGATATTCATCCCGTTGTTATGTCCTACATACACTGTTGCTAGATGCCCCAGGTAAAAATCCCTGACACCACGAATGAAAAACAGGATGTATGCTACAGTAAGCTACTTAGGAACGAGAGGAGTGGTTCTCCACTTTTTAAAAGAACACATAGAAATAATGTTTTATAGGAATAGTAATTTGTCTTTATTTATTTTTTCGACTCATAATGGCATTCTTAAATTATAAAAAAAACAGTACCCAAAGTACAAAGATAATATTGTAATTGCAGCCAAAGAAATGTTGCTTACCTATATGATCAAAGAAATCTTGGCTTCAGTTGCTACGGAGATTTTGTTTTTAAAGTTAAGAACAAATAACTCTCATTTAAAATTAGCCAGACAACCGATATTGGAAAAGCATAAACATTATTAATGAGTCACACGTTGTTTTTAATTTAAGAAACGATAAGTGGTTGGTTAGTCTTATAAAATTTAAAAGCCTCAAACGTAGAATTTGGCCACTTATTTTTTCAGGTAAATTTCGATTTGTTTTAAGAATGAATAAACTTGTGGCAAACAAAATGAGCGGAAGTGAAAATTCCCATGCTATGATTAAGCAAGAACATCAAGGATATTAGCTACCTTTGGTACTCCTTAAATCTCTGTACATCGAGAGCAGTAAAAAAATTTACATCTCACATTCAGTGGAAAAATTAGTACCTGATTTTTTTTTCCATTTTGCTTGTAAATAGTTCTAAATGAGTGAAACATTTTTCAATTTTCCAGGAATTTTTTGAAGTAGATCTGCATACCATTTTGAACCTCAACAAAACATGTTGGTTTGAGATGCAAACAGTAGTTTCAAGGGCTTTGGAGCAATGGACAGCTCTGCCGAGCAGTTTCACCTTGTATCTGTATGAAAAAAAACTATATTCTTACACTTATTACAACAACTTGCTACTTTCATGTCGTTTTATCAACCAAAGAATTTGATAATTTTATTGCTACGTTTCAAATATGTTTTTAGGAGAATACAAAATAAGATGTAAATTAATTTAAAAGATGTAAATAGTTGAATTGGAAAACATCTTTATTTGCTTGATGTATCGACTGCTAAATGTTAAGTGAAAGTTTTGATTGCACTTTCTCAATTTTTTATTTATTGGAAACATATTACAAATAATGTTTATTACACATTTACTACTTTACTACTACATACTACTACTTTAATTCACTATTTTTTTATGCGAAACACTACTACCCTGCTAAGTTTTTCGATGCTCATCACTGCTAACGAGGACAAACTCGTAGTGTAAAGGATTTTTGCGCGATGGATAGTAAGATTAGATCGACTCTTTTGACTCTTTCTGAGGTTGTAAACACATCATTTATCACCCATTTTTATGAAGTTCTTTGAAGCGTTTCGAGTTTAATCCAGAAAACGATGAAGTTTTAAGGGGTTACCTAGATCTTGTATTTTAAAAAATTGGTCGAATTTTTTTTATTCTATATAAAAGTATAGTACTTCAAGAGTATTAACACTAAATTTGAAGTAAATTCGTGCAATGATACCGGAGTTATTGAGATTTAAATACCGTGTGGCCGGTACGTGCAGAGAAGGCAGAGCGCCTTACCTAGCGTATTATACGCATGCAGCGCGGTTCTATTGCGAAAAATCAGCTCCTTTCTTTTTCATCAAACATCACAACATCAAAAGGATGCTCTGGACATCGCGAATAAGGCGAACGAATTACTGTATGGACCTGGAATCGACGACTCGATGTTAGTCGCTAAAAAATAACTTTAATTCATTAAATCGCGGCAAAAAACTTTAAACGCGGTTTTCTCGAAGTTTTTCCGTGCGGTAGGCACGATTTCTCGAGAACGAATCGACCGATTTTGCTGAAACTTTGCACAGTTCCTTTTTATAGTATTGACTCGTGCTTGAACGAAAGGATTCATTCGGTCCACTCATTTTTTTATACGAAAAAAATATTTTAAAAACGATGAGAATCGGAAAAATTCGAAAATGAGTCGAAAATTCATTCAAATCCATTTCAAAACTTTAAATTTCATTTTCTTTCCAATTCCGTCGTTCAATCACGAGCCGAGGCCATAACCTGCAAAAAAAAATTTGGAAATTTTTGTTTTGAGATGAACCTGATATATTCTGCATACGGGAGAAAAAAGTTGGACGAGAAAAAACTGCTGAAAAATGGACAATATTTTTAGTTGAAAACTTTTTTACAACTTCTTGAAATGCTAAACTTTCATGTGTGTAAATTTTAAATAAAGCAGATTTTTGGTTTTTAAAATGCAAATGTTTGAAACAGTTGTCTTTTTTCCTTCGAGACCTATGTAACACCTTAAATTAAATTTCTTTCAGATGTTAATTAAACAACTTTGGCATATACAACATACCACGATAAAGGGAGTTCTATTTTTCTTCTTCTTTTCAGGATTATGGTCATATGGGAGAGCGCGGAATCTCCGGCAACAGAAATTGGGACTTAAACTCACCACCAGACTCCCTATACATCGCAAAAAAGCACGACTGACGTAATTTTCTCGCCCATTTGACTGAGCCAAAAATCAATAGTCTGAAATGCATGCTAATTAATGTATATCGTGTGCATCGTTCTCAACACACTTCAGTTTTCAAACCATGTAACTAGTATTTTATTGAAATTATTCGAGTTCAATCACACATTATCATTCATAGGAATGAAAAGATGCCATCATGTATATCTTTGAACACTGGAATTACTCTTAACTGAATTTTAATAACGTTACCTAGAATCTGCGCGAGGCTTTGTGACTCTACTAACAGGTACTATTGTGATTCTTTCAACCCAATCAAATCGTTTCATTTTAAAAGAATAACATCAAACCAACTTCTCAGAATATCTCCCATAATTCATCTTTTTTGTCTCCATTTATCATACTCATTAAATTCAATACTTTTCATAAATACAAAAAAGATACTCCCATACCTATCATGTAAGCCTTTAAAAAAGTCTTGGGCAAAGGGAAAAAAATTCAATTTGAATTTTAACAACGAAATAAATCGACGCAATAAGCTGCTTTATTCCATGGAAGCTCCAATTTAATATCAAATGCCACGAGATGTAACCCTTTCTTTATTTTCCTGTGAATTTCATGGAAAAAAGTTGATGTCAGTCAGAAGAAAGCAAAAAACGATACAATATCAAAAGAAATTGGGAAAATAAGGAGGAGGTGAAGGAAAAACCGCTCAACATAACAAAAAACGAGATAAAAGTAAACACAAGCCTAAAGAAGAATTGTGAAAGAAAAAAGTGCTGCAAAATGACCACCATTTCAGTGGGTGAGCTATGAAGTATCGTACTCTTGTACTTTTGTAAAACTCGAGACCAGGGTGTGCCAAAAGTGACCTTCACTTCTATATTGGACGCCAATAGCCAGCTTGTAACAACCTGCTTATATTGTGCGAATAAAAGACGTACCTAGCAAATTCACGTCCTTACATATTCACACGTCGATTCCACAAAAATACATATATATACGAGTATGCATAATTCAATGAACGATAAATTTTCTTTTTCCTCATTTTATCATCTCCATGTCATATCCTGTATGGAATCGGTGATATTTCATCTACCATCTCCGTATCACGCCGTCGCCGTTTGTTAAGTTCTGACGAGTCCTTTTCCTACGGATATTACAATTCCTTAGCGTCTGTCGTCGTGCTTCCAGCAGCTTGCTATGCTTTGCGCTGGTCGTAGAGCCTCTCTCTGACGATTAGAACCACGATGACCAATACCGACCGTTTCACTTCCTCCAGACTTTTTGTCACAAGCCTGATTTTACACCCTATACGTTTACCCAATTCCTATTAAAACTGTACCCTCGCATTGCGTTGAGCGTTGCTGGACAGCAAGTTAAAAAACAAGGAGTCCACCCCAACCATCAAAAATATTGCACAAAATAACTTAAAAGACGAAGCCGCACTACTTTGCATGTATTACCACAGTGGCTTTCAGAGCGGGGGCGAGATGGAGAAGCTATCAAGAGTCCGAAATTCGCATTCTTGCCAACGGTTTCCACCAGCCATTTACCCTGGTTCCATCAAGCTCAGCATTCTCATGACCTCTGCCCGTAAAGAACGGACGCGTATCTCGTACCACTGAGAGGGTTGTGACTTAGCCGGACTGACGTTCAAGGAAACGTCCACTCGCCTCGCACGCACAAAGCACAAAGTATCGGACCGCATCTAATTTAAATCGCAACCACCCCCAAAACTGGGGGAGGAACACGTTCCATTCACTTTTCTCCACTCGTCTGTGTTCACCTACACCCCTTCGTTTTTTTACGACCTTGCGCGGCTGACCATCAGCATTCAACTCTTCCTCGTAGATTTCTTCCTGATCCAGCTGAATTTTTGAAAGACCTGCTCCCCGCGTTACCCGATTTGTTTCCTTTCTGTTCGCCTGGACATCCGAGCGTGGGACGTATAATGCTGTCTCAGCTGTTGTTATTGCCGGACAACTAGACCGGCACAGATAATTTCTCAAGCGAACGAAACTCACCCCTTTCACGTGACACTTTCATACATTTGTGTTGGTTCGTTCACGCTAAACCATTTGCTTTGCAATGTCATCAGGTTTTTTACTTGAACACATCACTATGACTATGGCAGCAATAGAAGAGCTCCGGCCACACTCCTAGAGGGAGGATGAGTCAAATGGGGATTTGGGGTGGCAAGTTTGTATGTATATATTGGTAAGGGTGGTTTTGATATAGAGTGTACCGGGACGTGCTCAGAGAAATGCAGTTGATGAATGAAAATCAGAGTAGTTAGGCACTATGATAGTTGAGGATTGATTTAAAGAATTCCGGAGAATTGATTGAATTGTTTTGTGTCTTTTTTGAGCTTTTTTGCAGTGAAACTGCTTCAACTTGCTGCAATTTTGTCTAGCTTGATTATATATGCTAATTTTCAGCATTCGGGTATATCCAAATGAGCCTTAAAACGATTTTTTTCACAAAAGGTCTCGCATCGACTTATAAAATAATATAAGTGCCACTATTGGTACCATTTGGAACTGTTGAAGGTGGTTAAATATGGTTCAAATTGATTGGCTCGTTAAAAAATATTGTTCTTGCACAACAGCTATCGTTTTTAACTGGGGGACTATGTGATAGTGTTTTTAAATAGTAGAGTCTTCCCCCTCCAGTGCCTTCAAATTATATCATTATTTTCAGATCTTTGTCATCCTTTTGAAGCAATACCTCACTAATCTATCTTCATCGATGATTTTTGTGGATGGTATGATTTTTATGCAATTCCACTTATTTACAATCGATAATTTGCGGGCTCAACTCTGAATAAAATGCAAATTAGATGTTTTCTATGGTTGCATATACACTTCAACAAAGAAATTTCATTTCTCTCGCCTTGAAAGTAAAGGGGTAAACTCTCTTTTTCTCAACCTAATTTCCTTAACACTTTCTTCAGACGTCCATCTCTTTCCAATTATCTCTCTCAACTCTTAAATATTTTCAAGTCCAGCACTAGTGGCTGCTATTGAAGCTTCCACTCAGAGGAAAAAAAATTGAGAAATTTTTTAAGGGATTCATTTTCTCCACCCTTATTACCCTTCATCAATTCACTGGCATTCACTGCACGTGTATGTGTGCAACTGCTTTCAAATTTCCCTGAAAGAAAGCAAAATTTTCAAAACACCTCGCCACCATAGACACACTACTATAGAAACGAACTGTTTTTTGATACAGCCCCATTAAAACATCCCAGCAGCTACATTCCGAACTGTGAGAAAAAACGAAGAAAAAGCAAGATCCAGTTGCCATTCGAAAGTGCTTACGAATCTTCCCCCCGAAGCATTCCAACGCCAGCTACAAAGACCTCCTTTTTCATCATCATAATCCTCGTCCACGTCCAAACGGCCCGGTATTCCTCCGAAATCGAGGTCACATTGTGCTTGTGTCCTGTCTTTTCAAACTTTCACTTGGCTACCCGGTGAAAGTATTTTGCATTTCATCGAACGCTAAAAAATGAGAGTTCATGGAATTGTGTTTGCTACATGCACACATGACTTGCTTATATATGGAACAGGACTTTCTCCACATTTTCTATCCTTTGGCGTCCAGATGAAAAGACTGCCGGGAGTAGCTGCCAGCTGGTCCTTCTGGGTCGAGAGTTGGCTATCTTGGCCTTCTTCTCTGCTTGTCCACACACGAGGATATATGTAAAGTGATGTGGTAGACTTCGCTCGGGAGAATGAGGTTGAATGAGGATATATTCGCATCCTGTGCAAAACAGATAGCGAGTTTTAAGCTCCTGGTCAGTGAATATATTAATGGAAGTATCCATCGATGTAGCCATGGGAGCGAGTGCGCCCGTGCCTCAGGGGGTTGTTTTGGCTTAGTTTTGAGAATGGAGAAAATTTAAATGTGAAGTCCACATAGAGAGAAAGGAGTCAGCAATATATGATCTTAGGAACTAAATGTTGAAATGAAAATCGATGAGGAGCTTGGTCGTGTATGATGTTGGCATGATATTTGATGGAAAAGCATTTGTAATGGATGAAACTGTGATTTGCACGAATGTGTGATTTAACCGTATTGAAGAGTCATCTTACCTTTTTAGTTTTACACGCTTAATGCGACCCAACTTTGCGTAAAGCAAAAAACCTAGTTTCCACTAGCAAGCCTATGTCAATCTTTCCTTCCTTTCCTATAATTCAACGCTCATTCCTGTTTGCACTTCAATTTTTTCCCAAAATTTTGAAATTGATTTCGTTTGAACACGCACTGGCATACTACACGGGAACTCCATTTAAATAATATTCGTTTTGCGCCGTTTAACCCTTTTCTTGTCGTACTTTTTGACACTCGCTCGTCGGTTTCGACATTAAGGTAAACGACTGTAATAGGCTCGCAACGATAGATGGGTAAGTGGTGTGACAATATAGCAATGGTACTGGTGATCCTGACGATAGAATCAATTTGATGTTAACGCGTCCTAATCCTAGAAATGTCCCCTTCATGTTACGGAGAACCTGAGATGTCATTAAAAGAAGCTGGTTGTCAAGATAGGAAAAGTGAAGAAGTGTTTGCGCGTTTTCCTATTTTACTTGATATCCTTTAGAGGCTACGGCTCTATACTTTGAATGGGTTGATAACGAAAGGACGTGGATTTTTGTTAGGTTCTTTATTATTCGAATGATTCTGAATTTCTTATAGATGAGGATAACGTGAAAAAATAAACCATAAACGAAAAAAAGTCATGAAATCTTGTCATTTTTGAGAAGGATAATTACAGCTGTTTTCATATACGAAACGTACATCACTGTTACATATCGTCATCTTGAATTTCCGTTGGTAAATTTGCTTTATCTGCAAATTGAATGGAAAGATAGAAATTTGAAAGCTGCCCTTTCTTCCTACGTGACGAAGGACACACATTTAAATATCCTGGAGTATGGAATAAAAAACTTACTTTAATAATAAAACCGCAAATGAAATTTAAGCAATTTGATTCTTACCAGCAACATCAGATCATTGAAGAATCTATAGCTTTAGTCTTATTTAGTTTACATTTATAATTTATTTATCATAAACTATCGGTTTACTAGAGAAACTGTCACAGATAAAAATGTGGATATTGAGTTGAACTGATCAAAGCACTAAAAAGGATTCAGGAAAAAATTGACCAAGTCTCTTTACTAAATTTAACTTAGAAAGGTGTTTATAAAAAGCTGGATTGGCGAAATTCAATAGAACCAAAATCTTCACAGCGGTAATATTTTAAAAACCGTTTTATTCGTTGTTGATTTTTGACTTGTACAATTTCTGAGGTAAACGAATTAAATGAGTTATTCGATTATATGCTACAATGGATACTACAGTTGATTGTTTTGCTACAGTCTTGACAACAAATCTATAAGACCTACCACTATACTTACGATGCTTCTTAAATGTGTAGTTAGACTGTACTGATGGTAACTGCAATGCAACCATCATTGTAAATCAAAATTTTCTTATAAAGAATATCTCCGTACCCAGTAAGACTACAAAACATTTTTTATTTCCAACGTAAGGAGGATTTAAAACTGCAGCATTCAAAAGAAAATTGCAAATGCAATCGGTCAAAATAAAATTTGGTGTTTAGAAAAATTCGATTCTCGTTACGTTACGTAACTCTCGAACACTAAAACCTCCTCTCAAGTTTTTGCAAAACTATTTATACTTTTATAAAAAAAAAGGGTTTTTGAAATTGTGGGCCGTCATTTTTTGACCCATTACCGCTTACGCTGCGAGAACAGTAACAGACAAAAAAAAAATTGTGTGGACAATTGATATATTCAATTGCTTGTTCAGAAGCGTCGATTTATCTAGCATGGTTAGAAACTATAAGCATCTCCATGAAAACTTTAAAATGTTAGTTTTACCGTAATTATTGAACCAATTAATAATTCAAAAAAATACTAAGGACACTTCTGATTTTTTTTTAGTTTTTGTATTATAGTAAGAATATTTTTATTTAATTGGAAAAGCTTCCATCTTACTTTCAAATTCGGAAACTAACATTTTTTCGCGTATTTTTCCCTAAATTTGACATTGAATATTTTCTGACCTACGACAATATAAAATATGTTACATCCGCTTGTAGTTCCACAACAAGCCTACTTTCTTGCATGGTATTTTTTAACCCTAACTTAAATCTCACGATAGGTGCTAAATGGGCATGTTAAGTTTCATGCAAGTCGAACCATATTTAATATTACAGAATCTGTCTTTACTCAATTCAATTTTTTGTTTTAAATCCAATTTATCTAATAAAATTCAACATATACGTTAGTTCTTTAAGACTGTCATGAATTTCGATCAATATTAAAATTCTTATACAAATTTTCCAAATTCATTATGAAAACTTATCCACATCCAAAAAAAATATTTTAAAGTGATTTTTTTTATTATTGCAGTTAAAGAAACATTCTGCATATAAATTCATACAGCTTATTTTGAGGTAAATTGTTGTCATTGGCTGTAATGATTTCAGTGTATTGAATTTGTTTTGCGGTCTGAAAATGCTATATTTGCAACGAACTTTGAAATAATAAAGATACAAAAATTGTGAAGTAAAAAGGGTTAAAGTTTTTATTTGTTTTGTTTCATTGGGTAAATAAAAATACAGTAAACTTCTAAAAAGTGGCACCAAATAAAACGCTTGTGATTTCGTGAGTATTAAAAGTGGTGCATATATTTTAAATTGCCACATGTTCGAAAATATTCAATGTCAAACTTTAAGAAGAATATGAAAAAAAAGATCACAGATAATAATTTGAAATTTTCAATATTATTTGAAAACTGGTGCAATTTTTAAGAAATAGTCTTCCTATAATATAGAAGCACCAAAATCAAAATTTTCCGATCTTTGAAACGATTGCAAAAATTGATCCCGTCAAATTGTACATCATCACAACTTTAAAAAATGTTATAAGTACGAATCTATCATTTTTTTAAAAAAAAATTTCTATGCAATAAATGCGCGTTTGTTATATTTTAAATTATTAATTTTATTTTTTAACTTCAAGTCTTAATGTTTGTCTTTTTCTTTTTCCATCGAACGAACAGTGTCGTTTTGAAGGGATCTCTCAAAGTAAGATTGGTAAATTTGTCGTCCTTTTCTGATTACGTAAGACCAAGCCCAATATCAATTATCATCCAAAGCTGAGACTAAACCCCCTAATGTCCTCATATTTTCGCCCGTAAACCGAATTTAATAAAAAAATGCAAGGCCAACTCAATGAAAAAATACCAGGCACGTAACGAAAAGAATAGTGCATGAACAAACTAACTCTTCAGGTACATTATCACTGGACGGCTGACGTTAGCTTAGCTCGCCAAATCTTGATGGCATGTGTGTGCTGCCACATGTTTTGCGTGGCTAAGCCATCCAATTAATTACCTAGCTGGAATGCCTATTATCTTCTGTAAATTGAATGAAATAAATTGAGCAGCTGAGCTAGAACCGAACAAAGTAACCAAAATTCAAGTAAATACATATTCTTCATTGGAGAATATAGAAAATTTAGATATTCTTGTATGAATATTTTCATCAAATTTTTTAAAATGTTATACACCATAAATTTTTCTGAATGAATTGTTTTGAAAACACTTTTCATATAATCAACGTTCGCCGCCAAAGTTTTCGTAATTTTAGTTCACGCTTAATATCACCAAAACAAACAGAAAACATAAAAACTGCAAAATCTTAAACAAGTTTTCGAGAGAAAGAAACGTAAGAAAGACCGAATTTTTTCAAGACAGCTGGTCATGCCTTATGATTTCTTTATATTTTCAATTCATCAGTTCTTTTGAGGGAATCAATTTTAATTACTTCTCCATTTTTCCAATAAATATTTGTTACATATGAATGTACCATTTGATAACATTTCAAAAGAATTACAATTTTCATAACTCCCTGTTTGATCAATTTGATCACTCTACGAGACACCTACGTGCGTGATACCATTAATTTTTTAAAAATTGTTCTAATTTTTGAATATCACAAAATATTTTGCAGATCATTTAGTTCTATGAACACCATTTATGGTGCTCGTCCTTGCATAGTTCAAACTACTTTTAATTGCACCCGAAGAAGTGAAAATCTTTATTTTGGGGAACTGTTGTGTTTTGGAGGAAAAGCCGAGTTTTTCTTACTTGTATAGATCATGCAAATTCAGAATTCTTTTGTTGCAATGTATTCAAAGTGGGGCTTACTACACATTTATATCAAGCTTTGAATACCAACATTAATTTTTGCGCTTGCAGAAGTCACAATCATTGTTTTGAAGTTGATAAGTGTTTTTCTGAATAAGCTGAATAATTTTGGTAGCAATTCTTAATTTTCATCTTATTGTATCAAGCTTAAAATTAATAAAATATTTTTTAGCTTGCGGACGTTTGAAATTTGATTTCAGGAAAGGTCAGTTCTTTTAGAAATGAGCCAAGTGTTTTCAATATTTTTCGTAATTTCAGTTAAATATATTCAAGTATAGTTAGCTTTCTTACTTGAAATTCTAAAAGTTTCATCATTATAGCGAAGGGCCAAATAATCATGCGGTCGCCTCTCCGACCATACCAATGGAGCCAACACTTTCTTACAATCAAATTCGAAATTCTAATCCTGATGCAAATTGCACCTTTTTTTACTAAAAATCCCTTCCTATATGTGTGCAGTGTAACCATTTGAAATAAATAAAACAGAAAATAAAATTGGAAAAGGTATTTGATTTCCATCCTTAAAAATTTTCTAAATTCAGTATCTCGAAAACAATACTTGACTTGATCGCTTTTGGCGATTGACGGGCATGAGAATAAAAAATCTTCTCTCATATACAATTTGATATTCAATTGACCCAGACTGAAACGTTTTTTTTTTTGGTTTCTTTAGTAAAATGCGTAAAACATATTTTTTTAGAAATATGTTGTGGTATCTTCTTCATGTTTTCCTCTCTAAAATGCTTAAGAAATTTTCAAAAACAAAATTTAATCTTTTCATCCAAACTGTTGTAGTTCCAGTATTTCTGCAAAATAAAAAAAAATCACAGGAAATTCAATACTAATACTGTTCATAAAGTGTCTGATAAAAATTTTTTTACACATTTGTTGAAAAATTTATATAATTTGAAAAAGAAAAGTGTTAAGTACGCTTGTGAAAATAACCTGATTCAATACTCAAGTCAAAATTGACATCATTTAATCAAAATAAAGGATTTTTTTAGGTTGCCTCAAAATAAATTATACTATACAATCTACATTATGAATGTTACAAGTCAATTATGTATATTAAGTCACAAACATAAATGGTCAGCATCAAATATCAAGCAATTGTCCAATCCTTCTTGTGCCCATCACCAACTTCATTGTATTATTAAAAATCTTTCAAGGATCAATTTACGCGGGCATGTTCTCATCAATACACCACAATATCCACCATTACTAGCACGAGCTGATACTCGAACCTCTTATCAATCCAAATTATTTCATAATTGGAACCTCCACAATGAGATTCCTTTTTGCTTTATCATTTTTCCACGAGAACTACACCTTGTTCAAGTGGATGAAATATTTCATTCCACTTTGAAACCCACACTTACTTAAAGTCATCCTTATTTGTAGTCCTCGTCCATTTTCCCAGGTTATTTTCAAAATATTGGTTGGCCCCTCTGTATTCCTGTTCACATGCATACACTGCGTACTGGAAAAGGGTTGAAGATAACGAACGAAAATAAGAAATTTTGAAGACGTTAAGAATCGCTCTGACAAAACCAAAAAAAAATGAAGGAGTGCGAAAGAATAAAAGAGTGAGGCTAGAAGATAAAAATCGATGTGGTACAGTGAGTTGGAGACAAAGCAGAAATAGCAAGTGAAGGATGAAGAAGGCGAAGAAAAATCCTTTCTCTAAGATGAAATTCCAATTAAGTTTAATGGGGGCCCTCTAATCGGCTTTTATTTTTGATTCAATTATTCAAAAGTATTTTTTTCCATCAAGGGATGAGCACATCTTCCACCTCACGATAGAAACGTCCAAAGTTTGAAGCCGCCATATAAATGGGGACGAGTGTGACGGAGGTGATTTCAGGAAGATATCAAACAACGAAAGGGTTTTATTCATAGATTGGACCCATTACAGGACATTGATTACGTTGCGCATTGAAAATCAATTTGATGTTTAATGCCATTAAAAATACAAATAATAGAAAGGAATCGCGAAGAAAGGGACTCGATAAGAGTGACGATAGCACAAAATGTGATTGCCAATGGCGATAGAAATCGAAATTCATAGCATCAGCACCTTTTCCGCGATAAGACTGAACTTCAAGTTTTTTCGATTGACAATATTTTCAAATGTTTACAGGTAATTAGATTTGAAGAAAAAACTAAAAAAGGCGCAGGAAAGTTTTTAGTAAAATACTTTTGCATAATATTTCGTGCTAGGTGGGGCTTATTTGCTACAAAAAAATTGTAGACAATTCAAATTTGGTTCAAAAATTATATAGAACCGGAGGAACTGATTACTTTGTGGAGGTTTTATATCAACACTTATTGAGACAGCTATCGCTTTGCATTAGGGTACGTGAACTGATATCTATTAGGCTAAATATTTCGAATTTTTCGATACAATTATTTCAGAAGTCAATTAATTGATATTGAAACTGAATTGAATTTTTTTTAATTCTTATGAAAAAAGATAACTATACAGATATAAATTTAGCGACGGGCTTTGAAAACTCAAGTATTTATTGACTACCAAAAATTGGTCTCCAAAATCTTGACAATCGAACCCGTGAAAATACTTGAAATTTTAAAAAAATGAATGTTTCATTAACGCTACTACTTCTACAGAAACGAAAAACCAGAGATTTCGTTTCCTATTTAGTTCCGTTTGATAGTTTCTTTGATCAAAATAATGTGCTTATAAAAAATGAAGACTTTATCATGGTCCATTCATAATAATTGAAGTTTTGCTTCATTTATCATAAACGTTTTCCTATTCTGAAGGTTCTAGTTAAACACTTTGTATATTTTTGTGAGCTGACGCATACAGCTTTCTTATATTAAATCTCACTTTATCTAACCCAATTCGTCCTACCGCAACGAGGACACCCAAATGCATTCAATATCTATGAAAACTCCTCGAAGAAATTTTGCCAAACAAAACTAATCCTTATCACATATGTCTTCATAAACTATGTAGACAATTCAACGTGTCTGATGACCATCCAAATGGCCACCACCAATTAATTTGATCTAAACACATCATTTCGCCCATTTTGCCGATAAGATGGATAAGAAGGACACCTCTTGAATTAATGGACCATACAGGCTCGTAATCACTACGGTCAAAAATCATTTATCTCCTCGTGATTTCCTCGAAATGCTCCCCAAGATATGGAGCCACTTAGATGCTACCAGGAATGAATGGGATGAAGAAGTTTTGTCTAGCACTAAATACTACCCCGACCCTTTATATGGACATAACCCAAGCTATAAAATTGTCCTTTTTTCCATGTCGTAAGTAAGTATTTCAGCTAAAGCGTTTCGGGAGTCATCAGATTTAGTTTATGACACGATTCCGAATGTAACAATGTAAAAAGGCTTGGAAGATTTAGTTTTGATTAGTCAAGTGGTACAGTTTTTCAAATAAATCACTCACTCCAGAAAGCCGTCTTGATTTGTCGGCATTCCTGATAGTTTTACTATGAATTCCTTGTGAATAGCTTGCTAACTTTTTTCCGGGTTCAATAGTTTTCGGCAAGGTCACATCCTAATAAACTCCAAATTTTCGAATGGTAAAAAGGTCAAAATTTAATGACCATAATGCCATTGACCGCAATATTTACCCATTCAGTTGTGATCAATGAACCTTTTCGCACCTTTTCTAACATATATGTCTCGAGAAAAACGGTCAGGATCCGAAAACACCCAAAAACTGACCCTTCAAGTGAAAATGAGGGTTAAGACATGGGACTAAATACAATGTCCATTCACTCATTCATTCAGTCATTCAGTCCTCATCCTGAAGAACAACAGGAAGAAAAAATGGAATGGAAACAACCAAAACTGGGAGCTATGTTCATTTCGGATCCAACTTGGTCCTTCTCATCATAGAGATGCATTGGCTGAAGAAATGGTTCGTAGGTCAGTTTTTAGGATATTTTGGATTTCACCATGCATTGACCGGCAAAGAACACACCCGGCCACCAATTCTGGCCAGACAGACAGGAGAGTGGCGTGTGCCGGTAATTATATATAAAATGTCTGGGAGACTTCATACCGTTGTTATTGCTACCGGGACTCTGACCCAGTGACGACGGGTTACGTCCCAGTTGTAATCCGGTAGCCCAATATAATATCAGGAGCCTTGACCCATAGACCTAGAAAATTCAGACGAGTTGGGATAAAAAGATACGGCGGTGCGGTATCGTTAAGATAAACCCTTGATAGGCGTCGGTTCGGTCTCGATTTTGGCACTTTATTCCACGACCTAGTCCTGTATTATATCTGGGATCCTTGCATGCTATGCAACTTCATTTCATTTTTGTTTAGTTGGGGTATCTTGTGCCCGCAATCTGCAAAACTGATGAGCTACCAGCTCCTTGTTTCGCATTAAAATGCATGCACTATTCAAATGAAAACCAGCTATTCATTTAGATATGGTATCTAACTCTAAATAGTGAACATGGTCATCCACTAAATCATATCTATATCATTTATTCCTCTATTCACTGATTATTACAATTATTTTTGTTTTTATTATCAACCATTTCTCATGTGACCCGAAACAAAAAAAAAGGTGAACTCGCAATAATTGATCCTATTCACCCGCGTCAGAATCTCAGAACTTTCAAAAAACCAACCATGCTATCCTATTATTTATTGTTTTCGTCCTTTTTATCGTCGACAGTTAACTTATATATCCCAATGTTTATTTGTTTATGTGCAAGGTTACTTGGGAATATTTAAGAGGTGAAGTTTTAGTTCTTTCCTAATAGATTCAGATTATGAGCAAAAGGACCAGACCAGTCTAGGTCACATCAACATTATAAGGGTGTGGGTCTGTTAGAACCTTTTTGCGTGCTTGTCAATGACCTTTGTCAATAGTTTATCAATTTGGGGGTTGTTTTACATGAAAACGGAAAACTTGATAGGAGTGTGAAATACATGATATTGCAGTCAAGAGTATCCTTTTCGAAGTAGTACTTGAAAAATGGCTGTTGTATTGGTTTTATTGGTCAGAAAGTACAGATGTGCATTAAAAGATATCTACTTTTTGAGACGTATTCAACTACAATATGATTAGAACTTGTACTATGTACCTCTTGCCAATTAACACTATTATCAGACTGCGCAGAAAGTAAGGATCGATGAAACTATGATAATTAAAACTAAAGTAACTAACGTTGTCTTCATCATACGTGTTAGGTATCTTTGATCCTTTTTTGTGAAAATATTTATCATTATTCTAGTTTCTGATTGGTTTATGTGAGGGATTATTGAGTATTGGTGTGTGCGATCGATTTGAACCAATTAAACTTGACGTGTGCAACGAAAATCTGTTTCAAACTTGAACTACAATCATTTTAACAAATATGATTCAATATGTTCTAAGTATAATAGTTTCTTTGCCAGCCAATGTCTCTTAAATTTAAAAAAGACAACAAAATTTTTTGAATTATTATTTTCTAAGAGTTCTTTCGAGTTGTTGTGTTTTCTGAAAACTTTTCTAATGACTTCCAGATAAATGGTAAATTGTTTGAGTCATTCCGTATTTCAATATGAACTGCAGACAAATTAGCGGCTGAAAGTTAGGCAAATCCTTTTGTTCAGAAATCGATATTAAGACTATTGAATGTCTTTTAACCTGAAATATTATATTGCGCTGGTTGTAATGTTTATAAGTTTTAGTTTTGTTTACCATTTTTGGATAAGTGCTATTTATTCGAAATTACTATTGGATTTTCGCTCTTACTACTTTTGACTCACTTTGTGTTTTACTTTTTATCATAAATCCGAAGTAAATAGCACCAAAAATTTATACAAACTAATGAATTTTTAATTTTCGTCCATCATTTACATTCAACACATAAAAACCAAACTCAACAAATTATAAAGTCTACGAAATGAATCATGACTTCACTAACATAAAAGCGCCCGGATTTTAGGTACCTACCATTATCCGTCACCCACACACCGTCAGTGCCCAGTCGTAATAGCAAATTAAAAATCCACAGTGCCAAATTAAATTAAAAAACTCACAAGAAACATTAAAATTTCAACTGGCCATTGCGTCGCACAACAAGATGAACGTCTAAGACGCTAATAAAGCTTATGGGAATCGCAAGGCAAGAGAATTTTGAAGAAAAAACAACAAAATATCACAAAAATGGTGTGTTTGTGCCAAAAAGGACATGTCTGTCGTTCGCCGTTTGTTACCTAAGGCCTTTATTCATCATCGACATAATGCTAGCCATCAAGAACATCACCATTATATTTCCACTGTTGCGACGTTGTCTTCATGCAGCAGTACGTTGACACTACTGTTTAATGTGAAAGCATCAGGATAGGAAAAGAGATGACGAAAGCTTCAGAGAAAGCAGGCGACAACAACAACAAACAGGAGTAACAACAATAACAAACACTCCAATTAGGTGGGAACATTCACTACCACCTAGTGTACGGTAGCGCGAACAGCAACAAATAAGGCAAATAAATGAAGATGAATCTCTGACCCATAGCGTTAATTGGTAATTCATGATTAATTCAAGAGTTTTAAAATTGCCATTTCCATCGCAGGACTCCCGGAAACAACGGAGCTGAGCCAACTGTTAAGAGCTTCTATCGAATAGTGTGAAGAGGAGACTGGGGCTTACTTGTGAAATTGGACCTTTGTTAGAAGAAAGAATATATTAAATTAGTTAACTAAGCTGAAATCTTTGTCTTCATAGACGAAAATTCGCCATTCACTGCTTTAATTTTTGTAAGTTGGAAAAAAATTATTCCAAGCATTTACCCGAAAAGCAGTTCTCCAAGGATATGCCTCAAAAATCTCCTATTTCCTACGCAGCTTTCCAATTCTCTGCAATATGACAGATTTTTACCAACCACTCTTGATCAAAGATAGTTAGTAGTCCAAGAAATATCTAGATAGACAGAAGCTACCAAATATCACTATACATACATTTCAGTTTGTCAAACACCCAACAACACAGAACATGGCATCTGTCTAAGAACGTAGATGTCCTTATCACGCCTCCATTTCTCGGTGTCAAAATGTTACTTTGAGAGAATTTTTAAATAGCCTAACGAAGCTTAAATAATTGATAAATTTTATATTTTGTTTTTACGTTTTAATTCCTTTACCAAATGGAGAAGCATTTGCAGGATGGACGAATAATGAACGTTTTTAAGATGAACAGATGCTTCATGGTACTAGCATCGCGACTGATGCCGTATAATAAATGTTTTTTTGGTAAGCAAGTGCCGGGAGATGGTTTGTGTTTTCACAAGGATGATGATGATTTTGCAAAGAAAGGATCATTAAAGTGTAAAGACGTCTGGTACATGAATAATCAACATTAAAAGGACTTTGTACGAATAAGTGATAGTGGACTTGATGAAATCGTATCGTATGCATTATGAGAAGTAGATTAAGACGTCTTTGCTTTTAAGGTTGATCATGCAATTAGTTTACTTCAGATAGTAATTATTATTCAAATTTTCTTTGAAGATGCTAGGAAATATTCGCGAAGCACCTTTGATCTGCTTTTTAAATTAATAGATGGTAGAATATTTTATTTATTTATTTGTTTTCGAGCCAACGCAAGGCAAAGCCTAAATAAAGTCTTTAAAAAATACCTTATAGTTTATTCTTGCTTCGCCAAAGCGAATGGTTTTCATTAATTGTATTCTTTAAAGATAGTTCACTTTGAGGAATATTAACTTGGTACTATCTTACCTTCTAAATCATATCACGAGCGTCAGAATAAACGTTAAACGATTTTGAAAGTAAGGGTCCTACGAAGAAAACTTAGCGCGATACATGAAGAGCATAGATGCCAAATCCGGTACAACATTGCGTCAACTAGAAGTCTTGTCTGTGGTGAAACTTCTTCGACTTCAATCAGCTAATCATCAACAACGATTGGAAAACGATCGATTACAGAAAAAAGCATCCAAATACCTTAAAACGGGACGAGACTAGTCGGAAAACTGAGGCACTAGAGGAAGTACGCTATTATGGCAGATGCCAAAAATATCCTTGGGCTGAGAAACTGGTGGATCATACCAGGAGACCCAGTCATGCGACATGGCCCAACATAGTCAGGAATTTTTTGAAAGTTTAGTACAAGACAATAAAAATTCTGCACTGTACTGCCCTTAATTGTGTGAAACTAGTGAACATGAAATACAATACTTAAAGCACATGATAGTTTAACATACCAGAAAGTTGGAGGCTCTAATAACTATCGATTAAATTAATAAAGAAAATCTCTAGATATAAAGTACCCTCATCGAATTATATTGTAATTGAACAATTTAATTTGGCGTATTTCCAGTAAGATTTCAAGAAGTTTTCTCGGAATTTTATTTTGAAAATGCTTTAAAAGAAATCGTTTGCCACATTCGTAAGAACAACATACTCTAGATGAAGCATTATGGTTTTAAAAAAACTTCAGGTGCTATTTTCGACTTGAGAGTTTGCACAAAAAGGTCATTGAGCTCTGATCCAAAATGCACAGCATATTTTGGTATGTCCAACAATCCTAAAAAATTTAAATCATGATGAGAAATCACATTAACTTGATGATCGATAATGTAAACTTTAAATTATTTATTTTAATGGTAAATTTTAAAATAAAATACATTCTAATAATTTTATCACCAAATCGACTTCGGAAAAAAGTAAGCATTGCTTCTGTTAGGAGTGTTGCTTCGAAATGTGATATACATATGTCATTGATTCATTATAATTATGTATGACTTACAAAATGCATTGCAGATATGTTTTGAATATCAGTAACTTTGCTCCGTATTTCATTTAAAGGGTTACACTGAATTGAAACTCGGAAAAATGGGTATAAAAATAAAATGGTTTTAATACGAAACAGTACTTATTTTACACAAATACATTGTGGTTTAGTAAACAATTGAAGGAAAACACGTCAATTAACAAATGGTGGTGATTGAAGGCGTCAAATAGGAATGAATGAATGAATGCGACAATTTTTTACATATTTTTTCTAAATTAAAAATTATCAGTTTTTTGTATGGTGGGCTGTATATATTTATGCTGGTTTATTTCATGGCATGACCAGTTCGCTAAAACTCTATCTGAAAGACTAAACGTTGCCCTAAGTATTCTTACCAAGTGGGACAAAGAGTGCGGTCTAAAGATTAATCCACAGAAAACGGAATTTGTGCTCTTCACAAAAAGGTACAAAATTCCATGATTTCTCCCAACCAAACTCGATGAGATAAGCCTTAAACCTTCTCATCAGGTTAAATATTTGGGTCCAATTCTGGACTCCCAGTTTGCGTAGCATGCAATCTACTGCTGCAAAAGAGCTATTGGGAAAAAGTGGAGATTGAAACCCAAAAATCGTATCATGGCTCTATACGGCGATAGTGGTCCTTCTGTACTGCGCAGTTGTTTGGCGGTCAGCTGTTGCGAAAACATCCAGTGCGAATTTGCCAAACAGAGTCAGAACGATTGCAGCTATTGCAAACACCGGAGTCTTACGCACTACCCCGGCAAAGGCACTGGAATTGAATTGGCTCCCGACGGAGCTCCTTACGAGACAGCAGGCCAAGTACTTTTCGATTGAACGCTCTAAATCTCTGGCATGAGGGAAATACTGGTCACTCCAACATATTACTGAGGAATGGGCCAACGCCAGGGAAAGTAGACCTCACTTCTCCGATTCCTTGCTTTCATCATGGTTTCAAGTCAGTCAACCTAAGCAAGGATGACTGGGCTATAGAAAGAGGTGGGATGCAGGAATCGGTCGGCAGCTACACTGGTGTTTCCAAAATGAATGGAAATGTTGGCTGTGGCGTTTTTTTAGAACAGCTAGGCCTGAAACTATCCTTCCAGCTTCCAGACCACGGCGGTGTTTTTCAGGCGGAGGTCATTGCAATATTGCAGTAGACTAGGCATTTGTAGCTCATCGCGGATATGATTCAGTGATTCGAATCATCTTAGAGATCCAAATGATTCGAATCAGTGAAATCTGTTCTTTTGGATCAGTGAATCTTTCATATCTCATGGATCAGAAGCACAAGACACAATCCAATCTTCCGCGATCATGTTCCATTCAGGAATCTCTCACAAGTTCCTCCGTAAGAGAGGTAAAGAGAAATATACTTTTCACGCGAAGAGGCTGTGCATTTGGATGGGCATAAGGATGAATGTGCACATGAGATGATGTGTTTGTAAATAATTTGCAAGGCTGCCAGAAGTAGTTTACAAGTAGATGCATATATTAAGATGCAATTTAAATTTTCGATTGTAGTAGTTTAAAATGTGAAATTATACAATATGATCTTAGTTGAAAGTACAGGTTTTTGTCATTGTCAGACAGTAAAGGCGCAATTGTGCTTTTATATATTTTGTGTGGAAACTATATGTGCCGTGCAATGGCCAAACCGTCTAGCTGCAGTTTCCTCGATATCGAGATAAACACGTGAAAACGTGAAATTAAAAAAGGTGTGGCGCCCGAAAGTTATTCCCCCCTTTTTGGGTACGGTTTTTGGATTGTATCTTTTTTATTATTGACACCACGCAAAAGTTATGTATGGACGACTTGCTAAAAATTATACTCTACGCAAGTTTGCCATACACAACTTTCTTGTGGAAGCCACGGTTTGGGAGATATGGGGGTGTCCCACTTTCTTTTGTTTTCAAGATGGAGCCCAAACGCCACAATCGGGGATCGCAAGAAATTGAACTTAAGCTAATTATACCATTCCCCACGCATTGCAATAAAAAAAATTCTGCCTTTTTAAAATGCACGGTCAAACTCCCAATCGACTGGACAACGGAAAATTGAACTAAATGCTTTTAGACGTTTATTTTCCTTCTGATTTGTATAGCTGTACAATGGACAAACCGTCTAAAGGACTTTAGATGGTTTGCCACTTTTTTTTATGTGAAATTGGCAGCAAGATGTATTATAGATGGAATGGCCAGGGTCATAACTCTAGAAGGGGAGGGAAATGAAACAAAATGTTAAGCTCATATGAAAGAAGGGAAGGTATAATGGCCCTAAACGCACATATCTCAAAATGTTGAAAATGTCATTTAGACGGTTTGGCCATTGCACGGCAGATATATTAATATATTTTTCATATAAAAATGTAACTTTATTGAGGTTTTTTTCAGTCAAATATGTGCTTAACGATTCGGAAAGCTACGATCGTAAGTATTCCGAATAGAGTTTTATGAACTCAAAAATCAAGCAAACAACTTATACATCTACAGATTTACCTAATTGTATGGTAACTCTGAACTACGCAAGCAAATATGGAAAATCATTTTCCATACCTAACTCATAATATCAACCATCTCTTCTTACTCAGTGATCCAAATGATCTAGATGATTCAAATGATACATATCACTGATCTGGATCTTTTTACTGAGCCAGATTCAAATGATCCATTCACAACGAAGATATGTTTTTGCCACCTCTACAGTAGACTGGTTTCTATACGAAACCTGAATATTTTCTCTGAGTCAAGCTGCGATCCTAGCATTATCCAACGTTTACACCTCATCCATGATTGTAATGGAATGCTCTACTGTGAAGTGTTTCTACACTGGATACCGGGTTATAGTGATATACCGCGAAACTGCGTAGCGGATGCCTTAGCGAGAGCTAGCACTGAGCTTCAGGAGTATACACTCACACCCTAAGTCAGCCAACCTCTAGCTTACATAAAGCCGGGATTTAGGCAGCATTACATGAAGGCTGCAAATAGGTTGGTTGCTGGAGGAAACCTGCAAGACAACCAGGCAGATTTTGCACGCTCTGAGTTCCAGACGCACCTAGCAGGTCCTCATCACGAGTCGTGAAACCTTGAGTACTTTCGCGTCCATACTGACGGGGCATTGTCTAATTGACAGACACGCAGAAAGATTGGGCGTTCCCTTCAACGATTTCTGCCAAAGTTGCAGACCGGAAGAAGAGGAAGAGACAATAGAAAATTATCAAAATTATACAAATACATCTATAAACTATTGGTTTTAATAATCATGTACCTGGTATCTTGTATTCATAACAAAGTAGACTTAAAATAAGACAGTATCGAAACTCTGTCCGATTGGGAAATACTAAGGCTTAATATACCAGCGAATTGGTTCGTAAAGCATCTTAAAGAGGGAAATTTCATCTATTTAAATGAAAATATTACTAGGTTAAAATTTATCAAAATCATTTGAAAAGTTTTATAAAAAAGACATGTTCACGATTTCGAATTACCGAAGAACTTACAAGTCTTCGTGTAAAAAGTCTTCAAACCCCAATCAGGTTTTTGGGGCTACGTTTATTCAGTGCTACATTGGCTGGATTATAATCTCATTCTCAGCTAAACAACTTTAAAATTCCCTCACCAAAGAACTATTGTAGCATACTCGCCCCACATTTAACACAAATTGCGTACAGTGACTTAGCTGTGTCTCCATTCTGCAGAACAAGCTATAGCATTAGTACAAAAATCGCCTGGTCGAACTCAATCGAATGTGTTCAACGAGAAGGAATGGTCGTGAAGATGTCATCTCCGTTTAGATCCGACACTTGCATGAATAAAACATCAGATGGACCGGACAAGGGGGGAAAATGCGAAGATTCAATTTTCAAGCGAAAAACATCAAATAGAAGTGGCACACGTACGCATAAGAAAACGAACCAAATGTACATATTGAGCCTTACATCTTCACCGTCGTGGTAGCTAGCTTTAGATTCAGCTTCAGAACAGGCTGGCTGGAACGCTGTTAGTCCCACATCAAATATATGTACAAAGAGTGCCCAATAGATTGAGTCCACCCTTAAAATAGACCTGCAGAAAGGGAGCGGAACACAGGAGGTATGTGAATTCGAAAGTAGCCCTCTTTATGCTCCAGCTACCACTCTGGCAAGAAGGATTTTATTTATGCCTGCACTACACATTCTACGCTGATGTTAGACACCATTCAAGGACGAAAGTAACGTGGACCAGAGGAGAGGGATGCTTGAAAACGACTAGTAAAATGTAGTCCATCTATTCGAATGGCCTATAACTTTTTGCTTCAGAAAGGATACGTACATGATTTACGAAGTGAAGGACGCGGCTCGACGAATTGAAAATGTAAGAATGAAAGAAAGCAAGATACCTCCCACTATTTGAGAAAGACACTTTGAAATTTCTATTCAAAACTAGAGTGGTCGAAACATGCTTAAGCATATATATAAGATGCTTTTTGGAAAGGAAGAGTGCTTTATAAACTGTCTTGTCATTGGAAAGTAACATAAATAAAAGGACTAAACAAGCAGAGATCGGTAGCTCTCTGGCATTTTTCTTCTGTATGCATATCAAACATCTTGTTTTGAATTTCAAGGATGAGTCTCGTTTTTGAGGTTGAATGCTGTGAAAAGTTAAATGACAGTTTCAAAAGTGTTTTTGCTCTTAATCTGATGCGAATTTAAGATCATTCCTAGGGCCTACTTCGTTATCAAAATTGTATCATCAAAAATTACTAAATTCTATCAAAATTGTATCATCAAAAATTACTAAATTCTATGACGAATCCATCAAATCTTTTGAATCCATCAAATCTTTTGCAACATCTTTTATTCGAAACACTTCTTCATATTCTACTAAATAAATGATTTCTAGGATTTGGTTTTACTTGTCTGCGATTTCAAACAGTTAGAATAAAGACGCAATGAAAAAATGCAATTTCATTTCAGTTCTATGGATATATCCAGTTTGGAGTTAAAAATGAATAAAAGTGTACGAACAAAGTCCAATTTAATGCACAAAATAAGTATTTTAAATTTAAAATTCATATAATGGTCTTAAATTATTCATTGATCATCACCTGTTTGTGACATACTATTCGTTCTGCGTAACTAGTCAAGTGATGGATATGCTATTCTTTGCAGCATTTCCTTTTCAAATATTCAATGTATATTGTCTAAGATGCTAGATCTACAGATTCTGAGTCTGATTTTTGTTCTGGGCTGTACATCCTTACTGTACTTTTGTATTTTACTAGCATTTATTTGCGTCTGTAGGCACTGTGTTGTATATTTCATGCAGTGCCATAAAGTTTTTCAGTTTTTCTGAAATATAGCCACCGAATGTTGGGCTGCGATAATCGCAAGGATGATTCTCAGCAGCAACAATATTTCTTTGCGGAGGCTAATAACGATTTTCTGCCGTAGACTACTTAATCAAACAAAAACATAACAAATACATACTTCTTCATAAAACCTTTCTGTCTTTAAAACCAATCGAAATCATTGCTGGGAACAGTATAATCGATAGAACTAAATACAGTAGTACAATATTATTTAGTTATATATATTTTATCTAAGTTCGTGCTCTATTGGTTCACTTCTACATATGTACATTCGTATCATGTTCCTGTACTAAACGAATTCTGAACCTGCCGCCATCAAAAATAGGATTTAAAGCGCCAAGAACAGAATCAGAAGTAAAAGAAAACGAAAAAGTATGAGGGCAGAAAATTGTAGCTTGTTTCCTTAAAAGTTCTTGTCAAAATTCAGGACACGATGAATGTTCTAATTTAAAGCACCATCAATATGAAGTCTAGTTTCGAAACACACTTTTAGAAAAAAGTTGAGGGAATATCCTGTTTGTGGTCGAAAATTCATCGTATAAGGAAATCCAGGGCCTATTGGCTAACGTAGATAGATGGCCAAAGATTTGACAGAAGAATTCGGATAGGTTTGCTAAATAGATTTGAAAAATCTGACCCTACTTACTCGTTCCAAATTGTTCTGGTCAAAAGTGGTAAACATTTCACTGAAACTTAGTTGCATACGATCCCTATTTCTCCTATTGTTATTTTTATCAAAATACAAACTATTTCAGACATATTCCTCTATAATCTTTACTCCGTTGACTCTTACGCAATAATAAAAAAAGAAATTACAGACTCAAAGAAGAGAAGACAAATTCTTTTCACCCTTGAATTGATCTTAATCAAATGGTAGGATGTTGCAATTGGAAAATAGATAAATAGAAAATTTTACTTCAACAACTATACTTTTCGTACTGGCCAGAACGCAAGGACGAAAACATTTCAAATCTCCGGCTTGTAAGAAGCTGCCTTGTAAAAGGTTTGAATGAAAACCACTAAAATAATTGATACGATGAAGCACACCCGAATTGAAACTGAATGGATTTCGTTGAATTGAACTTGTATCCTGAAAAGCAAAAACATGTCCCTTCAACGGGCTCACCGAATACGCTACTAAACAAAATTGAATTCATTGTAGGCCTTCAATTTTCAATTGGAAATTTCGGACACGATGAAAGTCTGTTAGTCTATTCAATTACTACCATGCACATAGTTGGAAGCAAGGTAAGTTTGATATATTTTTCAGGTGAAGTTTTGTATTAAATCTACAGAATGAAAGAGTATGCGTGGGAAATATCTAATTCAGTATATCTTTTAGATGTGTATCTAAGTGTAGGCGCATGAATTACAGGTTCTTCATAAAAAAATCAATCAACTTGAATTGTACAGTTCATTAAGAGGCCTTTGTATCGATTGTTAGGTGAAAAAATTAGACGGAAATATCATGTGGGTGTTGTTTTGAAAGTAATAGTCCTTTTTTAATTTAAGGGAGGCTAGAGGTGAAAATACGTTTGTTTTCATACCACATATCTGTTGCCATTCGTGTTTACACAATTTTAAAGAAGTAAAATGGATTCCATAGAAAAAGGACCAAATGGAGTCCATCTTACAAAATGAAATATTTAAGTAAGAAACGCAGAAAATTTCCTATGAATAGTTGATTTTGAAAAACGTGGAAGAGAGTCACTGAAATGCATACTTTGTATACATGAAACAACTGGCGATCGGGAATGTAGCCTTGAAATTTTTAATATCTATTGAATTACAGGTTAAGTTTTCCTCTTCGACTTTATTCATGATTTGTACAACGTTTCTTTGATATTTAAAAAAAGGGTGTTAACACATAGACCAAATGGGTTCATAAGCTACTACTCTCAGGAGAAGAGTCAAGTGGTACTGCAAATCGAGCATTAAAATAAGGCACGGAATTATGCGTCTGCCATCAAAAATCGATGCAAATTGGAAGCTTCAGAGGAAAATAAGTATATGCTTCTATGCTCCTGAATTTGACTGAAATTCTATTTCAGCGAAGATCAAAATGGGCAAAGGTTCATTTTATTGCAACCAGTAAAGACGATAATACAATACAGTACCGGACAAAATTAAAAGCATAGCGAACCCAACTTCCTTTAAAACGACACTAAAAAATATCTCCTTCAGAACCAACTTTCGAATACAAGTACAATCAGCTCCACCAAAGTCAAAACCAAACATATAATCAACAGAAAATATTTTAATGGAAAGTGTGGTTTCGGGGTGTCGGATAGCATCCTCTACAGGTGCTGTCATTTACCATCCGTCACCAGCCAGCACGACCACGGTTAGGCTTGTTGATGGATTAAGCTCGTTATATTTCAACTATTTTTAATATTTGTATCTACGAATTATAACGACTGTCAAATTGGTTCGTATATATGCTCACGTTGCTATTCTATAAAAGTTTAGTTTATCATGGGTTAGAACTTCCTAGTCTAGTCAACAACTTCAACAAATAATTCATGAACATATAGTCCGAACTATTAATCTAACTAAAAGGACACTACAACTTACAGATTTGGTACTATCACTTATACTGATTCCGATCGTCTGGGAAGTACTATGTCCTACAATTTTAAATACGGAGAATTACTAAATTTTGATGGAGAGAGTAATTGAAGGAAATGGAGGTGGTTTTAGTCAGTAGAAATCCGGCATGCCGAGAGACAAGAGCTGATCGGTATCTTTTGAAGATTTCCACCTCCCAACGTTGAAAAAAAATCAGTTAGTTGACCTTATGGTGTGTGCCATGCGAAAATCTATAATGCTGAAGGAAGATAATTATCGCAAAAAGAAAATTCAAAGGCCAGTTATATTTTACCGGAATGTCCTATGCAGCCAAAAATATCTAAGCACGTGTTTGCCGAACAAAACCAAGGTAAACATATTATTTTTGTTTTGCAGGCACCTAATTATCAACAAGAAACTAATGTTTTCATGACGTTAAACTTTTTTTTGATACACTCAGAAGAAACTGTAGTACAATATCTTGTTTGGTTTTGTGAGCCCGGGGATTACCAATTTTATCCTGATGTCAAAATTAAGAAGACAAGATATAGTTAGAAACAAAGCTATGATAATGTTAAGATCCACTAGCAAAAACACACACAACACATGTGAATGCCGAGAAATATCAATCGTGTAGAGCTCTGAAGAAGGCTACAAAATCATCTAGGACTCGAATAACCGCTCTTAAATTTTAATAATAAACAATGTAAAGATTTTTTTAGATGTCATTTGTCTTTCAGGTAGTGTAAATTGTAATCAAATTCGTTTTGTTATGTTTGCGGGAAAGTACTTATGTATGTCCTAGAAGAAGAGGTTTATCAAAGAATTGGTTAAACAAGCGTACTTCCAATATTTTCATTTTTTCATTACAAATCTGGATAAAAAAATGAGTCCAAGAAGTATGTAAAAACTGAAGGATTTTAACTAAGTGAACAGCAGAAAAAACTTGCAATTTGATGTGCCAATGTAATGAAGAGAACCGACGAATTATTGAACTGACTGCTATTATTGCCTCACAAAATTTATAGATTTGATAAGAAATGCAATGGATTCTTAAGAATATTGTGAAACAATGCTGAAATTGATTAAATTTATGAAATATAAAGACCAGAATTGGAAACAGCATGAAGTTCTAAGAGAAGGAGGCTACTTCTCGATTTTACGAGCGAATATATCAAATACTGTTGTTGTTTGCGTTTATGCGTTAAAATGGCGAGAAAAAATCACAGGATTTAAAAAAAATATGCCCTGCACATAATGAATACACTTTGTAAAACGACCATTAACTATACAAGCTGCTAAATGATCCCAATGATGTAATCTTACCACAGCTTTATATATAACTAAGATTAATAAATTTGATGGAATAGTATTTGATAAAAATGGACCATTTTATATTTGAGAAACATTTTTTTTATCTCTAACGCAACACCAATGTAATTCCTTCGTGGGGCTTCTTATACGAAAGATTTTAAAAGATGGAATCTATAACCATTATTTTCAAAGCGTTAAAAAATGCTTTGTATTTTTTTCAAACCGGTAGAGCAAAAATTCTTTAAAATAAACAAATGTGAAGATAATGAAGCAATTGTTTTGGAGTTAATGAATTAATACCACTTATTCACTCACACCTAAAATTTAAAAAAAATTAAAATTTGTGATATATATATATATATATATATATATATATATATATATATAAATATCTTTTAGATTGGGTTGAAAATAATTTATTAACATGGTTTTATTTCAAAAACCTGGGAATATATCCTTGAGCAACTTTAAATGCTGATGAAAACGTTTTACTTGTTCGCCATATATATATATATATATATATATATATATATATATATATAACCATGTTAATAAATTATTTTCAACCCAATCTAAAAGATATTTAATGTTTTATGAAAGATTTCTAGTAAGAAATGTTAAAAATAACACAATTTTTTTTACTACAGAATTGAACTCTCTAGCGAAAACCCGACAAAAATACTGTGTTTTCATCTTTTGATAAAAAAAAACATTGTACACTAGTGTTATCGAGATAACAGGGTGTACAAACTGCCCTAAGGGAGGAAATACATGTAAAATTTAAAAACAATGCTAATTTCAGATTGATTTAAAAAATATATGTTAAAGTACATGTCTCAAAGTACTTGAAAATATAATTTTTATAATTTTTCAACACAAAATGGTTCTTAGGTTGACCAAAAAGTTTACAAAAAAATGTAATTTTTACATTAATTTTAGAAAAAATCGATTAAAAAGTCGCGTTTTAAACATTAATAAACAAATTATTAGTCCGAAATTACAAAAACATGTAACTAGAACATGTAGATGTAGATGTGGTGTAAATTTGAGCTGGATCGATTAAATATTTTTTGAGAGATTTTGTACGAAAGTTGAAAACGTACTACTTTGAGAAAAACGCGTTTAAAGTTTGCAGTAGATAAAAACCATTTTTAATTTTTATTATAACACTCATTAGTCAGCGATTCCATGTCCTATTTCCTTAGAATTTCATATTTATAAGAATATGGTAGGGATAGACAATTAGAGAACCGCCCATAGCGCCGGAGAGAAAGTAGGCAGGGACGCGCGGCAGGTGTGCTCGATTTACTGGGGAACGCCGCGCTGCCTATAATGGCCTTTAACTCGCAAACTAATACGAATATCGCTTAAAAACTTTTTTGGCGTATTCTTAGAGTATTTGACCAGTTACATGTATTTACCTTCTTATTTCTTCTCATCATTGGGACATGTTAACGTGTTTCTCCAGGAATCCAATTTTTCGTTGGATTCCACTATATTTGGATAAAATAAATGGCTTGGGGTGAAGTGCATCAGCCCGCCATATTAGGCTGATAAAGTCGTCAGAGTAACATAGGTGTCAGCTATATTAGGCTGACGTGGCACTCAAAGAACTCATCCCCGGTAGGCATCAAATCGTTTTTAAACTGGAAAATTCGAATTAATTTGGAAACGAATATTGCTGGTTCAAGTATACTTATGAGCGAATTTCGCAAGACCATTGTCCTATTTCATGTTTCTTATCAAGTGTACTAGCATTCACAAAAGAATCGCACAGAACACATAGAATACTGATGAGCCAGCCACACCTTAAACTTTTCATATGCACCACGCACCATCTGCTGAGCTATCATTGGTTTCGGTAACACGAAAACACCATTCACCAAACACCTCCAGAGGCACACTACCCCCTGACTATTTACGATTCATCTCAATCACACCAATTTTCGCAATCGAATTCAACACAAAACCCTTTCGCTCCCAAATGGGAATTCTTTCATAACGAAACCACGTCAGGATGCCCATCAAAGACTACAGAACCTAATTTCACTTCGTCAATAAAGTCTGGTTATCACCCCCCAAGAAAACTAGAGCCACATTCAATAAACTTATCGGTTCGTATGACAAAGCATAAGCAAATCTCACAGGATTTTACACATGGCCTGGATATATACGTTGCTCCTTTCACCATGCTCTCCGTGTTGACCGCTATAATTGAAGGATGTCTGCCCCTTGAGATGGCTCCAACCGCTAAACTGCCTACGAATACCTTTTTGCAGACAATGAACACCTCCACTGCATGAAGACCGCTGTTTTTAGACTGGAATGTGATAAAAATATTGATTTTGTAACAGCAGCTTTGCTTCCTGGAAAACAATCGGTACGGCTAAAGGACCTCTTGCTGCAACGCGTATAGCATTTATTTACATCAAACATACAACAAATTCTTAATCAACGTATCCGCTTGCCCATTCCTTGTGCCGACCAATGTTAAGTCCAACATACAAAGTATTTTTATTTTATGATTATGTAATCTTGGTGAAATGGAACGAGCACCAGAAGGAACATTTTTCATAAAAATATAAGAGGACACAAAGTATCCATATATTTGTGGTACATACCTGGAAGGCATTGATTCTCATTCGCAACAGATATGGTTGGATTATGCGTTGAATCCTTTTACTTAACATTTTATGTGGTCTATTTGAAGAGTGTTTGCTTGTAGATTACACTTTGGGCTTTGGGGTTGATAGCTTCGGTGAGCAAACATTTGGTAGTATGTATATATGAATATGGTTACAAAAATTTTAAGCGTTTATTCACTAGTTTGTTCGCACTGGGGCATGCATGTTTACGAGCATAATTCATATAATATTTGTTTGCATTTAGATATTAAAGTAAAGATAGTAAATATATCAAGAGTTCAGAGTAAAATGATTTGATCATCTCATCTTAATAACCAGTTATTATCTCCTAAAATTACTGTTCTCTAAGGTAAATTCCTTACTAGTTTCTCAAAATAATTTAGCATTGTGACTAAGTTCTGTGAAAATATTCATCAGCTTGAGCCCTGGACAGCGTACAGCAGGGAACTGTTCACAAGCTTATGAAACAATTGAAAAGTAACGAACAAAATAAGATACAATCCAGTTGGTCCTGTTTCAATGATTTTTCCATCAAAACCGTTAAAACAACGTTTAATTTCAAAATAAAATATTTAAGGTGTCAATTCCATACGTTGAGTCCAGGTAGCAAACATTTCTTCCTTATAAAATCGTTTTATCAAAACACGATTTTCTTTAAATAGTCACATTCACAATCAATATGGTCGCCTAAACAGGACGTCAGTTCACCCGGCCAATATTCAATCGTGTCTTCATGACCTTTTTCAAGTAATGCTTCCCGACAAAATTTATTGCCGTGAAAGAGTCATCATACTATCAATTTACTGACCGTACAAATTTCAATTTAATCTAGTCCACATTTAGGACATAAGACATCGTTCGCAAGCACCCTTTTGGCTCAAGGCGCTTCAAGGGTCAACAACTATCAAATAAATAACGAAAATAAAACAACTCACATAAATCCTGACCTCAAATATAAATACAACTCATATCTGTCCGGGATTACAATTTTCCTAGGTACCTCGTGTGCTTCATCGTTGAAATTAATTTATATCACTATACATGTACTGCTTGACCGTTGTCCAACCTCCTTTTGCATAAAAAAAAATTGTAATCGGCGTGACCTTTGGATTGGATACATTTCCACGAAGCCACACCAGTCTTAAGTGAAACCTGTATTCGCACCATTCAATTACCATGTTACCATTTTAATTCGAATGTGGCAAAAAGGACATTCTTATGATAATCAAGAATGACCCTTTCGTCTTGAGGTGTCGTTTGGCCTAGCAAGGAAAGACCAGAGTCTCACAAACGAAAAAATGACGGCTGGACTTGTGAAGTTCGTTTCAATGCTGGCCACTGGTCAGCCTAGAGGTCCTGCTTGTAATAATAAAAATTATTGTAACTTGCGACAAGCAATCAAAATTTGACCGGTCAAGGGTTGTACCCTTGCGCATGACAAACAGGTCAAAGTTTGTGCGTCGCCTGTCTCACGGGTCAAGTAGCTCATTTGCAGAACGTTAAAACGAGGAGGAATGTTTGCAATTACCCACATTTTTGTCAAGCTATCAGAAATCTTGGTAAAATTTAGATTTTATTTTAAAAAAATATACATATCTCGTGAGAATTTTGAAGGCATGACCTACGACTCGTTTGCAATAAAACTAGACATTTCTAACAACGACCTTTTCTCAATACCAAATCTTACCGTCATGTCTTATGAAACTCAAGAAAGTACTCTTCTCCTATCCCATAATGAATTGTTTTCCTATTAGCGTGGACACCCCATTTTAATTAAATTATCCTGTTTTCAAGCCCATAGAATTGGGAATTCTATTTCTCAAAGCCTCTCAAGTCAGGCCCTCAAGAATCACCAAACGAATGCACATATTTTTAGTGTGACCCTTTTATGGGATCAACTCCATTTTATGTGCGTGTAAACCGTTTTTGACATGTCGTAAATTTAATGAATACGTCAAACAACAAAACTTTTTTTTTTGAAAGTAGGTAATGGGGTGTTGTTTGTGCCTCGTAAAATTTGCTCTGTTTTACATTGAGCCAAGTCCTTAGAAATGGAATTTATTAGCAAAGCACCATGAAAAAAGGAACGACCGTTTTGTAACTGACCATCCCTTTCAATTATTTGAATTGTGGTTAAATGTTTATGGAAAAAATGTAGGTTTTAAAAGAGTTCCCATTTAAAATCGTATTAGGATGGGTAATTTGGTGTTTGGGATTTTATAGGGATACGGGACCTGTATTTCAATTGGCCCAGCAATTTTGATATGATATAAACCCAATGAAATTTAGTTTTATGAACTGAAATCCTAATACCTAATAAATACATCAGGCACATTAAATACATTATCAAATAGAAAATTTATTAATAACAACTTTATTTTGGTAAGTCTTTCATGTGAACAATCTGAACAATTCTTGTCAACCAATTCAGAAATGTATTTTGTCACAAATTACAGAGAAGCATCAAGCTTTAACCAGAAAACCTATATGCTGGAGAACACTATTGGATATAATAAATACTAAATATTCAAACAAGAGCTTTCGTGGCGTGATTTCCTGGCGCGATAAACTTGGCTTTCATTCTTCAAAATTTGTATATTCTTAGATAAATATCGAAATTGCAACTTTTAATTAAATTTTTGAGCTAACAGTGCTTTGTTAGGGTTTTGGATTAAGATAATATTCGTAAGTCTATGGTCGGCCATTTGCAAACTAGACTCTCTTTTAAAAGAAGTTTTTTTGCCATTCTTGAATGATAAAATTAAATTCAGGGATAAAAACTGAAATATTTTATACATAATAAAAACTTTCTTCTCACAAAAAACACAATTAAAAAAACTTTAAAAAAATTCAGTGTTTAAGGTTTACACTTCTCAAATTTCAAAAAAGCGATTTTAGGGTTTTTACATTTTTCGCTTACTTACACGTTCAAAAGTCACCTCTTAAAATATTATGTCGAAATTCCTAATAGAAATTTTTTTATAGCAGTTTTAAGCGATGCGCGTCTACGCTTTTTTGGACGCTCTTTCGCAGCTGCTATATGGATCCTTTCTCCAAAATACCGGTTTTGTTCTTAATGTATGTATATTGTTAACATTCTCTTTCGTCCTCAGTGTCTATTTAGTCGTGTACGAAAGCAGTTATTGATAAAGCAGTAAGTGATGAAATTCGATTTTTCAAAAATTATAAATGAAATGCAAAAAAACTTTGAACGCGTTTTTCTCGAAACGATCTTTTTTCAAACGGTGCAGAGATTATCTCCAAAACTACTAAACCGATCTTGTTAAATTTTTGTACAGGGCAATTTACCTTAAATAGGCCAGAAAACAAAAAAATTGATTTTTAGTGAACGAAAATTGGGGCGAAAATAGGGTCGTTTTTTAAACATTTTGTTTAGGCAGCCGCCATGTTTTTCTTTTTGCCGATTTTTCACCATCGGAGATGAATTGCTCTATGAGAGCATTAAACCTTCAAAACCCTTTTTGATTTTTTCATTTCAGATGTCCTAATCATGAAATAATCCCTGCAAAGGAAGGCAGTCTTTTTTGGACTTGACTTTGACGCTATATGTGAGCAAGATACAAAATAAAAATAAAATGAAAATTAAAGTTTTTAAACACTTGACGGTGTAAATAATGTTACGTAAAAAATTGTATTGATATCTAATAAAAGAGCTCTGAAAAATATTCATGAAAATTATCGGTTTTTTAGCCTTGGGAAGTGTAATATTACCTCAAGAGGCATAAGACATCGTGAGAATTGAATGCTACATGTTAATCTTCAACATCCTGGGAATAGTAATTTAACATAAGATTCCAATTTTCTCGGATATGCAGCTCCAGCAATCGTTTCACATCTAGTATTTTTACTGGTTTTACAAAGATTAAAATTTCCTTGGTTAACATCGCCGAGGTTGATCTTTGGAAACCTCTTCTGTCTCTTGGTTATGAGTTTTGGTTCTTCAAACTTATTATTGTAAAATCATGCAATTGGAATGCTATGATTTCATGTTAATTTGAAATTTAATAAATTTTATACCATATTAATATAGATAATGCACTTCGAAAGAGAAAGTTTTCCTCGTCTCAAGAAAATTTTGTTAGCTTTCTGAAAATGCCAATTCATCGGTATCTTTGTCTTATCCACTGACACTTTCTTTTAGTCTTGAATCTTGGTTGGTTCCTATGTTCGATGGTTTGCTGTGCCAAATGAGTCAAAAATTGGAACACTTTCTCCAAGGGTTTTTATTACGCTTCTCTATTTAAAGGGTCTCTCAAAATAATCAAACACTCGGTTTGGTGAATTGAATGAGTAACCAACAATTGGGAAATACATTTAAAAAATTTCCCACTTCCTTGGGAGCGTTGTGTATCAACCAATATTGAATCATGAGGATGATGATTATGCTTGTGTTCTATCCTCCACATCCGTCAGAGAATTTAAGAATCGTTCTTTTTTCTTCAAATTGAGACTGTGCAGTCGGTGATGTAAGGCTGATGATATTTGGGCAGATCCCTATGCGTATTCGTTCTCTTTCTATATGTAGCAAAATGTAATATCCTTTGTATGACCTTAACATATTGTAGATTCACAGAAATACAACGTATAGGACGCCTGTTGATCTGGAATTTTGGAAAATTATAGCACAGTACAATTCCTCATTACTAACTAACTGGAATTTTATAAAAACAAAATGTGTACAATCATTTTTGTGAGCAGTTAAGTTGATTTCTATTGTCTGTTTCTTTTTCAAATATTGCTCAAAACCAGACTCGAAACACCTGTATATGATGAGAAAAGCTTCATTCAGAACTCTTCAGAATAATATCCTTTTCAGGGTGGACAACTGCATAGTCGTGCTACATTTCTCTGCAGAAAGGTTGTCGCTGAGATACTGACTATTTTTAATTTTGCCCTGCAGTAATGGTTTTGAATGGCAAATTTTTTTTTATAATGGTCTTTAAAGCTTGCCTTTGTGTGTTAAATACTTCCTGCGCGCCTCGCGGTAAACCTCGCATTTGTAGCAACTCTTATGCGTTGACAGGATAACAGAGAATTATTGCTCATATCTCGAACACGAGTTGAGATGGCGTAGATCTTCTATGCATCTAAACTTTCAATCATCATAATAACGCTGGTGAATCCACCTCTCGTCCTGCATAGAAAGTTTTCTGCAATGAAAAACTCTGTTCTATTTATCGTGGAACGTAAGTATGGTTTGAAGTTATTTTGATCTATGCGTCTAAAAAGGAAAATTTTTCAGCACTTGAAATTTTTCCTGAAACATGCTTTCAAAACAAATGAGGAACAAAAATATTAGCCTAGAATCCCAAAAAAAAAACGATTTGAACAAAATATTAAAGAACTTTGTAAATTATCACACAAAATACAATAAGAAAATAAAGAAAGGAGGAATAGAAACTTTAAAAAATATAGGAAACCTGGAAACTTAAAACTTGTGAAATTTTATGAAAAACTAATTCAGTTAACAGTTTTGAAACTACTATGTGGTAAATTAGAAAATTTGGAAAAGGTTACATATTTCAAACGCTATTTCAAGGGGTTTTTAGTAGATTTTGAAGGTTTAGATACAGCAAAAGTAATTGTTTGTCTTGCGTTGAATTCGGCGACAAGAAAAGTTTTGGAATTCGTCTACTCATATATCGTTGCATAGTTTTATAGTGGAAAAGCAACGCTTCGGTGGTTGAAAACACAACGAAATTCAGTTTCTGTTTCCATTATTCAAGCTCTATTTCTGTTACTATTTTTTGCTATAAAATAATATAGGAACTTATTCTTTCGGGAAAAACTACCGCCAAGTTTTAAGATTTCCTCTGTAAACAGGCAATTCACTCGAACACTAGATACTACAATTGACGCTATATGTTTAAAAGGCTCTGCTTACACCTTGCCAATACCAGAACACCACTTAGGCTAGTCCTCAAAGAAAATGCGAGAAACCCACTCCAACATGCCTTGAACCACCCACCCACATCCCACTAACGCAATAAGCCCTTCAGCATAAAATGACCTCTATCTCATCACTGTATGAGAATTGCTTGTTCCAGCGAATGCCTATGTCCGTTTTAAGCGCTAATGCCACCGCTATCCCGTTTTCACTATAGGTATGTAAAACAGAACGTAACATTTTCAGGACGTACATGTTCACATGTGCTCGTATGTATAATTAATGGAAAGTAATCAAATAAAGGACCAAAAGCAAATCGTACTCTTACCAAAGTTTTGTCTCACCAACTCAAGACTGCTACGACAATGGGGGGATGCTTAACATGCAGCAGCAGAGTGTCCTTAGGTAAATATATCCACACGTTCTAGCTTCCAAGAGTGGTTGTATTTATGCGTAATATATATGAGTCCAGGAAGGTAAATGGCATTAGTAGCATCGCTCTTGCAAAGATATGTGTACAGATGTACACATTAATGGGTAGGTATGTGAAAGATGTGTTTCTTGCATTACTATATGTTCATATACAGAGAGAAGCTAATATCCACGGTGACTGTTCCAAACAAACCCTTTCAAAGTTTCTGAGACGCGAAATTAGTGGGACTAGTTTTCGTGATGATACCAACCTTGTGTTAGAGGGTTATTCGAATATATAGAAATGTTTGTATACATATTGATGCAAGAAACAAACAAATGCTTATGTTATGTAATATCTCACACGAACCGAACTCTAATGAACATTTTCAGAGTAACTAATTTCAAATACATTGGCATATCTAAGCAAAGGTATCTCCAATTACAAACAATACAGTTTTTTGTCGAAGATTTAAAATTTATCGAAAATGGCTAGAAATGAAAAGGAAATTCTGTCACTCACGCATCACACCCTCGACAAATTTACAAATATTTTACAGTGAAAATCCATCCTTCTTGGTCATTCCCATATAACTTTACGCATGACCACGCAGCATGCGAGATTTCCATGGCTATACCTACAAACTGTGAACTATAGTTTCAAAATGAAATATGGCGAAGACTATGCAAACTACAGAATAATTTCCGATGTTCGTAGTCTAAGAAAACTTCAAACAGCCCCCGGCCTTGTTTTGAAATCGGAGAATGAGAGAGATTAGCATACACATGTACTCAGCAACTAACGTGTAGGTGTTGTCCCATAAGCTCCAGTTGATCTAGATGTGTCCACTTACCCTTTCCTTCGATGCGACCACATCCATTTCATACCATATACCCATATTTCACCCTGTTCAAAACTCACAAGAAATGAAGGCACATTGGATACTAGACGCTACCATCGGTCTTCTGGTGGGACCAACTTATAATGCCTGAAGATTAATTAAATTAAGGATTTTGATTTATTTGTTTTGTTTGATTTTCTAGGCGTACATCGTGCATGGAATAAAAGGACACTATTTACTCCTTGCGTGTGGTGTGGAATGGCTAGAGAGCATGTTTTCATTTTCCCAAGATAAATGGGCATAGTTTAAAATAGATTGGGCATATAACTTTAAGGATGCTTAAAATTTTTAAATAATAAATATATTCATGTTTTGGGACGGTTTAGAGCAAAGGGATCTGTTTAGTGCAGTAATCTCCATCGCAAAGTGAATGATAGTCACAAAGACAGTATCATCTTTTTGCTTTCTGATGAAATAGATAAATCTCCACACCGGAAATTACGAATAGTGCTACAATATTTTCAAGAATTTGCTTTCATTGAGTCGTCCAAGAATGTGTTAAGGAATAAGACAGCAACAACATTTTTTTCAAGAACATGTTTGCAGCCACATCGTCTAAATTGCTGGCTTGAATTTTAATTTTTGACTTCTATTTTAAACATTAATAAGTAGTAAGAAAAGTGTCGATCAACAAGCCAGCCGTGGTCGTGCTGTCTCGTGACGGATAGCAGCACCTGAAGAGGATGCCATCCGTCACGCCGAAACCACACTTCCCATTTAATAATATACCAGGCAAAGCTTGGAAACAAGACCCTCCATTAATGTGCAACAATAGTGTTAGAAAGTCGCTAACCAAAAGCGCACTAGAAGACGAAAGTTGTCGACTAGACCAGGAGGTTCTAACCCATGATAAACTTATTAATAAGTAGTAAGAAAAGTGTCGATCAAAATTATAAACAGAATGTATTGTAAATCCTTCTTCGATGAAAGCAAAATTATTTTATTCCAATATCTAAATTTTTACAAAATAGAAAGTTAAATCAAAAGAATACTCAAAGACTCGAATCAACAAAAAAGTATAGGAAACTAAGTCAATTCGCTGTATTCACCCCGGGAAATACAAACCCCCAAGTCCACTCCCATTTATATTATGCTGTCTTTAATAGATAGAAATATGTTCATCTTCACAGCCCAACAACGCTGAAATACATCGAAATGACAAGCAACCCTTTAATTAGAAAAAGACTAAAAATCCAGAAGGGTACAGATATGTTGCGTAGCTATCAAGACAAAAAACAACAACGAAATAACGAAATACAAGGGATGCAAGGCTGTGTGAATGAAAATGAAGGAAAAACCAATAGGAAGGGATGTACATTTAACTCTTCTTGTCCGGCAAACTGACGGCAATCAGTGGCAGGAGAGTGAAATGAAGAAAGAAAAAAAGTAAATTCCAGTAAAATTTTCCAGCTAAATTTTTTTCTGAAACGAAAATATCTAGATAAAGCTCCAGTGATGGTAACAAGAAAGCGAAAAAATGCGCGCGTTTCGTGAGTATCTTCCAAAAGAATTTTAATCGAAAAAACGGAATGTAAAAAGTGAAAGTCCATTAAGCGGGAATTCTCTCGTTCTGGCATAACCCCTTGCCGATAGTGACCAGAAGACGTAGATTGCTGGGACGTATCCTCTTGGACGGTGAAGCAAGCGCTCCATCAATTTTGAATGGAAAGGATTTTTCTTTGACGGAATTCAATTAAGCTATTAGACAATAACTAAACTTTAACGTTGAATTGTTTTTCTCGGTACGAAGGGAAATGAGTTCCAAGAATATTTTCTTTGTATTTCTCCATGCAAAATCCAAGACATTGATGTTTCTTTGTCTAAGGATGATTTAATTGGGTCATCTTGAGAGTAGACTAATTAGTGCAATTATCAAATTCGATAGAAACTGTATTTGTTGTGTTTTAGCAACTATTTTTGTTTACTAAGACTGGACAAGCATCTGGGTTTCATTTGATCCTTTCTCCCTCGAGCGCTAAACATTTCCACTTCATCCATCAATCAACTATACACTTTGAGCTGAATCAAACCACTCAGTGTGTCCTTGCAGCCTCTTAATGTGATTCGAATGACTTTGAACATTTTACTTAGAGAAAGTCTTCTATAAAAAGGATGATTTTTCTCACAGCTTCAAACACACGGTGCAATGTTACATGCAACTTAGTGACACGCAAACAAAAGATTGGATGACATTTGTTTGTAACCGTGTCACCTTTGCGAGCATTGTCTTCTGTGTCTGTAATACATATGTGTTCTTAGGTGAGTTTTTTTATTTCCTAAAATTCTTCGTGTCATTTTCCAGCCGATTTAATTTGATCCTTGCATGAGAAGAATAATGTTCTTGATGAATCATTTGTGAATTTTGTGAGAATTATTACAGGCACGTTTCTGTCTTACTGTATTTATGTATAAAAGAATAGAATGGCTGGTTAAATAAGTCTTTATCTATTTGGTATGGCCAAGGAAATAATCGACCAGTACAAACCCCTTATTGATTTACAAAACAACTCAGAATAACCGCATCTAATGCCATTCAGTTCCAATTCATCTCATTTTCTGCAGATGGTCCAATGCTTTCAGCTAATTCCGTATTTAATAGTCCATCCAAATCGATCACATGCCAACAGCATACCATCATCCAAACAAACGTTTTCTACGCAAGGATATCACACTGACGAATTGCATATTTTAAACTTCGACTTAAATCGTCCCCGAACAAATTCAGTTCTTTCACACAATAGAAACAAACCATCATCATCTTAGCTCATAATAACATCGGATTATAGACCCGCTGCGGTTTTCCTTACAAAATATGATTTCCTTCCTTCTTACCATCCATCCGCCCTAAGATCCTTGCCTATAAGTGTATTCCTTCTATTTAGTTAAAATGCACTTCGTCCATTTCACCTTTAACTTCATTCGCCATCATTCGACAGACACTAATCCTTGCAGAACTGCATCATTCCATTACATCATAGATTGGGAACTCATTAAAAATTTTAATTCCTTTTAACTGTGGCACGTTGCACAGAGATTTCTTTTCGTTAATTCATTCTGATGCGTTTGGTAAACATCGGAGCGTTTTTTAAAATCAGATTCTGAATAGCTTCTACACCTTGTGCAGGACATTTTTCGTCCACAATATGTCATAGCATGGCTCTCAGCATTTTGTTGGTAAATGCATTTAATGCGGAAAGGATTCTGTATGCTGACTGTAATTTATTTAAATCTCTTATACAAATATTTATTTGCTTAGAGTTCTTTCGAGACGGCTCGCTTTTGTCAAAATCACGTTCAACAAATTTGGCTTTTTTCGTCGGATCCTGATGGACATACATTAGGCTTTGATCTACTGGGATTTCGAGAAAGTGTAGTACTCAGACGTTAAAAGGGTTGTGAGAAACTTATTGATCGTTTTGATGGCTGATCAAATTTATGTCTTTTTCCCTTAAAGAATTCACAAAATACGCTATAGATTGGAATGCGTGGTAAAGAGGCAATTTCATCCTGACAGAAGACTAAAGATAAATTTTTAATATATCGATGTGAATGGAAGAAGCCTAAACTTTGAAGACAAAAAAGAAATGCACTGAATGACTCAATAATAAATTTAAAATAAAATTTATTTTTTAACATAGTCTCCTACAATGCATTTAGACCATTTTTAGACTTTGTAGATTTAGATTGTTTCTGTGAGTCCCTTTTGTAAAATCTTCTATATCTTCACCTTCTCAATATACATCTACAGTGAAGACAGATAGGCGTAAATGTCATTGGCTTCTAGATCTGGTGAATAAGATTGTGATTCAAACAGTTCGATACCTGATTCTCGTACATCAACCATATAATTTTGGCTTTGTAGCCAGGTCAAAATATGAAAAGCAGAGTTTCCCTGTGTTTCCAAGTTGGCGTGTATTTCTTTCTGGCAGTTCTAAAGTAAATTTCTGAGTTTCATTTAACATTTGTATTTAGCAAGTCATCTTGGAAATTTGTGCAACATGATGAAGTTATTAAAATGTATTAACAATCTACTGTTCAAATGTGGTAGCTTTCTGTGCACGTTGGTCAAAGTGAATTTTCCATGGATGGTTTGGTCGGTAATAATTGCTAAATTGAGCAAGCATAACATTTATAAAAAGTTACCAGGATCATTTTTCTTTAGGCTTCCCGGAAAAACCTTCTCTATTTCTTTTGCGTGAATAACATCAAATGAACAGATATCTGCTATCAACAATACAGGGTCTGGCACTCGAAGTGTAACCAGCTTCAGACCGTTGTCGCAGCTGTCACACTGGCATCAGCTGTTTAGAAATTTCCTAAGTGACAGTGCTGAATATTGTTTACAAGCGTACAAAAGCATTTTTGAAAGCAAAAAAAAAATTATAAGGTTGCTTGCTTTACGTTTAGCTGGGAAATCACAACCAGCGATTGTTCGTGAGCTCAAACACCTCGATGTAAATAAAGTTTTTGTTTATCGCACGATCACGCGTTATAATGATACTGGTAGCATCGCAAAACGCCATGGAGGTGGTTATCAAATGACTGCAACGTTACCTGAGATGGTTCGAAAAGTTAAGAAGCGACTTGAGCGCAATTCAGGATAAAGAGCCAATCAAATGACTAAAGAACTAAAAATATCCGATCGCAGCATTCGAGGCATGTTGGAAAATGAGCTCAAAGTCAAGCCTTACAAGTTCCGAAAGGCGCATGATCTTACACCGAAGCAACAACAAATTAGACTTGAGAGAGCGAAGGAATTGCTTCATTTGGCCGAAAGCGGTCAATTTCCGAACATAGTGTTTTCTGGCGAGAAAATTTTCCAAATTGAGCAATTTGTAAACTCCCAAAACGATAGGGTTTACTTGACATACCGTTCATACAAAAATTTGAGTCATCGGTTGGCCACCAGGAAGCAGCACCCACCACAAATAATGGTTTGGGCCGCTGTAACCACGGATGGGCGCTCTCCAATCGGTTTCATTGAGCCTGGCGTCAAATTGAATGCGACATATTATCGGAAAATTATTCTGGAGGCTGCTTTGAAGCCATGGTTAGACAAACATTTCAGTCACAGACCATGGACGTTTCAATAAGACTCTGCATCGTCTCACAAAGCGCGAGTGAACCAAGAATGGTTGAAAACAACATTCCAAAACTTCATTTCGACTACACAATGGCTCTCGAATTCACCAGACGCGAATCCAATGGATTATTTTTTCTGGGCCATTTTGGAAAGCAAGGTCCGAGCTAAAAAAATACACCACCCTCGAGACGCTGAAAAAAACATTGTCCGTGAGTGGGCTTAAATACCGGCAAGTTGCGTTCGGGCAGCTTACGATTCATTTTTTGACCGTCTCAAGGTGTAAGGTGTTCATATCAAGCCAAAGTGAATTGATCCTGAATTTTCGATTATTTTCACACATTCTGTACCAAATTTATGGCCTTTTGAATAGGTTACACTTCGAGTGCCGGACCTTGTATCAGTTATTTAATCGAAATTAAATGACAAAATCATTTTCAAAGATGCTTATGCGTAAATACGTCTTGATAGCATTTGAAATTTTCTTTGATAACCGACTGCACTAGTCATACATAAACTACCGATGATCGGAAAGCCAACAATAATTTTACTTTAAAATAAAAACCAGGAATGTGTCATTATCTATGATCTATATTGAAGTTAATATTAGGAATGTCCACCATGTTACAATTTTATCGGTCGATATGTTACAGGAAAATGATCTTCACTGGCAAGGTTAATTAACATTTCAGCTTGAAAACTATTATCTCATGCACTCAAACTTTTCCCAAAGCAAAAATAAATCGAGCAAACGAGAATTTTCCCATGAAGTTTCTTAGCTGAAAATGGAAGGAAAACGTGGCCTTAAATACAGATTACTGATTCTCCAACGACAAAATATAGCTGAAAATGATGTCATATACAAAACATGGGTTTTCAAAGTAAGACTGAACTTTTATAGTTCCCAGAAAATCACTCAATGGGGTAAAACTTTAATTGTTTCTTTTAGCAAACAATATTCCTTAGGACAGCCAATAACCAAATTAGCAAGGAACTGAACTTTAAATTTATCCAGTAGTATTCTTCAACCGTACTTATTTAACTATCATCATTTCGGATAAAAAATTTATAATACGAAAACTTTTAAATTTTAAAAGTTTGTAACATTCGATTTTATTGACTTACTAGGAAATTTGCTTCAAAAATTACTTTTCTCATGTGTTCGATCTTGGATTGCAGGAGATGCTGTCGTACCAGCTTTCTTAAATCCCCATACAGATTCTTGAACCATAAAACTTTTCCGATATTTCTTCCCAGCATAGCTCTGGAAAAGTAATTTAAAATAATTCAACTAATATTAATCTTCCAGGATCAGACAGTGATGTGGCTCATTCGAAGAACATATATCATCCATTTTTTCCCCGAAATTCTTCAGTTGCGACGATTCATCGATCAATCAAAAACGTTGATCGCACATGAAACCACATAAATCCTAATTAAACTCACCGACAAATATCCAGAGCAAACTCATGACTAATATCGAAATCAGGACATGTTAGAGAATCCTTTTCATGATAATATATATCATACCTACAAGTTAGGATCCCATGCAAGCCCACGTTTAACGTATTATGATCATTACCCGGATATTTTAAACACGTCCAACTAAATAAATCGCCCTAATTTATATTGCAGTCCTGTCGTGGCTCCCTCTCCTTTTCATTTGGGACGAATTGTTATCATTGGTAATTTTTGATGCTTCACAGAGCATAGCGACGAGCTGTAAGGAAAAAATCTTATTCTTATTCAGGACCAAGTCTCATTGTCTATAATGATCACACGCGAAGAAAAAAAGTGCAAGTGGGAAAGACAACAACAATGATCATCCTTTGTGCATTCACGATGACATCGATTCAAAGTGACAGGATCAACGTTACAGCGTCCTTATTTCCTGGTCCGAAACTCATTGGATGTACGACTAGGAAGGACGAATAATGCGCGTTTCAATGCTTTCAAAATGCGATTAATAACCTTGAAACGGGCATGTGAGTTTGCAATTACTTTAGATGACATGCAGGAAGGGTAGTTTTGGGGTAATCCTTGATGTGTCCTTTGAGGTAATAGTGGCAGAGCAAAGTTTGAGATCATCGATTGTACACGTTTTGATTTCGACATCGAGCACCCACAATATGAAAATCAGCTAATTCAGCTGCTTCCCTATTTAAAACAAGATTACGAAGCTTAAAGATGTCCTTAGAGTAATCCGGACTGAAAATTTGGAATCTGCAAGTAAGTTAAATATATTTCGAGATCAAATTCAAACACTGCTATTCCTCAATGGACCAGTATTTTTCAACGGAACTGTGTTCTATATTTACACGATTAAAAGATTCTCCTTTCCTTGAGCAAACGAACTTTTTCTTTTTATTGTCCGTTACAATTTTTCTTAGAGTACGTGAAAGTATGTACACATGATCAAAACAGTATGCACCCTAAGGAATATGCCGCTTATTTTCATGAACAGAAGCTAGAAGATAGTTCCTATAAGTAAGTAAGGATATGGGAGATCGATGCGGCTTTTCAGCAAAGTAATAGGGATCAACTTAAATTTCTTCGTCAACTGAAAAGTTAAAGCGAATGAAAGGTAATTGAAGAACTGACATTCTAAGTATTAGAATTTTCAGGTTGTCATCAGTTTTCTGTTTAAGATCCTTAAATCAACATTGAACTTGCTTCTCTCTTTTGAGTGCACACTGTATAACGCACAAGAATATCCTGATGAGCTCACAGATAGATCACCGTAGAATAAATTCAACAACGATCTTTCCTCTTCAATATTCTTTTTCATTCTCTATCAGGACACAATCCATTTTCATGGCCAACTGACGTTCGCAATGTTTCCTCTGTGGTCTGTGCTTCCAAAAAAAACAGAAGATCGCGATCAGACTTACTAGCGAGGAAAAGCACAGTTCTGGGCAGCATTTTCCATAAGGATGTGCAAAGATATGTACGTTACATGCTTTGGCACAGAATGTAGTTGTTGTTTGCTGACAACATCCATCTATTGCCTCTTTACCACGAACTGTGAAGACTCCTTTGGGACATTCAATGTATCCTAATCACCGTACACGTTTCAATGATTTTCTACCTGGGAAAAGTCTGTTTAATTTAAAATTATTTCTATTTTTATTTCCTTCGTGAATCTTGACGTGCTTGAAAATGGCATACAGTATGAAAGAGTAGCCAGATGGGACCTTAGGCCCATGGACTTGTGTGTGACGATGAGAAATATAAATTTTCATTTGAAGCTTAATCAGCGCACAATGCAGCAAAAGAATGGATAAGTAAAATTTGGAGGGTGCATTGATTATAATTTCATTTTGGGGTGGATACAACAGTTTGGTGTTGGTATAGAACATTTGTTGACCACTTACTTGTTAGAAAAAAGGGATGGGGGTTTGAGCATGTTCAACATTAAATGTTCGCTTCGAGCTGCATAAGAAAATGGGCTTTTGAATTTGCATTCATCGTAGGGGGAGTTCTTTGGATACCTATCAAAAATTTCTTGATTGACTTACAGACTTCTCACCTAACAAATCAAGAAAATTCTTGAATATCCTGTTGATTCTTATGAAAACACTATCAGCAATCTACAGTTTATAGTATCCTTGTGGCAGTCTTAGCAAACTGTTTTCAAATCAACTTGTCTATTTCATTCAACTATTAAAACCCCCTACAAATTACTTATACCGCTTACTTTCTTTCATACACCACCAATCGAAAAATCATACACGTCCCTTCTTCGGCACCACCAAAAATCACATTCACTGAAAACTTCAAAAAGAACAATTCGGAAAATTTATGTTGTCATTGATTAGCACCATGACATTGGGTTGCCTGTTGTCTGGGAAAATTTACGGCCCTCACTCTCTTTCTCCACTCTCAATCACACAATTGTATCAAAGCTGCAATTGCACATAGCTCACGTGTATGCTTAGGACGAAAAAGAAATACCATAACTCCTCAACTAAAGAATTTGCTACCCTTGAAACGAAAACTAGAACACCTCAGATTATATTACGTTACTATATACGTACGTAACGGGCCCAAAAAAGAAAACATCTCTCACCCTCTTCTTGGCTCATATGTGCATTTTGTGGAAAACAATACAGCCATCAAAGAATGGATTGCGTCACACATGAAATTTTCGGCTTTGGTGAGCTGACGCCAAGAAGTGAAAGTAGTTTCTTGTACGGATACTGAGGATATTGAGTATGATAAGGGCACGACGATTCGATTGAAATTGAAACGGCGGCAATGAGGACAATCAAGCAGGACCCACATAGAAATTGTGGTCCGATCGTTTTCGAATGTTATTTATTGTGACTTTTATTATTCATATTTTCAAAGTTTAATTGGAAATCTGTACAATAAATTATTGGCTAAGTTGCGACGGGAAGGGATGAAATTTTTATACACGAAGAAAGCAACGTACGATTGGAGAAAGTAGAACCTAGAATAGTTTTAGATTTGCCCAGGTGAGATGCAACAACTAAAGGAAATCTATTCAATTTTTATAGCCCAATCTGATGCTGATAATTTAATTTACGAGATGGATTTTAAAAGATGCAACTTCTATGGCTGTTTGGCGTATGCTGGGAGGTTTGAAGAAATCAAAAGATCCATAAAGTATTTTCTTAGATTGCAAGAACTTACGTTGCCAAGGATAGTTTATGATGGCTTTTTTTATTTCGTTGGTGACATTTAAGATGTGATCACATCATTAAAATTTATTAAGTGTAAATTGAGATACAGACAGGCAGCCGTTGATGGAAGGATAATCATTTTGGCGTAGTATACAGTTTGTAAGGCAATAAATTGATGATTAGTGGAAAGTAGTTCTTAGCTATGAATGGAAGCAATGAAAAGTGAATAATTGATTCCTAGATATTGAAATATGATACTCAATTGTTTAGGAGAATACAGATTGACTTTTCAAAGGATGCATTTTCGAGTACTCTTGGGAAAAGAAATTTATAAATTTGAAATCTTTCTTTCGATATCCTTTCATATTTGCAGGTCGTATAAATTTGAAATACCAAACAGAGGAGAAATTGATTTCTAGGAATGGTTTAAAAATATAATAATAATATACTGATGTTAATATATTCAGTAAGAATACTAATAGTTTGGGGTTTTCAACCTTTTTTCAATCATTGCATTTTTGTTTTCGAAGTCCATTTGTGCATGGTCAATTTCTTAAAATTTCGAAAAGAATATTTTAATACAAAACTGCATTCAGAAGGAAATTCTTCATCACAAAATTCCCGTTTAAATAGGTATAAAAATTACTTTTTGTGGGTTGTTTGGATCATAGCTCATTGCTATAAGAATTGGATGGGTTCAATAAACCTGAAAATAATAGCAGTAAGATCTTCTGCGATGAGTCCTCCTGAAGATTTGTTTCCAAAGAAATAAAATTTCTAATAATTTTTCAGATTGGAAATACATTAGTTGTGTATAGAAAGCTTAGTTCTATAACAACTTAAAGATTTAGCAGTATTCGACCGAGGTGTCAAAAAACAAACAGAAGATCAGCAGCATGCACCTACTCTTCCTTTGGATTATCCTTTTCGATTTCTTGGCGGTACTACGTCTTCTAGATTTCGTCAATAATATGCTCTAATTTACGAATATTTTATCACAAACATCTTTCTTTGGTTTCAACATCAATCTATAATTTCTTTGTTTTTTGAAGGTATTAGAAAATGTAACATTTTTAGTTGCCTAGATTTGCAGTGCTTAACGTACCAATTTCAAAAATCTTTCTTTGCATGTATTTTTGGTAAGAGTTTTTTTCTGGATGTTTTGCTTTACAGAAATGAGACTCTATTCTTGTTACGAAATCAAAAACGTCACTGAGCGCTTCATTTTCTGCATAATAAAGGTTTTCTGTGGGTCTCTCATTTTCTTCCATTGCTCGATATTTTGTGTTTGATGTTTTCTAGTTGCTCACTTGATTTGCCGATGTGGAAGATAAAAAATAGTGTTTTACAGAATATGATGGATGAATCTTTTTTCTTGAAATAGTAAGTAATAGTCACAGATCTCTTTGATTTTTCGGGAATCTATCCATAAGGTTTAATATTGATTTGCACGCCATATTGGAAGGAAGACGAAAATTGCATTTTCCTGTATATCGGTAGCCGTGACTCTCACAAAAATGTTAAGTACAGAAAACTTGTGTAAATTAAATTATTAGCGATTCGCACATAGTTTCGAGCTAAATAAAACGTCAAAAAAGTTAAATCGTCTATTGGGGGATACGAAAAAGTACAGCTGATGAAGAAGAAGAATGGCAAACATAATTAAATAGCTTGAAACCATCCACATCAATTTTTAAGCGAATCAAAAATAACTCAGCTTCCCAACCAAAATCGCTGTACTATGGCAAGCTAGTGCCACAATATTTTGCAGAGGGATGAAAGAGAAAATACTTTTTCATATAGAAAAATATTAATTTTTTTACACATGATTTTAAAGTTTTTGGTAAATTTTCTGAGGAAAGGATGCGAGTTCTGTTTTCCCTGTATTTCTTTTTCATCTTCAAACTATCACAAAATAGAACCCTTCAAAACTGCATCCTGTCAGCTCTTTTGCTAGATTCTATATTTTAACAAGGACTCGATAATCTCTGTTGTTTTGCCCCTTTGAAGGTCATTTCCATCATGCGCTAAATCTCGCGAACCAAAAATAGAATTTGCTTGATTAAGGTGTCAATCGACGCGTATTGACATTGGTGTGACTCTATAAAATTTTTAAAATAAATGTTGAGGCCGTTTTTTTTTAATTTAAAAAAATATGCAAAAAATTAGGTTTTTTCACAAACAATATATTTTTAACCTAATTTGCAAAAGACAGTATTCAATGTTTCTAAAAGTGATATACTCCAAACAGTTTTTGTAAAATAACCAGCAAAACTTTTTTCATGGTGACAAAAAAAATTAAATTGAAAATTAAAAAAAGTCATCATGACCTTCAAAATCATTTAAGTAATTCACTATATCTCGTGAACCAAATATAATATTTGCATCATTAAGGTGTCAATCGGCGCGTATCAACATTTTTATGATGTTTTTGAATTTAAAAAAAAACTCGTTTAAGCCGTTTTTATAATTTAATAAAAAAATATGGAAAATGAGGGTTTTTCATAAAAAAATAAATTTTTAAACCTGATTTTCACATATGGATTTTTGAAGAGAAATCAGCAAAATTTCATCTCGTGATTGCAAAAATATTAATTAAAAAATCATTCCAAGTCACCATGTAAAAAGGGTTCATACAAATGATTATACCTTATATCTCTTATTTTAAAGACATTGTTGTAGAGTCAATGAAATTTTATTAATATTTGCATAATTTGAGCAAATTTGCAATAGTCTTCACAGCACTGTGTTTTAACTTTAATGAAAAAATGGTCATCACGCGGCAAAATCTCTTCAGTAGGCGTAATAACCAAATCTGCATTCATTTTTGCTAGCGCTCTTTTGTCCTTAAAACATCGATATGAAAATAACAAATAACGTAGAAAGGGCTTTATAGCCCGTCCCTCCTCCAATTGATCCGAGTTAATATTCAATGAACACCTCATTCACCAAAATCCTTGCGCAATCAATGGACGCTCTCGTAAATGTTACGATTAATATTAAGTTATTCCAATAACTTTTATGAGAGGTACATTATTATTATTTAAAGTAGTATTATTTCCATAATTATTATTGTGTTTAATATTTTAGATATTACTGGGAAATTGACCTTGTGGACTTCAAGGGTGGTACCTCACGGCTTGCTTCATTTTGTGTCAATTCAAAATAAGTATCGCTATCGTTGGATATAATATCCAGCCAAAAATTGAAATACTGTGGGGAAAGATATCTTCTAGACCTCTTCCTTTCTTTCCATAAATCGTTAATAGACCATTTTAAAATACATATATAAATGAAGTTTTATAGTAAAGTTTAACTCAATGAACTTCACCCTTCTCTACATGATGTTCGAACGTCGTTAGAGGCCTAAACAATTTTTTTCTGAAAACTAAAATTAGTGAAAGCGATAACTCAGAAATTTCTTGTCGAATCGCATTGAAATTTGGCATAATATAAAATACTAATTTTTGAATTAATTTGAAGGTAAAGGAACCTTTTAAAATTTAATTTTTTGAACCAAAAACTTTTGAAAATCATCTTTAAAAATTCGATATATATAATGAATGTATGAGCTTTAGATCATCTGAAAATTATAACTATATCAATAACACTCCTTTGTTTCAGACCAATACAACAGGCGCCAAAAATTCCACTAGCTGACGCTCGTCGTGATTTTCCCGGAATACTGGGCCATAATTACACGATTGCCGATTATTCTAAAAATATTAAGGGCTCAATATACCTCTCGTCCCTTTATTCCGAGGATACATGCAAATATCCCAATTTATTCAAGGCATTGTTAAATTGGGTATATTACACCAAGATATGTATATTATACCAAATCTAGTTATGTACGTTTTGATAGCAACTTCTAGGAAACTCTAGGCATCATTGACGAGTCGTTTAATGTATTTTTTTAAATGCTTTCATTATTTTAAAGCTTGTCGATTGAATTTGTTGTTTGTTATTTTTAAAAAAAAAACGTTATGATTAATTCAAAATATTTTTCTAAATTAAGCCGTTTCAAAATTTCTTTTTAAAAGTCGTACATGATTTGCACAAAACAACATTTTGAATCATCTAAAATACGAAACAACATTAATGCACCTTACTTTATGATTTGCAAGCACTTGGCATTATCTATTTAAACATTTTAAAGGGCACATTTCGCTTTTTATTCTTTGGAATTCTATCGAGATCGATTGCAGAGATCAAGTTTTCCAATAATGCAACAAGATATTCCAGAATGCTTGTTGTGCACAGTTTTTGTAGAATACTTTTCAAAAAAAAATGTTTTGAAGGGATGATGTAAGACCTTCGTTCTCTAAAAAAACGCTTTATCAGCTCAACAATTTCCCTCCCATTCCTTGCGATGATGCTTTGCTTGACATCAATTCACGCAACGAGGAGTATGGGTGCGAACTCATTAATTTCGCCAAATTAATCTCGATGTTTAGACTTTTTCCCGTACATCTCTCAGTTTTCGATCCATAAAGCTTTAAAATAAAAAGTAGGACTCAAGCAGTTCAACCCCATTCTTGAGCATCCGCAACCCAACTGTGGCACTCTTCAGCACCCTTTCGAATAGGAAAACGCAAAAAATCCCATTTATTCCGAATGTCGTTTGCATTGTACTCTCCTTCTTAATGAGTTCACTACAAAATGAGTACTTAACCCTTCCGCATTTCAACATCCTCCAACGCCATTCAGACCGGACCGGACCGTACCCTCCCGGGCTTTCCGAAGTTTCTACGATGAAAGTAAAAGTAATGGAAGCTCATCCCCCACCCACGCCACATGCAATGATTTGGAGGTCTTCTCTTCATCACTGATTCTTCCATTTTTCCATCATAGTTAAGTTTACAGAAAAATTCTCTCTTCTCCCTTGCACCTGATTTACATCCACTTAAATCGCCCCCGAAATGTTCCATCTTTCGAATGCCCAGTGACTCCGGCAATTCTCAACGTGTCATCCCCTTTCCTTCTGCTGTCCTAATTCGTCCTCCGATTTGTCCATTCGCCTGGTCGTTCTTTTATATTTTTTTGGTACGTGTTATCCTTTCGTTTCGTTATTTTCTTCCCTCAACTCTTGCAAGTTGGATCGGACGAGGCTTAGCATGAAAAAAAAAATAAAATAAGGGAAAATAAAATAAAAGCATTCTCCAATAACGAACGTTACATCCTCCCGCATGTCCTGTTCTGAAATCAACCAGTCTTTGGCTCAGCTACTCAACTCCATACAAGCTGGGCTGGCTCTGGACTCTCTTGGCCTAACGAAAGGGTGCCTTTTATCAGGAAAGGTGCGGAGACATGAAAGGGAAGGGATGTAAATGAAATATGCAGATGTCCGAAGAGTCAGTTTTTTTCTCGGCCCCCGTTTTCGTCCCCCGCTTGAATTTTTCTCGACGAAAATTCATCGTTGTTGGACGCTACTGTTTGTTCGTCCAAATGTGTATGTTTCACTGAAAACTTTCCTCTCGTGTCCAATATTCCTTGCAGGACATCTATAAAAAAGTCTTTGAAGCCACATAGATTCTAGCTGGATGGTGTGTTGTGCCTTGTGAGAAAGCAGGGCTGGCGAAGGAGTTAATTTTTAAGTTTGTATTGAGCTCTTTTGTTGACATTCAATTACATTGAACTGATTAGTGCTGAGGCAACCGTTTTAGTATGATTTTTACCTAAAACTTATTTGTTCTCAGAATCTCAGTACAAAATATTCGTTCTTTGGACTATATACTTTAATTCTCAAGCCACAGCTTTGCGAGGTAAACTATCATTCAATTTTGGATAGGAAAGCTGACCGTTTAGTAGTCTAATCCGTACAAATTGATGTGTTTCTTCCATGATTTCAAAAAAAGATGACGGTGTTTCTTCAGTTAATCTCATTGAATACTCCAAAAAGTATACATCTATAAATTTTCATTATGGAAGTCACTTTATGTCTATTTCAACCTATAAAATTCAGAACCATACTTTTATGCACTCCTAAAAGTTTCACATCTTCTTCAGGTCAACTTCCATGTCCAGCTTATCTTTTGCTTACATCACCAACAAAAGATCTGCTAAGTGACCGATGAAGCCAATCGATAGCCAAACCTAATGAACAATTTATGAAGAAATTTCTTGGAAACATCTCTTCTTCACATGTGGCTCGGCTCTGTTCAACCTGAACAGCTTAACACAGGACTCCCAAATGGGCACAAGGACGAGACTGCTCACTACTAAAGATGTGTATCGCGTGCTCATCTTTTAAAATTCAAGACTGACTTTCAGCCTGAATTATGAAGTTATTTAATGAAATGGACAGCAACTTATGGCGTACATTGGACTGGTGAGTGTTTTCGAAGTGAACCATTTACAATCGAAAGCTGAATTTTTGAATAAGTTGCAATATTCAGGTTGAAAACGGAAAGCATCTTTTTGGTATTGTATTATTTAGACATTTGAGCCAAAAGATAATGAAAGTATACTCTGGCTAGCACGTTATTAGGCGTAACAGTTACAAGAAACGATGTACCACACAATAAAGGATATTCACAATATTTTTGCGAAATAGACAGATAGCCTGCGTAAATTATATATTATGTTTTTTTATATGTTTGCAGTAAAATTTCGAGTAAAACATGTTCCTTAATATTTTAAGAAGAAAATTAATATATGCTACTTTCCATTATTGAACACAGTTTTAGGATCGTCATGCGTCATGATACGTCGGCCTCCCATTCATGGCAGCCAAGGTTCAGGTATTAGCACTGATCCACAATTATTTTCTCTTTTCTTTACCTCTGGCGAATTCACATTCAAATATCCAAAATCAACAATATTCGCTGTACTCATTTCAATTAGAGTTTGGAACGCTTTGTTACGTCATGCTTCTCAGATAATTTCAGTTTACTATCAGAGAGTGCAGAACGGATTGCCAGTGTACAAAATAAGTCATCTTACAATCCACGAGATCTCCCATTGTAGCATTCGCGGCGCAAATGGTCTGTGTTGAGAAACTTTAGTACTTTAGTAAAATAAAAAAAATCCACAATTAGTTTCAACGATGCAGGTCACACTCGGATACTCTGAAACCTAGATGTGTGTTTTTTTTTAAATTTTGCTGTGTTCAGGACAGTTCTAGTTGAAAAGAATGTATGTAGGTAGCTTTTATATTGAAGTTTGTGTATTGAATAATACTGATTTATTATAGAGTTTCATACGACTTTAATTTAGAGAATTTCTAGCATATAATAAACGCCCTTTTTTCTAGAATCTCTGCCTAATTTCAACGTTTCTTTTCTATAAATAAATCGTTTATATTACAAAGAGCAGCTGCATAAAAATCCCACCATGACTTTTTGCAACAATTAAAATATTTTATTGAAAACCAAAACTAAGATGTTATCAGATGGTTCTAAAATAAGCATTTGCATCTTTGTAGTACCATAGATATAAACTTTAAAACATTAATGGGAAACTAATGAATTTTCAAACGCCTTACATTCATAATTTATTTCCAAAAATGAATAAGTTTATTTGGATATTAATTTAAATATTGATTTATTGTGAATTTTTTTTTATAATGATGAAGTGTCAGGCCCTATTAAACAATAGCTAAACAAGAATATTTATCGAAAAGCATATCTGTTGAAGTTGTTCATGTTATTAAATTGGCTCCCGTCTCAGCTACTCACGAGACAGTAGGCCAAATGCTCTGCGGTTCGGTTGAAAGCTCTACGTCTCTGGCATGTGGGGAACAATGGCCACTCCACAATACTACGGAGGGATGCACCAATGCTAGGGAAAGTAGACCTCGCTTCTCCGATTCCCTGTTTTCACCACGCTTTCAAGTCAATCATCCCTAGCAAAGATGACTGGATCATGGAAAGAGGTGGGATACAGGAATCGGTCGACATCTACACTGATGGATCAAAAATGATTGGAAGAGTTGGCTGTGGCGTGTTCTCAGAACAGCTAGGCCTGAAATTATCCTTCTTTCAGGCAGAGGTCATTGCGATTTACAAGGCAGTAGACAGGCTGAGAAACCAGAAAACTTTCATAAGAAATTTAAACATTTTCTCTGACAGTCAAGCTGCTATCCAATCACTATCCAGCGTGCATATCCCATCCAAAATTGCAATGAAATGCCGCTCACAACTGAACATGATATCGCTTCATTGTGAAGTTATTCTTTTCTGGGTACCGGGTCATAGTGATATACCGAGAAATTGCGAAGCAGATGCCCTAGCACGTGCTGGCACTGAGCTCCACCAAGAGTATACACTTACACCCCAATTCGGTCAACCTCTAGCCTCCATAAAGCTAAGATTTAAGCAGTACTACGTGGAGGAAGAAACCTGCAGGGCAACCAGGCAAACTTGGCATGCACTGTGCTCCAAACGCACCAAGCGGCTCTTCAACACAAGGCGTGAAACCCTGAGTTCCGTCATTTCCGTACTGATGGGACACTGTCTGATCGGCAGACACGCAAAAAGATTGGGTGTTCCTTTTAACGAGTTCTGCCGAAGTTGCAGATCGGAAGACGAGGAAGAGAAAATCCAACACTTTCTGTGTGAATGCCCAGCACTATCCAGGAAACGCATGCAAATCTTAGGCTTTCCTGGACAGCCTCACGGAAGTAGCTGATTTAAATATTAGCTGCATAGCCAACTTCATACGAGAATCTAAATGGTTCTCGTCATCCTGTAGCACAGTATAGGTAGACCCAGTATGTAATCGAAGCCCAAAAGCTCGTAAATTCCTTCCAAGAAATGGCGCCATGTGCTTGCAAAAATTGACGAATGCCCAGCACTGCCAGATGTGCAGAGGACAAAGCACTTTCGCGGACTTGAACACATGACACATTTTTTCAGTCATTTTGGGTTTTTCTCTCAATCAATTTGTCAAAAGCAAATGAAATTTGTGTCAGCGAAGACGTTTCACCATTGTAATTCAATGAACCGAAGTTTCTAACGGCGTTTTTCACGCCTAGCATGAAACGTGCATATACGAGCTTTGGCAGTGCCCCGGCCAGTAGATAGCTGCCATTTTGTCATAAATGGCAGCTTACATGTGATAAATGGCAGCCAACATATGATAAATGTAAACAAACATTTGACGTTGTCCCGTAGAACCGCGGGCCGTACTTGATAGTGCGCCTTTATATGAAACATTACCTACTGGGTCTACCTATACTGTGTCCTGTAGGTTCTATATTAGTGCCGTCTCAATCTTTTGTGGTATCACAATGGGCCAATGGTGGCCTAAGTGGGCCATCTTTGGATAAAGGAAGCTGCCACTACAACCAACCAACCATATCTGTTGTGGGTAGTGCTGCCAGTTTTGCTTCCGAGAAAATGGAATATGTTAAAGCGACAGTGTTATAGTGACACGAAAAAAGATTACATAGAAATATCACACATGAGCTACTGATGCGAAGTCTTGCCTACCAGAACTGGTAGGCTCAAAAAACTATTTTCCTAGGTGGGAAGTGTGGTTTCGGCGTGACGGATGGCATCCTTTTCAGGTGCTGCCATTAGCCATCCGTTACGAGACAGCACGACCACCGCTGGCTTGTTGATGGATTAAGCTCGCTATATTTCAACTATTTTTATAATTTACATCCGCGAATTATAACGACCGTCAATTTGTTTCGTATGTATGCCTACGTCGCTTTTATTAGTAAGTTTATCATGGGTTAGAACCTCCTGGTCTAGTCGACAACTTTCGTCTTGTAGTGCGCTCTTGCAACAATAGTGTTAGCAAGTCGTTAACCAAGAGCGCACTAGAAGACGAAAGTTGTCGACTAGACCAGGAGGTTCTAACCCATGATAAACTTACTATTTTCCTGGGCCTAATAAGCAGTTATGTTGAAAAATTATTCTTCTAAAAGGACTCCTTCTTCCCTCTGGACCAAAATATATATGAAACTTGTGGAATTACGCCCACTTTTATCTTTCGATTCAATATTCATTAATGTACGCAACGAGAAGTGCAAATCAAAATCTATCAAAAATCAAATTAACGTGGAGTGGTATAAAGTGAACCCATTAAAAGACAAATCAGGTTATAAACAATTGGAATAATTATAGTTAAAGAAATTTGGTATACGAATATCATTATGTTTGTCCTCTCCGTTAAATCACTGTGTTGGAAAACATCTGTTCTTCGAGCATTAAAGAATTAAAAACATATTAGATAAGTGGCTTATTCAAAAATTAATTGCGTTGCTAAGCGCCGCCTCAAATTCATTTTCATTGCAAATTTCATTGTAACGATAACAACAACTGAGGCCTTTGAGAATAATTCATTTCTTTTAAATCTTAATTTAAGGTCAGGATATAAAATTTGCATAGTTTTTGGCAAAAACAGGAGCCTTCTATCAGATAAATCTGACTGTGACTGTAGTTCTGGTTTGAGCTCTAGACTAACGAGAAAGTCGCTCAGTCGGGACACATATGGCTCGGTGTAACAGATGGGTTAAGCCGCTGCTATCTCATCTCACGATTCTTGACATATAGGTGTCACTAGCTAAACCAAAAAAGCTGTTATATTTTAAAATGTGAAACTTTTCATCATATTTTTTCATTCAGTCTGAATCAATCGACTCATATAAAAAACAATAACTTTCTCCGGGCAAATTGGATGTGTAATCCCTTTTTGATTAAACGTTCAAAGATGAGGTGACTCACATATTCAAAACACTCGACAGAGTAGGGGCTGGTTTTTTTTATTTAAAAGTACACCTCAAGAAAGTTCAGTTAAAATTTGAGATTGATCGCAACAAAACTGACAGAGATACAATCATTTTAAATATATGCTCTCAAACCAATTTTACTATTACATATTATCAATTTTTAAGCGGATGTTTCTTAGATTTAGTTTTTTCAAAGTCGGTGATAACTGTAACTCTAAATATGTTTAACTGATCCTTCGCAAATTTTGCACACTTACTTTATACATGTATATAGAGGTGACAACATCAAAATTTTGTATTTTTTGTTGTTATAATTTACTATAAAACAATAAATTCGCCGATTTTTACCAGTTAATTTTCATAAATTCAAAAAAGTCGTCTCTATTTACTTCTAAAAATTCAAAAATCAATAGAATAAGATAAATTGCCGTTTTTACAGCGAAAAGCTAATAAACTAACGAAATCTGTTTGGTTTTAAGTCAACAGATGAACCAATAATAAGTTATGATGATCACCACAAAGCAACTTTTTTGGGTGTATACGACGGTTTGCTGTTACACGGAAAGAAAAAATTTTCTAAATCGCAAGAAATGAATTTCTTATATTAAGAAAATCACATTTTAAGTAAACATTTCGCATTTCAATCCCTGAACGATTAACTCAATTCGAAAAATATCATATCAAGTATTCTATACTTAAAGCTAGAAAATCATCATTTTCTTATGATAAGAACTTATGTCGCATTTCCAGAATTTTGAATTCTATAGAGAAAACGAGAGTCCCATGATGGTGAAATAGTGATTTTCTAGTTATTTTCTAGTAGTCAGAAAATCATCGCTGGCATCAAGAAAATATTTTTTGTCATTTTCTGAGAACCAGAAAATATTTCTAATCATTTGTGAAAACTAGAAATAGCATTCATCCGTACAATAGAATAATTTTCTACAGTTCGTTCGGTTTAGTTCACTTTGTTGAGCCTTTGGTGACAGTAGTGCTTGTGATAGTAAAATATATAGTGTACTCAAACGCAGCAATTTTTTGCAACTGTTCGGATTTAAAGAGGTAAGTAAAATAAATTTTGTGCTGTAGCCTTTCCGAAAATTCAGTATTCAGTCTTTCAAGGTACCAGAAGTATCATTCCACGAAATTCTCCAAAAATAGGCTAGCGTATACTAAGCAAAATGGGGATAGACTGGTAACTTTCTGTTTTATTTTAATTTACAAGTAAACTTATTGTTTTAATTTTAGATCGACATTGACTTCGAAGCCAATTTTCCAAATTGCAATAGCCTTCTAAAGGAGTGGCAGTCATTTGCGGAAAAAATTATCCCATCCATCCATCGAAAAACAATTAAAAGAAACACACCGGGCCACACTATTATCACTCGAAAAAGGTATTTAATTAAAAAGTATTTTTTTTTAAATTTTGCTAATTGAATCTATTTTCATCCACATTTTTTCCGTTGGCTACGAAATCAACAAGCACAACTTATTCATATTAGACGTACTACATCAGTTTCTCGTGCCTACCGGGCAAACTAAAGGCAAAAACAAAAAAGATTGGAAATACAGCATTGCAGACAGCTAAGACGCCTTCATATTGAAGATCAATACTGTCTCAGACTTAGGAAGAGCTATGAAATTGCGTAAAGAAAAATATTCAAAATTTTCCCAATTAAAATTTCAGCCATTTATTGACGTTGTTATTTGTTCTGACACCGATATTTTGAATGCTTACTCGGTAGTTGATGACCATATGTATGAATAAATTAAGTATGTATGAATAAATTAAGAATATGTTTCTTACTATCAAGAAATAAATACTTATTCCATGCGCAATTTTCTTATTTTAATTTACTGGATATAAGAAGAATAAGGAATGAGATGATCTTTGATTTCTATGACTAAGAAAATTAGCACTTATATGAGAATCATACATCTAGCAAAGTATTTTCTCGATTTATGCTCCAACCACTTGAAATGATCTGTTTATCACGTGGACGAGAATCGTTCCCTATTTTCTTGAATTGATAGTCTATTCGATTGAGTTTTAGAACATTTTTCTTTCCGTGTAGTGCCTCGATTCACAATACTTTTTCACAAAACAAGACTCTTGAAATGTTGCACTATTAAGTTCTTTAACTTATAAATAAATATATGTTCACCATATTTGCAATAATAAATCTTAAAAATATGTTTTTAATATTGAAAATAACCCCCACCCTCGTGTAAGGCACGCATGGCTCGATCATAGATATAAGGCGAAGTCTTTCATTTAGGGTATCTCTTCCATTAGACATTGGATGGCAGCATAAAAGGGTACATTTTATACTGCATCACATTTCTATGACATATTTTACAACATGAACACGGGCAAACTGTTCTTGAGTGTTGTATTTGTAGTTTTACCACAGATTTTTGGTAACAAAGTATCAACAACATTCGGATTTCCACTACATAATTCATTTTTACTTTACGTATTATTATTGATCATTTAAATAATCGGAAAAATGAACAAGCACCTGATAATGTGATATAGTAAAAAAATCAAAATATGTTGGTTTTTTTTCTATGGCAAAGGAATGATCAAGTGTACTATCAAAGAGACTAAATAATCATACTTACATCATTTTTTTCGTTCAAGCAGATTTGATAAATCAGTGCCACCTTCTCATTAAAACGATTCGAAAGACTAAAAAATTATGGACCTGCTTCGCTTTCAGCGTCCGTTAATACTTGTTACCTACCCGATTCACCCATAAGGCATGGAAGGCTCTTCCTAATACACAAGATGCAGTAGACATCTCACAATTTGAAGGAAAAAAACAGTAAATTATTGCAAGATTTTCAAACTGCCTCTGATTCCCAATAGTTGAATGATTTTCATTCCTTTTACATAAAGAATATATCAAATGAATCTATTGTTAGCTGCTGAGCTTTGGCTGAATTTTCAAAATTAACGATACAAACATTCAATCAGCCGTTGGGATCAAAATCTTCAAACATCCTTAGAAAATGCAAAAAAAACAATTATAATTTCAATATATTTTATTACTATTATGCGCATGTGAGTTTGGTTTTCATTTTCATATGATTTCATGTTCAAATAAATTCTAAGAAAAGATTAAAAATATTTCTTTTCCATCTTCTGCTTCAGTATCACCTATAAGTATCTAATTTTTATTCATATCCCTCTCATATATCTATCATTTCCTCTTTCGCTTGGCATTAAACTCATTCATTCGCTTCGATCGTGTTAATGATAAAACAATAGTTTTTAAATGCTTATTGTATTAACATGTACATCATATAGATCTAAAAAAAAATCAGCATTAATTTATACAAATGTACTTTTTTTATATTTATTTTCGAGCTTCACTAAATCGAATTATTTTTCATAGTAACTATTTATCTGCCAACATGTAAATGGCAGTGGAAATAAGCTGTTACATTCAAAAAGAAATCATCAAAAATAATATGTATCACAAAAAATTATTTACGTTAAGTCTGATTTTTTGTTTGAGGATGGCATATTTATTTTTCAATTGGCATTATTCAATTTTATATTCGTCGATTCTGTACAAAACGTAGAAAAATTTGAATTGTCTGAGAATTGCATAAATGCGTTCATCCTATTTTTATGTGTTAATTTATTTAGGTTGTTAACACGGTTGGCCTGCAAGTTATTGTATATTTGATATTAACGTTATTATTTTTATGAGTTTACTGTGTGTTAATGCGGTCGATATAAATAAAAATTAAGTGGATTTTTATACTGAACAAGTCATTTAAGGATGAAAATGTTGATGAGTAGTCCGAGTTAATGTTTGCTGTGTGAAACCTATCTGATAGTTTTATGTTGCAAATATTTTAAAAACTAGCCATAAACTGTTGTTCAAAGATAATTTAATACAATCAAGAATAATCAAAGTGTCTGGTGCAATCTTGAATGGTAATTTTTCTAATATTACATAGGTATGACGTTCTGTCATTATTTTACACTGATTTGCTTAGATTTAGTACAGTTTTTCATGACTTTACAAATTTTCTCTAATATTTTCTTCTTGAATCTTTATTTATTCTGGACACTTAGTACTTTATGCATTTTTGTATTTCTAATTTTGTTTTAAATTTCTGTGTTAAATTTCATTTACTTCGATTTTCAAGCACCAATTTTTTCCTTAAATTTTTTTCAAGCAAACTTTTCAGTCCTACTTATTTTTGTGGACTTTTTGAGAGTTCTCGGCAACTTCTGTTGCTGTTGAATTTTTCTTAAATTTTTATGGACATTTATCAATGAAGTCAGTATGCACTACGATTTTCGATCATTGACGACGTTGTGTTATGCTTTTTCGCGTTAGGCTAATTTTTGTTCTTTCCAAAAGAAAAGAACATCGATTTGGGTGTAATTTTATGTTTTCTCCCCTATTCTCAGGACCTACATACGAATAGTTATATATTTGTCTTTAGGGACACATGTTGTGCCTTATTTTCAGCTATATATGCATGTTGTCTCCCTGTTCTTCTACCTAGAATGTTTTGTATCAAAATTTGTATATTGTCGTAAAAATTCGTTGACATATGTTTTGTGCGAAAATTTTAATAGAAGGTGTTTTTTGTTTGCTCAAATAAAGGAAAGGGTTAGTGGATTATAATGGTTTTAGTGTTTTGCAACTATAGCTAGTTTCTGTATGACAAATATGGTTTTTTGGTCTGATTTGATTCGGTTTTTCTAGCTAGACGAAGATTTTAGGCATTAGGTCCATTGATAAAGATATTTTATTTGAATTCAAACAGTCTTTTTGAAAAAAAGATAAAAGACTATTCAACTGCGTAAAAGTTTGCAGTCCATACATAAAATATAATAAAATGCATCATTACTGAAAACTATTCGAAATTTGGCTCGATTTTGTGAAATACAAAAAACAATCAAGCTAGAATTCGAAACAAAATCATCTTTTGAAATCAATTTAAATATATATAAACCACGCTGTTTCAAACAAAATAATTTTACATGTGTGCTTTCATGGAATAATCTTCACTTCTCATACAGTTTTAGGAATTTCTTTACACTTTCAATCATTTTAGATGTGAACATTGTTTATTGTTAAAATATTTTCGAAGGTAATCCGATAAGCCAATCCAAAATTTGAAATAGGCTAGACGTATGAATCCAACATAATAAACTATTAAAATGAGGCGAAAATGTTTAATTTTTTTTATTTTAATTCTATTCTTTTAAATATCGCCTTCCCAAGGCGCCTAAAATCGCGCGCCAGCTCACCCCAACACGCCGTGGGAAGGGTATGGCTTAAATTATCGCGTACCGGTGTGACCTATCCACACAAGCTGGCAACTTTGAATAGAGGCACGTGCTGGTCCATACAATTGGAGCAGCATGGCACGTGAAACTACGAACCTTGGGAAGACGGCTTCTTAAAAAACTGAGGAGTGACAAAAAACATCAACCTACAGTCTGTTGATTTCTAAGCAGACTAATAAAAAAGGAGTACAAATAATAAAGGTTAGACGTTCTAATAGGAAATCAAACAGCATATGATTTCTGCTAGGAAAGGAAGAGTGGCAAAAGTGAAGCTCATTGTAAAATAGAGTGTCCAGGAGATACAAGAAAAGGCTACAAGCAAGGCATTCGTCAAAATAAGGTCTGTGCCGTTGCAGAGTGACACAGTTGAAGTGTCCGAAAGGACAAATGTAAGAAGCGTAAGAAATATTAATTCTATAGTAAATACATCGAGTAAATTTGGGTTGAACCAACTCAATCATGGCTACGCGCTATTTTTTGAGACTAAATGGGAAAACATTATTCGACCAAATCACGTATCATAGAATTAAAAAGCGTTAAGCTAGCTTTAGCTCTTTTGGAAGGATTTTAGTTTCGTAGAAGGAACCCATTTATATTAAAGAAGGACTTACAGAACTTATTGACTTATTTTGGTCACACCATAATTAAAATGCACTTAGGTTAGTTTTTTACTGTCATTAACAGAGCAAATTGTTTTAAAAATTTGAAAATCTTCAGCATATAGAAAACACGAAGACAAAAAAACGCAGGCAGCTCATTAACGAAGAGAAAGAAAGAAAGGGGCGCAGTATAGAGCCTTGATGAGTGGTACAAAGTGGTCAATGGAGCCAAAAGCCCTTCATAGGTCAATGTAGATACGATCAGTTTGTTCTGTTATTAAGAGATTTTGCTGTGAAATTAATGGATTCCATGAGGTAATTGAAGAAAAGGTGACCACTAACAATGCCATGTTGGACATTAGTGGTCATATGCCTGAAAGAAGGAAAGATAGACTTGTAAATGAAAGGTTACGGCAGTTTGGAGAATCAATGAAACCAAATATATATATATAGAGGGATAGTTTGAAGCTAGTAAAGCACCGCCTAGTTCATGAATAGGAATAATGCGAGAAAGGTTCAGAGAGTCACTGATCAAATATGATAGCCAGAGGCTGGCAGAGTGAGGAGTAAAGGCATATCATGAACATGTTAAGATTACCATCGGGGCTGGAGTGAACATTAAGATTGAATCCTTTGAAAATAATGTCTTTTTTTATTTGAGAAATAATAAGTTTGGAGAGAACTATGCAGGACGGTTTGGAGAAGTAATACGGAGCAGATTTCAACAGAGGAACAAATGATAGAAAACTAGTTCACTATTTCAATCATCATCATCATTGGAAAGTTGCGCAAGAACATGAAAGATTTTACGAAAAGAGCGGTCGTAGGACCAGAACATTTCGGTTTCTCCTCTAGTCACTGAATTTTCAAGTCGTTGAAAGTATGTACTCACTCTTCGCTAAGCGGATGCAATAATTAACATGAGATCGGCTTTGTGAATGCTATTACGTTGGGTTTTGTAGCACTTTCCACGTAGAAGGTTTTTGTAACGCTGAGCGGAAGCTATCTCTGGCGGAAACGTACAATGAATGTAAGTTTGCAAGGAAACTTCAACGCGAATGGATAAAATTATTCACGGAAAAAGTGTAGCATATGTGCGAAAAACTGGAAGAAGCAATCGCGAATTTTAATCGTTTAAAATGTGTTGATTTAAATGGACGCATTGGTGCTAAGAACCCCCTTCTTCGTAAAAGAAACAGCGCGTTTGCAGTTATGAAAATATGATTCCTCAACAGTGAATAATTTGAGAAAAGTAGTTTTCGCGGATGATTGCTTTTCAATATTAAAACATGTATATTCAAATTAATTGTCATAATCAGTAAAATTAATTACGAACATTACTATTTCCAGATTTACACCAAATAAGATATTGGTCCGAAACATATGCACGGTGCAGTGTGTATACTATATATCTTAAGTCACTAAACAAAATGTAATTTCAGACGTGCCCCTACTTATAGAATACTATCTTTGCCGGAAAGAATATTTCAAAAAATTCCGAGATCTGCTGTTACGAAGAGCATATCTAAACATTGCCAGGATGTAAGGATTAGTTCGAATACTTTAGATTTAAGACTAGCTCGAGTGTAACATTTAAATCATGATACCCCATTGTTTTAAAGATCTAAACAATCTTTACAAATCAATTTGAACAGGTTTACATTATTATGTTGTTAGAAGTGCTAGTCTCAAACTTAGTACGTTACTTAATAAAAGCTTTCGTGAAGGATCTAAACATTGTTGAAATCTAAACAGAGTACACCAAATTGCATCAATGGTATGTAGGACACTTGATAAGGGATGAATTCCTTTCACCTTACTCAGCCGCATTTTAAACTTTTGGTTTTATTTGAAAAGAATAATTTGCAAAATTAACATAAGAAAATCAAATAGTTATAATGTCCTTAAAAATTTAATTAGGCTGAATACAAACGAATCCCGAGAAGAAATTGGACTACTTAATATAGGAAAATTCAAAAATATGCCAAGACTAAATCGATTCTTACTTTTATACTGCCTCAAATCATGAGTTTTCAGCTTTCGCTACAATCATACGATCAAATTTAGTTCGGCAGCAGCATTTAACAAACATTTGTAATGAGAACATTATGTGGAATAATCTCTAACAATTTTTTTGAGGAATTAATGAGAGAAACATCTCTTCATAAAATGGGGACTCATCAAATTCTATAAAGAATTTATTTGATAAATAAATCAAGTGAAATTTTTGAAATAAATCTTATGAAGGAAATCTTCTAGCGAAAAAAATGAAAGAAAAATCCCCAAAAGTATTTTCTTCAAATTTCTACAAGAAAAAATTCTACGAAATTTTTTTTTGCTAGTAGATACCACAAGAAAACGCAAAAATGCTGGACCGGATATTTTTTACAGGAATTTTCTTCAGTCTTTAATTTTTTTTGATAATCAATTTTCGTGTATTTTTAGAAAAATGAGAGACTTTCTTTACATTCCTACATACTTTGGTATTTTAAGTGCTTTAAGAAATTGTTTCCGAGAAACAAAGTGATTCGATTAATTATAGATAGTGCACTGCGAACCTATTCTTTAAAAATAATAATGAAAAAATAGGGATGAGCTATACATGTCCACAAAGCATTCCAGCATTTTCCTGGTTTCATAGCAACTTTTCCTGCTAACCAATAACGTGTGTGCGAAATTTTCGCCACACTTTAACCTTCTGTTGGCAAAAATATTTTTGTATGGTGCAGCGAGTTTCTTGTTTGCGTTGTATTTCAATATAAAATCTACCAGCCTATGAAAAAACAGGTCTGAAGATTGAGCTTCGTAGATACACTGCACCCGAAAGCGTTCGCTTTGCACCTGCACCCGATGGAAGATCAAAGGATATTGGAGTGAATTTTTCCCAAAGATTTTCGTTTATGTAGCCATTTCTTTCCTAAAATTATAGGTGACCCTTAATGCCTCTTAACTTTCTAGAACGACCATCTAGTCCATATAAATAAATGCACGTATGTAAATAAAAAAAATCTAGCTCCGCAATCAGCCAAAAATCGGCATTGTATAATCTTTACTATTTCGTACACATACTAGGACTTCAATGCCCACCTTTAATATCCTAGCTACCGAATATCTTCCTTTTTTTCAATTGCCTATACTCGAAGTTGCAATACATGTTCCAAAGTAGTCCCCGCCCAGCCTAAATTCTATGCGATAACGTTTCCCATTCCCAAAATACTCATTGTAGATGATTGTTGTTTAGATTTTTTAGTCCTTAATTAATCACTACTTGGCAGCATCATTGATTGATTCACGAAAAGCTTAAGATGAGAAATGATGATTTCTATTTTCCGTCTTCTCTTTTTCCTTTTTCTTGAATATATTTCTCTCTATCCACACAATTGATTTATTTATTTTTTATCTAATAGAATTTGTTTTATAGACAGACTTTCGTTTTCTTAGTTAAATAACTTAAAACTGAATCGTAAAAACAAACATAAAATTGGGATTAAGTCACTAGATGAATTATAATATAGTCATGTTTAATGAATATTTTGCTTAAATGAACAGTAATTATTGAAACAAAACTCTAATAAGGCATCAAATACAAAACATTACAACTAAATTAGAACATTAAAACGATTGAATTTCATTTAGTCGATCTCTGGATTTGAATAAGTCATTTTTTAACTATACTTTACAATAATTGATCGAAATAGAAGTACCACTTTTTTCAGCTGAAACAAATAAATGCTGCATGATCTCAGCGATTACCTATATTAGTGCTTTAACTGACAATGCAAATTTATAATAATAATATGGATCGTAACACAAGATTTTGGTTAAACAGGAGTTCAAGTAAACTTTTAGATTGCAATTAAAACGAATCGAGAAAAGAATTACTCCTATCGGAAGTAGTTAATCACATTTTTTAGACTTACATTCCAAGTATTTACAATAAAAATTATACTTTTTTCGCATTTAATTATAGTAATAGTCGAAATTATTTGCTCGTATGTGTGTATGTATAAAAATCTTATAGCAATTATTTTTTATGTATAATTTTATTTCGACACAGAGTCGTTCGACGAGTAGATATTTCCTCCACTCGCTTCCTAGATGCATATTCTCGTTTTGCTCGCCTTAATTCGAAATACCAGTCTACGATGGAACTAGATCCTTTATCTAAACTCTGTGCGTCAGTTGAGTCGATTCGCTGCGTTTGGGCGGTGGTGGTGGCGGTCGCTTTTTAATAGTCGAAAATACAGACTGCGCAGATGGTGGCTGCTTCATCGGTTGTGCGGGCATAATTTCCGGATGCATCATTATATCGTCGTTCCCCACATTTTCATACAGCGCATATTCACCTGTGGTGTTGCCATAATGCTCCTGCACCCAGTTACTAACGTTTGCCGTTTCGCGGTAGTAGTGCGACGAGTGGTTGTTCCCGAACTCGTCGGTGAAGTCCCGGAAGCCGAGCACCTCGTGCGGCGTGGTAGCAGGCTCGAGTTTGCACTTCTGTGCGATTTGCCACTTTTTGCGCATAACCCGTTGCAGATCCTTGAGGAAGTCACGGGGTGGATTCGACGCGGAGTCTGTCAAACGTTTCGGCGACGTGAGGATCGTGGAAAGACGAGTCGCTTCGGCGCGAGGAGGTGGTGCAGGGGCGCCAGAATCGCGGGAGGGTATTGGAGGTGCTCTTCGGGGCGACAACTGTTGCTGCATCTGATCCTCGAAGGAGACTTTGCGTCGCAGCAGAACTGGAGAGTCTGCGAAAGAGACACTCTTCACAGGTGTTGGAGCGCTGATTGGCGGCTTGCTTGGCAGGGTTCCGTTATAAGCTGGAGGAGACTTGTAAGGTGGAGCCTTCAACACAGATGACGGTTTCATAGTTTTCGATGTGGGTGTAAAAGGCAGCTCCTTCTTTACAACATCTTGGAGTGGTAGAGTTTGGCTGTAGAGCACTTTCATAGTAGAAGAAGTTTCGTTTTTTGCTTCGGGTATAACTGCCTGCTTCCGCACTGGTGTTGAAGTCGCCGTCGTAGACATATAAGCTGGAGCCATTTCAGGTGGTGGCGGTAGAGGCAGACTCGCTAGTGATAATTGAGATCCGCACAGATCGGTCGCAACGACAGCTATCAGCTCGCTGGCAGTCGGAGGCGGGGGCAGTGAGTCAAGAGAAAATGTCGACCCAGAAAGTGTTGCTTCATAATCCTCAGGTGGGGGAGGAAGCGAGAATGTCGAATCGGTCATACATGAGGGCATTGTTTCTAATGGACTACCAATTGCACTTGATGGCTGCTGCTGGTTACCAGAAGCGTTAGGTGTGCCAACAGGCGTGCCAGGAGTTGGCGTAGGTGTGGACGCATTCGATGAGTTCATACTTTCTATAGAACCCCGATTCGCAGGCTGCCTCCTCTTCAGCGTTCCACTATTATTACTTTCCTCGCTTCTACGCCGACTATGTCGCCGCGTAAGCGTGCCACTACGTTCCGGCGACGTTGGGTTGCTATGGTCGACCACAGTCGTCTCACCTACCTCCTTCAGCTGCCGCGTCATTGAGGTCAATGGAAGATTGGGCTTCATAGATGGCTTCCGTTTGATCGTGCCGGTCGTGAACTCGGAATCAAAGCCATTATTGTCGTCGGAAAGGCAGCCACTTGAACTGGAACTTGATGCGCGCGAGAGTCGTCCATTTGAAGCAGACGACGACGCAGGAACTATATTCATGCCGCTACATTGCGAAGGAACTGACGAGATAATGCTACCGATCGATGAGCTTCTTCCCGACGAAAATTTGTCAAGCTCTTCGCGAGTTAGATCATCAATAAGCGCCTTGTGGTTATCGTAGATTTGCTTTCCGCACCTAGCCACACGGATGGCCGTCACCCATTTCTCCAGTGTATCCGCATCTTCGGCACACAACATCTTCAAATAGCGACAGGATTTCGCGGTGAACGGGTCGCTGGGCGAACGTATTGCAAATGTATAGTCTGTAGGAGCTTTATGTTTCTTTTTCCATCCGAGTCCTTTGTAAATTTCATTACCGGCGAACAGACTAAGGCATATTAGGTCACGTGGCGAACGAGATTTCTCCTTGGCGAAGTAGTACAATCCGGATGCGCGCAGTACGAATTGGTAGCGTTTCCAGCCCTTTTTGGCATCTGACTTCATGTACAACGGTCCGTCCATTGAAATTTGACCGCCAGTTGTGAAGAATTCCTCTAAAAGCATATTTCGCGTGTGTTCATCGTGATCACTTCCCGGTGCCATTTGAGTTCCGGGCAGATATTTTTCCGGGGTGATAAATAAATTCACTTTGTCCGGTCGTTGAAGGAATAGAACACGATTTTTGGAATCAGGACTCCATGTCATCAGGTTGTCAACGAGAAGTTCGTGATCTTCGAAGAGTCGTTCTAAAAAGATAGACGAAAGTGATTAGATTCATATTTTTTTCAAGGATTGAGCGCGTTCGTGTATTCGGGCATGAGCAGAAAATGTCGAAAAGACAATCGATATTGTACATTCTTTTGATATTCAAATCATTTTGAAAATTTGAAGACCCAGAAAAAGGATTTCACATGTGGAATCAGTAAAATTCCATTTCAAACGATTGAGTTGGAAAAGATAAGTGCCCTCTACGCGCTTCAATCGTTTAACACAAAAAATTCTATCAGTTATTGAGCGACTTATCTAATTGTTTCTCCGTTATGTCTGTATAAAGTATTGTTATATCCAAAGCTGCTAAAAATGAGCATTCAACAAAATTAATAGTCAACAACTGATACAAGACGATAATGGCAGTTCAACGAAGAGTCAACTATTCTTAAAGAATTCAAGCCATAAACCGTAGACGTACTTTCAATTAACACTATTCAGGTGCGAGTACCTTTCCGAGGAAGACTTTACACGAGTTACATCCATTATCGCTCTATAACCACCGCAGGCATCGCCATTAACAATTACCACCTGCAAATCATCCAATCCAGAGACTATCTCGAAAAAACAAAGAAAATTCGGTCACATGCTGACTTTAAAGTCTACCTTCGTCTTGAAACCAAAACAAGTAATTTAGGACGATCTACTCAGATGTATATCTAAATTGCCCAAGAGCCATTACCACTCATCGCCCACTTTACCTTCCATGCATGTATCTGCAAGATACTTTGTCAGCCATGGTGACTGGACTTGTAAGCGACACAACATAACGGCGTAACACCAACAAGTTGGGTTTGGATTTAGCCCAGAAAGAGTAACCAAGACAGCTTATCACCCTGGAGCGCCAAGAATAATTTTTATAGTTGATTCATAGCTTTTTTCCTAACGAAAAAAAGCCCAATTTGCATTCTGAAAGATACACATTGCTTCTCCCTGCATAGCCAACTACTCACACCACAATCTACAATTCGCTTCAGCATGGGCACAACTTGATAATGACTACTGACCAAATTATTTAATTTTCATGTCCGAAAATTAGCTACAAGCGATTTTAATTCACTGCAACGACTGGTAATTGCAAAAGATAATATTTTTCCTTTAATTTAAAAACTTTGTTGGTGCCTCACAGTTTCTATGTTTCAAGCAAGAGCATTCAATGGTTGGATGATGTTGAAAGCCAAGAAGAAAATCTGCTGTTGGAGTAGTTGTCGTTCATTTAAACATTTTAGAGGCTATAAATTGGAAAAGTTTCTCATTCTAAAATTTCTTATTCTGTTCTGTTGAGCAAAGCAACTATAGAAGTAAGCTGTGACCCAATTTTCATTGTGGCGAAAAATTATACAGGGAAACAGAATGTTGGCTTAGTCTTTTATAGGCTTAATTGGATTGAAAGTGGGCTAGCAGACGGATTGGCTTTTGGCAGAGAATTTATTATTTAAAATGTTGGCTGACTATGATCAAATGAATTTGTAAATCAAAGGAAGTAAGGCAGTTTAAGAAAATACTTATTGAAAATGGTTGGAGACAATTTGAATGACAATTTTATGAAGTTGCGAGCAAGATAAATGAATGGACTCTTTTTATGCATCTATGAAACAGCAGAAAATTCGATGTTAGCATTTTCGGCTGTTTCTGTCCATTCCGAAGACAATTTTTTCAAAACGATCGGCCGCATTATATGCCTATTTGAATAACATATCCATTTTATCTGCACCGAATAGACACCACATCCTCTGGTTGGCGGAATTTTGACAACAGATTTACATTTCCTGTTGACTTAGCACTTCAGGACTAACAGGTTTAGGCTGCTCGTGTAAGCATCATTATCAACTATTTTCATATCTCAATCGCCAAAAAAATTGGGAAGATATTTACGGGAACTATTAACCGTTCCATAAACAATACTAAATCCTCCAAAAATTATCGTAATAAACTCTGCAGTGCTTACAGGTAAGGGACAATGTCTTTTACTAATTTGGATCCCAACGATTTTTCAGTAACATGTTTAGCTTTCTCGCTGCAGATCAAAACAAGAGCGTATCCAGGATCTGAGGGAGGCAACTAATATTAGTTTCAGTGAAGGAAGCCAAGATAATGAAGTGGTATATCTAGAGTACCACCGTGTCGTCTGGGCATTGAGTTGTGACGTGTATAGCGTGTACCACTGTGATGGAAAGAGTTAAGGCACTGATTCGGTCGATGGACTTATCTTTGAAAATTTAGAACCTAAACTCATTACATACAGTGGGTAAAAAACAGCTAAGGCACTATGCACCCATCGAAAAAAGTTTTAACTTTTCAGTGATATTTTTATCGAAAATGTTTTTATTTTCACATTATATCAGGAAATTGGAAGGCATATTTCAGTGACATAACAAAAAAACCACAATCAACAATTATTGAATATAGGGGAAAAATACTTTTTCAACCAGAAACAACGCAAAAAAAGTTAAGGCACTCTGCAAATAATTTATTTTTCTGAGAAAAATGCACCGATAGATTTGCATGGAATTTTCGCTACATGAAATATCTGCCATTTGAGTTGAGTAAATGATCAAGGAAAATAAATTTTAAAAGTGAGTGCCAAGAGAATACCATTAAGTGCAGAAGTTCGCGAAATTATAATTCAGCTTTGGCAAAAAGGAAAGTAATATGCTAAAATTGGTGTATTAGTTAGAAAAAATCAAAATATACTTTCAGAAACGTTGTATTAGTATATAAAAAAAACAAAATCATTCGAAACAAAACCTCGATCAGGAAGGCGAAAAATGCTAACTGAGCGAGAAGAGAAATGGATTGTGTAAGAAATTAAAAAGGATCCAAGATTAAGTGCCCTATTTTTACGCAATGAAGTTAAAAAAACGCTTCAAAAATGAAGTGTCTGCTCAGACGGTACGAAATATTATAAAAAAATCGGGCTTTAAAGGCAGGGTTTGCCGACGTTTACGTTTCGCGAGAGAGTACGTAAAAAAACCAAAGTCCTTCTGAAAAAGGGTGATTTTTGTTGACGAAACAAAAATTAGCCCGTTTGGATCTGATGGGAGGCGGTACGTTTGGAGAAAACCAAATACTGAGTTCAATTTCAAGCACACCAATCCCACAGTAAAACACGGCGGTGGGAACATTATTCTATGGGGTTGTATGGGGGCTTCTGGACCTGGAAACTAAGAAATTTTAAATGGCAGGATGGATCAACATCACTATCTAAATATCATCAAAAGGAATATTAGACAAAGTGTTGAAATGATGAGGATTTTAAACTCTTTTGGCCTGTACCAGGATAACGATCTCAAACATACCTCGGAACAATGCCGACTTTGGGCTATTTATAACTGCCCAAAAATGATTAAAGCACCTGCTCAGTCCCCAGATTTAAACCCCATAGAGCATCTATGGTACCACCTAAAAATAAAGTTGCGATTCGTAAAGTAAGAAATAAAAACTAACTAAAAACAGCCATTATTGAAGAATGAGAAAATATTTCACCAGCCGTTTGTAAAACGTTGGTCAAATCGATGCCGAAACGCCTCCGGAAGTCATAAGAATGCAAGCAAAGTCCACAAAATATTAATAGTGAGTAAGTTTCTAAAATTTAAAGGAAATAAATCTAAAACAAATCAAATAACTTCAGATAAAACTATATCGTGCCTTAACTTTTTTTGGGATCGTTTCTCGATGTTAAACAAGCATTGTTTTATTATGTTTAAAAATTGTTGTGTGATTGGTGTTTTTTTTTTGTTATGTTACTACAATATACCTTCCAATCTCCTGATAAAATGTGATAATAAAAACATTCTCGATAAAAATATCACTGAAAAGCTAAAACTCTTCTCGCTGGGTGTGTCGCGCCTTAACTTTTTTTACCCACAGTATCTATTAAACAAGATATCATGAAATTGAACCGAAATTTGATCATGAATATTTGGTATCCTTTAAGACTTTATTTGGGAAACATACTTTTTGGACTGTGAAGCATTTGAGTTGAGAAATCGACTGGATTCATGAAGTTCTCTGAGTTTTTTATGATTAACTTTGGCTAGGAGGGGGGGCACTTATTTTTGCGGGGAAAGTTGTGGAATAACTCGTATAATAATAATTGACTTATGCTTCCTCTCAAAAAAGTCGGGCACATTAAAAAAAATCAAAATGTTTAAAAAATCTAAAAAAATCGATATTTTCCTACTTTTCTCACTCCTTACTTTAAAACGGATCATTTTAGGTCGAAGTTGAGTGATAATAAAAGTTGTATAATAAAATTCCCTGTAAAAAAGGATTGGTTAACAATCTTAAAACTTTTAATCTTTGCCGCAAAATTGCAATAAATATGAAAAAAACAGGGAGAAAAAAGTATTGTTTTATTTAATTTTTTTACTAGTTAAAATGCATATACGACTTTCGTGTTTCGCTTCAAAATCTTGACGATATCATAAAATAGCAAACAAATTGTCATCAAAATCGATTCGCTAGATTGCCCATAATAATTGTGCAATCCAAATTTATTATAAAAAATTTAAAAAAAAAAATGAAACAGTGCTGGGCGGCTGCAGATGCAGTCGTAGGAGCCATGCTTCCATCAACAGAACAGAATTAATCAAAATTAAGCAAACAGAATTAATCAGAATTAAGCAAAAAATTCTGCGGCTGCCCTCATAATCCGATTTTAATTTTGTAAAGTGCATGTGATAGGTGAAGAGTTGTTTTATATGTGAAAAAAACTTTTATAAGCTTAAGTTTCTGACTTGCAAGCTTTCAAAAATTTTGATTTTTTAAAAATAAATTTAGATTGCACAATTATTACGGGCAATCTACCGAATCTATTTTGATGAAAATTTGTTTGCTAGTTTATGATATTATAAAAATTTTTTTGAAACGAAAAACGAAAGTCCTATATGCATTTTAACTAGCAAAAAAATCAAATAAAAAATACTTTTTTCTCCTTGTTTTTATATATTTATTGAAATTTTGCGACAAGGGTTAATTTTTTTAATATTTTTAAAACCAATCCTTTCTTATAGAGAATTTCATTATGCAACTTTTGTTAACACACAACTTTGACCTAAAATGAACCGTTTTAAAGTTAGGAGTGAGAAAAGTAGAAAAAAAAACGATTTTTTAATTTTTTTTAAATATTTTGATTTTTTTTAATGTGCCCGACTTTATTGAGAGGGTGCTAAGTCAATTATTGTTATACGAGTTATTCCACAACTTTCCTCGCAAAAATCAGTGTGCCTCCTCTCAACGGCCAAATGTATTCGTTTTTTTACAGATACGCCCTGGTCTATTACCAAGGGGTCTCATAACAAAATTGTGTCTAATCCAAAATACTGTACTCACCCATATGAAAATCCGTCAAATGTTCAACAAGAGCCCAATGCGGTTCCATCTGGACATGATTCTTATCAGCCAGCAATCGGGTCACATGACCACAACTCATTCGTTCGTCGACCAACAACGATTTGGATGCACCGTCAAATGAAAATGCTTTTACAAATAACCTGCGAATCGAAGCATGCTCCAGTTTCTGCAGCGCCAATTGAATTTTCGCCGCTTTGGCACTATCCATTTGCTGAGGCAGGATTCCGACATTGTTGTTATTTGCATTATTTTGATGGTTCTTTAAAAGTGCTGCACTAACTCCGCTCGATGCGGACGATTCGCTTGATAATAAGGAGACGGTATCGCTGAATGCGGAATCGTTGTCAGGACTTTCAGTACGTGGTTCCCGGAGAGCACCATCGGATCCTGTTCCGCTTTCCGAGGACGATGAGATAGTCGAATTGGTCGCTCCCGAAATGGTTGAGTTTGATCGACTGTGACTTCGTCCATGTCGTAGTTCTGTGCTTCGTTGTTCCAACAAGCTTAGTTCTCCCAGTATTGCGTCCAGTTCAGACTCGTGTGTTTCCTCCAGGTTGGCCATTGAGAATCGATATGAATTTGTGCGTTCCGAGGATGCTTGACTTCGTGGACGTAATCGAGCTGGTATTTGTGTTGTAGTGTTGGGGGTGATTAGGGATGTTGTTGATGGAATTTCTAATCCCTGTAATCAAGAGAAGATATGGTTAATAAAAAATGTTATGCCTATAATAAAGCAAATCAGTAAGTAATGACTCAACTTCATCATGAGGAATAACTTTAGCACCCAAGCCTAAATCACTTTTGATGCTTCTCCCCAAAAATGAGCTTCAGCTCAATAAAATTTTCAAGTGTATCGTTACTCCTAAGTATGTCTAACGATGAAAATTCTCCCTTCAACGATACAGTCACATCAAAAATTATAATTAAATGGCAGGAGCAGGATGAAAATTAAATGACTGGCACCATCTAATGTGTATGACCAATTTTATCGCCTCCTACAACCTACCCAGCTTATCGACTTTCAAGTATCTCTTCCAACATGACAATTCAGCATAATAAATTGTTTAAACATTTCCACTGAACAAATTCAACGAACATTGCACACTTGAAAACTTCCCCATTAAGTCTCTGCCTCGGTCTCCACTTTTCCTAATTTTCCTTGCTTCAACAGCCACGAAAATTTACAAGCGGCTCCAGCAGGAGCACAAGCAGAACGAAATTGCGTTGTGTTAGCTTTTCAAGCCGCTACAAGAAAATTGCTGAAAATTCAAACAGGCTTTTCTGTAGGGAACGTAAGGGCGATTGAGGGAGAGAAAGTGAAAAATTATTTTCAATTCAACAAACCATACAACATTTGGATACTTTTGGTGTCATTGTAGACGATGCCAAGGCACTGAGGTGTGCATGATTGTTCTGCCCCAGGTAATAAAAGATGGAAATTTGTTACCCTTGATGCGAACTAAATGGTGGAACAGTGGCGATAATTTCGACTGAGTGTAAAATTTTGATGGCGCAACGCAATAGAAAAGATTTCCATACCATGAAAAATTAAATGCGAGTGGTTGAGAACCTTTTCAGAAAAATGAGGATGTAACTTTTATTTCGTACGGAACCATGTGTCTATTCAGGTGAATGATTGGCAAAGTTACGAATCTGGGATCAAAATAATGACCCTTTTTAATATAAGGACCCATCATGAAACACAGTTTATTTATAAACGTTTTACAACGGAGTAAACCTGCAATGCAATTATTTTTTAAAACGCTAAGAACATCAACGGTACTAACTACTCATTTCTTCTCGAAACCTACAAATTGTCAAGCAAAATCAATTGACAACAAGCAACTTCAGCAATATTCTCCATAATTCATGAATATCAACTTACGGATGCGAATTAAAAACAGCCTAATAAGCACTTTCTCCGAATTCGGTTGGGATAAAGGGAAACAAGGAACAACTAGGACATGAAAACATTGAACTCAGCCATCATTCCCATCAGACCATTTTAAAACAGGGAGCTACTGCTGTATCCAGCCAATTTGAATATCTTCTTTCCTTCCTATCACGGCATCCGCATCGTTCCACCAGATGGTTCTCAAACATTTTCTCAGGATTACAATCCATGGTCTGCACGGATATGATAAGACATGCTCCATTTTTTATTAATAAATTTTACGAGTGATATGTTCCCAAGCAAAAATAAACGGTCGCAAAAGTGGGACACACGTACATAATATTATGCGTGCATTGTTTTTCTTGCAGGATTCCCGGTTGAGTCAATTGCTTGCCACGCAAGGATGAAAATGGGCTACGCAAGTGTGTTGAATAAATATTTTCATGTTCATGTTTGTTTTTGGGGTTCGGTGAACCTTGATTATTATTATTGCGGAAAAGCAGTGTTTGTAAAGCTCTGAAGGATGAAATTTCTTTATTTATTGGCACATTATATTCAAGATGAGTTTAACGACCGCAAGTAAACGTTTTTCGACACACTGATTGTTACTGAATGGGTAGGGGAAAATTATTGATTTTGATACGTCAGTTTGAAGAGTAAATTTATCCTTATCATCAAGATAGACTAACAGGATGGTTTGAAATTCGATCGAAAAATGTTTATGACTTTCATACATACATACACAGTTTAATGAGACATAATGGATCCGAGAAATGCATTCTAACAGTGAAAGAAATCATCGACATCCTAGATATGTGATAAAAAGGCAAAACGTAAAATCTTTAGCCGAATAATATAATGTTTCGAAATAGAACATTTCAATGAAAACGGTTTTAATATGAACGTACATACGTGCTCCAACTGTTGAAACCGGCAAAAAAAGGGGAGAGGGGATAATAAGTTGAAAAAGGTCCAGCCATAAGATAAAAAGGTTTTAAGTAAAATTTGGCGTCAGCATTCTTAAGGGCGGGGTAAGGTTAATTCGTACAAAAAAGGCATGTTTTTGTGACGACACAGTTAAAATCTCTGTATTGAAACCAATGGTACATTAAAGTATGACATTCGAAGAATATTGCATAAAATTTTCACGAAGAAATATTGAAAAATGCGGCAATGGCAGCAATTATTCGGACGTGTCTCAGAAAAAAGTAGAATTGCGGTGCCCCTCATAACTTGGTGCTCGATCAGTTGAAATCAAAAAATGGAAGTTCATTCGTTAGATAATAGTTTTCCCCAGCCCACGATGGGAGGGTTTTTTGAAATTTCAATTTTTTACTTTTTTGGAACAATTTGAAGGGAAAAGCGCGAATTTTTGCGAAAAAATTCGGCTAATTTGTTATTGTAAAATAAAAATTATTAACAAATTTGGAAAAAAAACCTCCAGCGTTACCTCGTAAATTATATACAGAGATAATGTTCAAAAGGATCGGTGCAATAGTTTGGAAGTTATGAGGGGCACCGACTTTGAAAACGTGAGTTGCGGGGAAAACGCTTTAAAGTTTTGAACACTAAAAAATCTGGTATAAAACGTTCATAAGCGAATTTTATCATAGCTCATAATTTCGTCAATTTTGCTCCAAGTGACTTGAAATTTTGAAACAATATTCTTGAGATATTATGCATTCATTTAAAAAATATATAAAAAAAAATGCCTTTTAATACTTTACTCCCCCCCTTAAGGCATGAAATTTATCGAGTGGAAATTGCTGCTAACCATCGATTCCGCTGGAGGTCTTTCGTTAAATCTAATCCTTGCATTTCTTGTATATACGAGGGTCATTCAATAAGTAACGAGACAAATTGATGTAGGTCAAAAAAGGTTTTATAATTCCATACGAAACTTTAAGGATTTCAAGTTGGCATCCTTGTTATTACTTCTGATCAGCTGTTTGGTAAGATTTTGTAAACATAACGTATAATTCAGTTAGTTCAAGATGTCAAGTCCGATTGAGAATTGCACCGCGGAAGAACGACGTGCTGTGATTAGATTTTTAGCAGCAGAAGGTGTTAAAGGTAGTGAGATATATGCAAGGATGTTAAAAGTGTTTGGGAACAATTGTTTAAACCGTTTGAACATTTACAAGTGGATGGAACAGTTTAAAAGTGGCCGCGAAATTGTTGGAGATGGGCAGCAAACTGGACGACCGGTCGAAGTTGCAACTTCTTCCCTTGAATCTCGCATTGTCGTGATAATCCAAGGTAACAGACACTGTTGAACTGATAGCAGAAAAAGTGAATGCAAGTGTTGGAACTGTCCATAGCATCACTAAACGTCGTGGACTTTTGACAAAAGGTGTGATTTTGCTTCACGACAATGCACGGTCGCATACGGCACAGATAACTCAAGAATGCATTCAAAAACTGGGCTGGGAGATTCTTCCACACCCCGTTCTTATAGCCCAGATCTTGCTCCATCAGATTTCATATGTTTGGTCTTCTTAAGGAGACGCTACGTGGCAAACAATTTGGCTTTAACAAAAAAGTCAAGATACAACAGCTACCAAAAGAATTTTATGCCAGTGGCATAAAAAAAGGTAGAGGAACGATGAGACGAGTGTATAAGTGTGTAGTGTATTCCTAGTTCCAAACCTGGAACTAGCCTATACACAACTAAGCTTCCCAGAAGCTCCCAAAAATAATGTCCCACAGCTCAACCTCAAATTAATCCCTTAGCAAAGATCTCAACCTCCATTGGTATGGTAGTCTAAAAATTCCCTTTTTCATAACCGTGTGAAACTCTAGAGGATCACTGAACCTAGAGTAAACAAAAACATAATTGGAACAATGCAAAGTGGATTTGTGTAAGCAATATTGCAAGTAAACGAATTCCGTGAGAATTAATTTGAATCGCGATCGATTGGTTAGGGTAAATAGATTTAAGACTAGAGTAGGGATTTTTATATGATAAGCAATTTTAATGTACATAACAGTAAGCGAAATTTTAGAATAAAAGAACTGACTGAGCTGAGGCTCGGAACAATTAGTGATCTCCTAATACAACAAGTTGGTTGTAATTTAATAAACGTTGCCTTCTATTCGGCAACTCGACTGCCTATACAATTTGGCAGACAGCAAATTGCCTGATATATTAGCAAATTCATCTTAGAAATATCGGCTGCCTGTCTACTCGGACTGCGCCAAATATGTGGCAACCCAAGGGATGCCTGTAGGTGAAACAAATCTTTTTTTTACTTCTCTCTGTCGACAAGATCGTATCTTTAGAGGAGTGAAGACCATCACCTTAGAGGAGTATCAACTTAGAAGACAACGTGAGTCTTCACTTAGACAACGCGTATCATTACATGGCGATGCTATATCTTCATTTGGCGATCCAGATATATTACAAGTGTTGGAGGGGAGGGGGGATTATGTTGAAAAATCCCAAAATTTTGTACTGATTGAAAAACGGTTTTCGAACTACAACAATTTGTCTCGTTACTTATTGAATGACCCTCGTAGCTGTAAAAATAAAAAAAAAATTAAAGGCTTATAGATTACTAAAAGAACAAATTATCGAAAAAAAACTGTTACTGTTTTTTCACAATGCGTCGACATCGCTTTTATATCTGATCAGCGTAAAACAAGATTCTTTTTTATGTTACCGAAAATATTCGCTTCATAGATAATCAGGTTGTGGAGAATGGAAAATACTAATTGTCTCACAGAAAGCATCTCAAATCCCGACGCCATCGATTCAAAAACTATTAAAATTTTAACTCTTAGACATGCAGTAATATTTTCTTGCACGACTGGAAGTTATTATCGCCTGCATTTTGCTGTAATAACTAATAGCTGCTTACTATAACTGTAAAAAATTACAACTCAATTTTGTTCTAGTTATTGCCTATTTTCAACAAAGTCTCAGATGTAGCTACAGAAGCTTGGATTCAACACAGCTTAAGCGAAAACGATTTAGGTATTGAAAACCAAGACATCACAGAAAATTCGCCGGAAACATCACAAGAAAATTGAAAAGTGTCTTACGAAGAAGCAGCCAGATGCGAAAAAAATAGATACTAATGAATTGAGTAAGTGAAAATTCTAGTGCTTCCTACGTCAACATATTAAATGATTGCCGAGAAAAAGCACTTAGAATGTCAATCAGTGCCAAACGGCAGTGTAAAGTTATTATTTAACTTCTTTCTAAAAGGGTATTTTGTTTCGAACATGAACCTTATTAAATAATCATTAACAATTCTGATTTTTTTGGGGCATTAGATTGATTTCATATTTTGTGAATGAATATTGAAGATTTTGTTTATTTTTGTTTATATCCTGAATATACAATTTCTATTAGTAGGGAAGACTCACCGCGAAAAACGCATCTTCAAATTATTTGAAATTCTCAAATTTAAGTCCTGACGTAACGTTTCAATTAGTTCAAATTTTGAGGCGCCTACTTTTTTTGTTTTAAAATTTTCTCATTTGTAATTAAATTTTGGCCATTAGTATTATTATTATTATGAGCTTAAGGATCTCTAATAAAATAAAGAAAATATTACAAATAACGTCCGAACGCAATTTACAATATTTTAAAGGCACCTAAATCACAGTCTTTCACAAATCAAAATATTTACCAGTTTGATATATTCTTCGTTTTGTATATATTCATGTGTGACGAAAACACTTCCAATCAACTCATTAAAACAACATGACTATCGTTTACAAGAACTGTTTGATATTGCTTGATTTAAGCTCACAATTTTTACATAAATTTTAAATTTCCCGATCATCACTATAGAGTAACAATTTTCTTGAATCCACGCACTATTTCTTCTAATAACACACTCTATTTCAAACTAAACTTCACATATCCTTCAAAATAGCATCCACCTGTCTGTCGTCGTTTCGCTGCCAACAATAAATTTCGAAAAATGAACGTATGCCACACATCACATTCGGTCTTGAAATGACATAGCCGCGTTCCAAAAATGAAAATGTATCCTTCACGTTACTGTGAGCCAGGACACGAAAACAGAAAAAGAAGTCGGCATAGAAAACGAGCCAGGTGATAAATGTTGTTCAGATTTTTGTATGAAAAACTAGGTAGAATAGACGAAAGGTAGGTAATATAATACATACATCTTGGGCTCGTCTGCCAGGATTATATATTAATCCATTTTACCTGATTGTAAGGATTTTCAACCCAAACGAAAAGCATGGACGTTTGGATTCTGTGTAATTTAGATTAAACGGTCGACCAGTAAATTGTGTCATAAAGACTACTGGCTAGAACGGGAGTCAATTATGGCAGGATGGGCTAGGGAAAATGCCACATATTAAATTGCTATGGATATGAGAATTAGTTTGAAGATTGAGAATAGGTAGCTCGCTTTGTTGTAATCTATCAGAAGCATACTGTCGCGTCTTTATACCTCAGCAGATGTTTGACGCCACTCCAAGGGATTTTAGTTGGACAGGGATGAGGGATCAGCGCCGATTTACAAATGCCATGACTTAAATTGTACTTTATTTTGAAGAGACATTACATTCAGGTACTGTAGCTTTAATTCCAGTCGAGCCAGGTGAATATTTCAAATTGGCTGGTAAATTATGGAAATCAATTTTTTTTCTTAGAAAGAGCCATACGTGAAGAGCATTAATTTTTTTTTTGAAATCCTTTGCAGATACCTATAAAAATAAAAATATATTTTTAAGTTTTTCCAAATTCCGATTTGAAATTTTGTTCGATATCCATCTGACAATATTCCAAATCGAACGGAATGAAGTGTTGTGATTTAAAATGAATGAGATTAACGAGCACTTTAAGTTCCAACTTCCTACAATCCTTGAAAGAACGTCTGTCAATAAAACGCTTTTTAATATTCCCCCCTAAATTCAATCATAAAACTTTTTAGCCCTTATCCAAAGTAATGCGTAGTCTTTGGAAGCCATGCAAAGTGCGGATCGAATTTCTCACCCTCTAATCCAATTTTTTATCTTCTTTGCATTTTTGGATAACAAAGCCAAGTACACATGTGTAAAACATTGTAACATTAAATCAAAATACAGACAGATGTATGTGTTCAGGTTCATTTTGAGTGGATTCAAATTTACAACATACAAAGAATTCATCACATCAAAATTCCTAGGCAAAATTCAAGTCTTATGAATGTTAAGTGTCGAAAACTTTTCACAGGACGAAAAAAATTCCAAGATTTTTCATGTAAATTGAGACGAAGTACATTACGTCGCATGTACAATTTCAAAGCATATCGTAGAGCGAAGTGAGTTATAAAAAAACATCAGAAAACAACAACAAGATAGGTGTTATCCTTATTCTCGAGGAAAACTTTTCAAAAGATCTGTCTACATCTTTTCTTGAAAATCATATTAAACGGACGGTAAGATATTTTTATGCTGAGAATAATGTCCTAGGATTTAAGTTGGAAAAGCGTATTAAAATTTGCTGAATTTTACACGATATCAGCTTTTTTTATTTTTCGGAAATTTTGAAATGGAAAACTTTTTCGTGAGCTTCACTAGATCTGAAAAGCGCGCACTAGGACCTAAATAGGGATTCAAACTGATTTTACGTGTATAACTTTTAGTCATCTTAATTTATACAATCCTTTGCCTTAAAGAATTCGTTGCTTTATACAATGCCTTGTTCAGCCTGTCGGTTTTTGGTTTGAAATTTGGAGTTTCTGAAAAATAAAGAATTCGCCGTCATATTGCAAAATGTACAAGTTGCGCAAAATATCTTTTCTCGGCAACTACCAATTAGATCCTTACAAAATTGGTATCAAAAGAAAGGATACAATGTTTGCTTACTGCTTACAGTTAAGTTGGTGGCAGCAACACACGAACTCTATGCAAAAACAGGATTCTGAAAAATTAAGAATTCTCTGTCATATTGATAGGTAACCTGGCATTTTATATGTACTTCAATTAGATGACTCATAAAGTTGCTAGAACTAAATTCTTGGTGTATTATTGGAAAAATAACACTCCCCGTTATATGTTCTCTTACTTACGACTTCCTGATCACATATAGAGGACCTCACAAAATCAATACAAAACATACAACACAATCATTAAATCAGAACAAATACCCAATCCATAATTGCCTATCGAGCTTGAAATGATATATTTCTCGTTTCAACCCTGGCCAATTTTATGTATTCCAAACGATATAATTTCTTTATTTTTTTTATATGTAATTTAATACGAAGGACGACGCGGCAATCTACCATTTCCCAAAAATTGCAGAGATGATTGACATACGCATAACATGCTTCAACATGGGAAGGGTGGCGAGCGAATCAGTCAAGTGTGCATTTCTATATATAATTGGCGACGTGCAGGGGCCAAATGTATTTGCTTCAATCTGTTATTTTGTCCACAACCCCAATTTTTGGCAGAATGATGAAAGTGTGTATTTGAACTCTAAACTACTATGCCATCCGAAATGATTTCCTTCTTCAATGGCCACAGTCTCAATTATGAAAGAAAATAGGGGTAAATTATATTATTTCGTGGAGTAGACTAGAAAGATGCTGATATCACTTGGAAATAAGATAATAGATGCTTATAGCAGCAAAAATATTCTAAAAAAATTCAACAAAGAACTGAAACTAATATAGATGATATAGCCACACAGAAGACAAAATGATGAATGATGATAATTAGAAATTTCGGATGACGATGCACTTTTATATCTACATTTAAATCCATTTTCACTCCTTGAGTCGAGTTTATGAGTTATCTGATGATGAGTCTTTAGTGTTTCATACAAAGTCAGTTTTAATTTTGCCTTTAATCGAAATTTAAGGACGCCCAAAAACACGGATACATAAATTTTAGGACAAATAATTTTGAAAACGATAGTGAGGTGAGGCAATTTGAAAGGATCAAGGCAAAGATATTTCAAGAATATTTAGGATTTAGAAAAAATTGTGGACCAATATATAAATTGGTTAGAATATCATGTAGAAAAATAAATACAATTTTTAACCACGACCGTTGTTTTTCATATTTATAATCCTTACTTTTGCAATTATTATTCAAATATATTTAACGGTTTCTACATTATCGTTGGATGAAGGCAAGCTATTTGGAAGTATTTTAATAAGTAATTTAGTGCTTTCAATGGACTTCGCATCTTAAGGGGGAACACCACTGAAGAGGTAGAAAAAAGGCCTTTTTTCGGAATTTTTTTCTCAAAAACCAAACAACATATCGAAATTTGGTAAAAAGATCTATATTGTACAAGTATTTGACAACTTCTTTGATTTTTTTCAGAACTTTAAAAATACAAAAGGGCGGCTCCGTAGCATTTTCCAGAAACGCCTTATTTTTTCATGGCTTCGCGGCCGGACCGTTTTCTCCCGAATTTTTAAGGTTATGGTTATCAAACAAATAATTGTCGATAAAGCGTAATAACAGCCAGAGAAGTACGTAGGATTTTTTTAAATTGATTTTTGACAAAATGGCGTCATTTTGGGGGAAAAATGTCAAAAAACGTAAAAAAAAACGCTCAAAAATTGTTAATAACAATTGAAATATGCAACATAAAAAAAATCCTACGTACTTCCATGCAGACACTAGTTTTGAACATATTGTAAAAATTTCAAGTTAACCGAACAAAAATTGTTTGAGAAAGGAGTCCGGCCAGTTTGAAAAACGTTGTTCCGAGATAAACGCGTTTAAAGTTTAAGTTATTGAAAAATCATGAATAAATTTGATATACCTCTAGTCTGCAAAATACGTACTTCAGCGTTCTCTACTAACGTTCAACTAACAGAGCACGTGTACAGTTTTGAAAGATTTATATTTAAAATTGTTCTAAATTTCAATACCAATAGCGCGCGGGGAAATGCACGGAGATACGCGCGGATTGCGCTTCGAAAGAACAGTGAGAAACGCCGCGCTAATTTAAAATTTCTAACACTTAGAAATTTTTCCACCAAATGAAACTTTGCTACGTGATTTCTATGATGATAAGGTATACTTTAGAGCAACAAAATTTTTTTTTGATTTTTTGAAAATCTTACAGTGGTTTTCCCCCGTAAAAGCGATTCAAATAAAAAATCGATCTTATATCAAAGTGATTTTATTGTGGAATCATTTGAAACCATTTTGGAAAGTGAAAGAAATAAAAACTAAATGTTTGAAAAACCTAAACTCAAGAAAAAACGATAGCAACATTTAATTTTTTTTTTAAATTTTCTTTTTACAATTTTCAATTTCTTTGTTTCAGCTTCTTTCACAGCTAAAAATAAAATAAAAAAAATGTTACTGATGCAGACGTACAAGTGTTGCTTGTTACATTTTCTTTCTTTTTTCTTAATATCATAACAATTTTTGTGGGATGGAATTATTTTGAGCAATAAGAATGTCTCATAGTTTTAGATCATTTTAGACTTGCAACAAAATGACTTACGTGAATAATTGGATATGGGCGCGTCTTTGAAGTGACAAACTATATAAAAGTCATGACATAATTGACATGATAAATTTTATCTTAATTATAGCTATAAACGCCATTATTTTCACGAGGAAGGTTATATTCAAGATTGAAATCATTCCACAAACGAAATTTATGAAACCTATAAAATATTCATTTTCTCGGTAATATGAATTCCTAGTTTGCATCCACACTGAAAATATCGACAAAACGTTACTCATTCGAAATTCTATTTTCATGTGTCCTCTAGCATCGCTTATTTAGAGCTTTGCATCCTTGAAATCCTTATATTTTTGAAACGATAGTGCACATTCATAATAAATTCAAATGTCTATCCTCACAACATACATCATCTCTGTAGTATGTATGCATACTTGATTTTATTAGATATTCATGCGGAGGTCAAATGTTTTCTCAATGCCATGCTGACCTCAAGCAACGAATACATGTTTAACAAGCCACATTTTAAAGTTTTTCACTCGGTTGTATTTTAAAGGACATATTTCAAGTCAGACTATACTACTCAGCCAGCATGAGATGCACCATTCTAGGGGTGCAATGTGTGTCTCCTGGTAGCACGACAGTCATTTTCAGATCCTTGCAATTTATACAATAAAATATGAGGAACGTGCAAAATGAAGAAAACGTGCTCCTCGTCAGTATATCCTATCGTCGTCTTCGCCGTCAACAGTCTCACAGTATGAAAAGAAGTGTACGGTGAAAGAGGATTTTCACTAGAAAACGAGAGATTCTTTTCTATGTCGCATGCATATTGTAGCTTTCACAGACTGGCTTGTAGTTTTAAAGAATATGTTTTCAAGGATACCACGTCATTGACATCTTAGCAATACAACTTTATAATTACAGTCATGCAGAACAAATTTTTATTTATTCACTGCCTTCAACTTTTGTTCGAGTTTGAAATACAAATGAAACTTAATGCTATTAGATGGTCAGTATTGTTTTGACGATCGCCTTATCCCTGGTAAATCGACTTTAATTAAAGCTTCTTATTAAAATTTCAAGTCTTTTTTTGGAGCTTCTCAAAATCTAACATTGAATATTTTTCGCATAACTCTGCTAAAAATTTCCATACCCTTATCCTAACCATTTCATCCTCTTCGACATTCTTCATCCTTACAAGCTATTATCCTTTGAAAACTGAAATTTTCAACATCATAACGATAAGAATACCACAAGCAATATTGTCTCGGTTTGATGTTATAACAAACAATAAATCTCTTTTCAGCACGCCTTAACCAATAACAATGGCAAACAGCAAATATTAAACATGAAGAGAAGCATGAACGACATAACCGCAAAGATTATCAAAAGTGAAGAAGAACATATCTAGCCTAGCCATCATTGAGTCACCAACAACCATCATCAACCCAACATTTAACAAATGGTTGGGAAACATAAAAGACGGTTAAAGATGGGAAAAGTCATTTCGAGCATAAAGAAAAATATTCAATTTGTTGAATTTCCCACGCCTTCATCTTAGAGCGCCCCAACGAGGAGTCTTCGAATTCAAAAAAAAAATTACTTTCCGCTTGTCTGTCCGGTGGTGAACACACGACAACGTCCATATTTATTATGTTGGCTTTTCTTGAAGAAATAGTCCAAGAAAATGAGACAGTGCGAAGATTTCAGAGATATATATTTTTATGATGTTTGTAGGTTTATTTGCAGTTCATGTGAACTTGTTCACGGGTCGTTGGCGATGATTTTGTGTGACTGGTTGTTTGCTACAGTGGTTCTCAAAATAAGGACAAGACATAGCCAAAATAATTTACAAATGAAATTTTAACTCTTTACCTACCGGAAGTCAATTAATAGGCTTCTTTCCGCCAGCGCTTATCTGCACTCAGATTGTTGCGTATTTTGGGAGTGTTCATTTGTTTTGAAAGCGTTAAGTAAAGTGTTAAATTATTGAAAATTACTTCGCCAATCTAAATTATCTGTTTTTTTTTCAAGATGAATAAAATTGTTACTCAATTGACGAGGCTCGCTACCTTAAAAATAACTGCTGTTCTCTATTTTGAAAACCTTAACATTAATTTGCTATCTGGGCCAACTGATTTCTCTTATTGTTTGCGTGTTTTACCCAGAGTTTCAAATCCTAGCCAAAACGTTCCTTGCATTTCTGGCTCAAGTTCATTAGTTTGCGGATTAGATAAATAAACTTTCGAACCAAATGAAGAAGTGTTCGAGTCAAATCAAAAAATTTACAAACCAAATTCATCAATTTCCGAATTAAATGCAATTGATTTATGATTTTTTGTTATTAGAGCCGGAAACTAATGAACATGAGGTGGAAATGATCTATCATTTTTTAAAGTCAAGGTAACGCTTTTCCAAGTCAAATGAACACTTTTCCTGGTTGAATAATTTATTAATTTGGCTGGCCGATAAATTTTCTGCTGATCAAGTATTTTTGGTTGTAATCTAATCGAGTTTATTGTGAAGTATTCTTCTATTGAAATTTCCTAGGCATTAATCTATTTTGAAGCAACATTTCTTTTTTGATTTGAAAGAGTGTAGACGTGAAAAACTGTTAATTCAATTTGAAAAATGTCCACTTAATAAAAGTGATTTGACTTAGAAAAGTGTTAATTTGAATTGGATATATATTTTTACTACTAAGCATTTTCTACTATTTTTCGCTGAGAAAATTGGGATTTGGAACTAATTAGCAAGGCATTAAAAGCAGTCGAGATTTTTTTATTAAAACTTTTCTTCATAATTTTTTTTTCACTAAATTTCACAAAAATCAAGTTCATATTTAGGTTCCAGGCTAAGGTGAAACAAATACAATTAATCCTTGAGCAGATATTAGCAGCTACGAGTTAGTTTTAGGCGAAAGACAACACTTCGTTCGAAGCTTCATTTTAAATCACTTTGAGAAGCGCTGCCTTCTGCATTTTCCCACCATTTCATGACAGCAACAATAAGTTTTTCCTAACCAAATTATTTATGGTTGGTCACCTTTTATTTTCTCCCTTCTTCATGATTTTATTGCTTTGGGGTGATGTCCCCTTTTCTAAGTTCTAGCCAAGTGCGCTCATTGTCGTCGACAAACAAACATATTCTGCGCTGGGCGGCAAACGTTACCGTGTTCATATCTCAAAGGGAAAATCTTGATATCGTTATCGTTTTATAGAAAATGAAAATCCAACTATTGAAATGTTTCTTATCATTATTCGAATCGTTTTCGGAATGTCGAAACGTTGTCCCGACATTGTCAGGCGAACATTTTTCATGGCATTGATGGTGCCTGATGGTTTTATAAGGTGCGATACGACCTGTGTCACGATACGGATTGTATTTGGAGAATGCGATAAGTTGTTCTGTTTTAGATATTTCGTGAGCAAACGGTGAGTTTGATTGTTGTAGAAATTACGTTTATGGCGGTCTGATACTTCTTTGTAGAGTTTTTGACGATACAAGTGACCCTTGTGATCAGCAGATAACACAAGAGTTACCATCCTTTTTTCAAGCAATCTTATTGAATACGAACAAGCATTAAATGGATCAATAAACTTTTGGTTGCTTTTCAATCCGTCTGAAGAGCCTATTTAGACCACCCTTGAATGACTATAATGTTGCCCTATTTTATCGTTTATGCACGAATAACAGCGCTGCAAAACAGCACATTATACATAATATCCGTACACTTTGTTCTTGTGCTTCCGAAATGTGCTGTCAAAGAAAACCTATTGAGGAAAGAAAATACTAAAAAAAAAGAACTGAGCCGATATTCCAAACTCGCCTAGACAAAGTTGAAGGAGCCATTTGCTTAGCCAAAGTACTAAAACGAACGAAAATTGGGTTAACAGCCGGGGCTATCAAAGACATATCAGCCCAGTCTGTCCCGTAAAGATGACGGCACATAGCTAAAGGGCAAAGCAAGAGCATACAATCAACCCAGAATGGCAAAACATACCATCAAATCGAGACCATACTTCCTGCTCCGTTCGAAAATATATCTAAGTTCTGGACAGATTTCAGCCAGTTTGCAAGTTGTGGGGATCTTTATTGGCTCCGAAATGTTTGTAGCTTCCCTACAATTTGTTGCTGTTGTTGCCCTCTGTCGGTATGTTCACCACATCATCCATCAAATAGCAATATTCCATCATTATGTTCGTCTGATTCTACTTCTACTATATTTCAGCTACAGCTACAGTTTCGTCGTAGCATGTACATATATAGCATGTGTGGATTCATTCTATTTTCAACATCTTATATGCTGCTCCTACTATGGAGACTGATTCCAGCATGGCTAAGCATAAATCCAGAAATAAATTCACTTAAGAAACGGACCAGGAAATCTTCTGCATCAGAAAAGATATTTTGTTCAATTGTAATGGAATTGAAAAAAGGGAACCAGCTGTATACACTGCTAATAACATATGGTAGGATGTTTTACGATAGAACATGCATTTGAAAGGGTTTGTTGTTAGTTCTTTAGAAATTCAGCCATGAATTAATTGAAATTTTACAACCAATTAAAGTTAGAATGCAGCTTGCAATAGCTAAGTGGTATGGATTTAGAGAAGGGATAAAATATATAGGATATTCTATAAGTAATCTTTCCTCGAAGTTCCATTTTACCTTAAATTCGAATGATTTGCCTCGTGAATGAACATTTAAGCGAAAATTGTATCATCGTTCAAGTTCAAAAAATTATATTAAGAGGGAAAACCCCTGTAGGATTTTCTAGAAATCAAATTTTTTTTTGTTGCTCTAATGTATACCTTATTATCATAGAAATCATGTAGCATAGTTTCATATAGTGGAAAAATCTGTAAGTGTTCGAAATTTTAAATTAGCGAGGCGTCTCTCACTGTTCTTTTGGAGCGCAATTCGCGCGTATCCCCGCGTGTTTCCCCGCGCGCTGTTGGTATTGAAATTTAGAGCAATTTTAAATATAAATTTCTCAAAACTGTACACGTGCTCTGTTAGTTGCACGTTTGCAGAGAACGCTGAAATATGTATTTTGCAGACTAGAGGTATATCAAATTTATTCATGATTTTTCTATAACTTAAACTTTAAACGCGTTTATCTCGGAACAACGTTTTTCAAACTGGCCGGACTCTTTTCTCAAACAATTTTTGTTCGATTTACTTGAAATTTTTAAAATATGTTCAAAACTAGTGTCTGCATGGACGTAGATACGTCGTAGATACAATTTTCGGGCGTTTTTTTACGTATTTTTTTACATTTTTTTCAAAATGACGCCATTTTGTCAAAAATCAATTTAAAAAAAATCCTATGTACTTTTCTGGCTGTTAATATGCTTTATCGACAATTATTTGTTTGATAACTTGATAGCTTCAACATTTCAGGAGAAAATGGTCCGTCCGCGAAGCCATGAAAAAATAAGGCGTTTCTGAAGAAATGCTAGGGAGCCGCCATTTTGTTTTTTAAAGTTCTGAAAAAATTCAAAGAGAATTTCAAATACTTGTATAATACAGATCTTTTTACCAAATTTCGATATGTTGTTTAGTTTTTGAGAAACAAATTCCCATAAAAATGAATTTTTTTACCTCTACAGTGGTGTTCCCCCTTAACTTAACTTCGGTGGTAAGAGGTTTGAAATTATCTTCTACAAAAATCTGGATCTCTTAAATGCAATTCAGGATATTTTTTGACCAAAGTAGCATTATATACATATATTTAGTAGAACAAATGCAAAAAGTCATCATTTCCCAATGACTGGACAATAAATTTCGATGACTGAAGCAAAAAAGTCCAATGAATGAATGAGTTCTGTGATAATTTCCAGTCAAAAAGACACAACATGCAATTATTATTCTCATATCACCAACAATCTGTGAACTATTTTTGAATATAGCAACCGTCAAAGTAGAACATAGTTCTTAGTGTAGTAAATAGTGAAGCGCGTTCATTCACTCTGTGTTTGAGCATCTAATGGACTCCTCCAACTTGATACAGGGTGAACATTTCTCATATGTGAACCTTGGAAAACATTCAAGACCTACCACATTCGCAAAGTAAAATTGATGGGATGAAATGATGAGTTTTTACTTTAAAAACTGTATTAAAATCCAATTTTCGACATCCTTTGATACAATTTTCATGAAGACTTTCTCTCATATATATTTGTCCTCACTGCCTTTCTCTCTAAGTCAAAATTCCACCAATCAATTATCCATTATTTTCAACCAGTTCAACGAACCCAACGAATTTTCCCACGTGATCCCATCTATATGTTAATCTTTCATCCTTAAAACGATTCTCATCGCAAACTCATTATTCATTGCCAAATGGATATTGTGTGTTATTGCTAATTTCGACATTTTCAATTTCCGCTTGGTTTCGAGAGAATTTCCCAATGAATCATTACGAAAAATTTAATTTCCTCTCGGTTCGGCTACACGTTGATTTTCGGAATACAACAATTTTCATTCAACATCCATTATATTTGAAGGATGGAAAAATTTCAGTGTTGTTTAGTCAGTTTTAACATATTTAAAGCTTTATTTATATTCTGAAAATATTCTTTCTTCCATTTGTATACATTATACACTTGGCTTGATTCAATTTAGGGACGTGAGTCTGAACGACTTAGATTGCTTTTCATTTGAAATTTATAAAAAATTGAGTGAAGACTTGAGATGAAAGTTGTTGCTTGATATGTGACTCCTGAATTACTGAAATATTTTTTTATGAACAACAAGTTAAATATTCATGATGATGGCAAATTTCCATTAAGGTTATGTTATATCAAACGATACAAAATTTGTCAAACATGTACTTAAAAGGATTCCGTAGCAATGTTGCTGCCAAAGCTGATTTTGGATAAAAAAACTGCGCGTAACAGGGCCGGTCGGTTAAAAAATATGAGAATTTACTTCACATTGGAGTATAAAAACCAGTACTTTTGAATTTATAAACACTTAAACACTAAATAAGTAGAAGGAAAGGGAGATGTATGAGTGTGTGTGTGTGTGAGTGTGTATACGTACGTACGTACGTTCGTGGACAGTTTTACCTACGAGCAGAACTCACGTGAACAAAGTTGTATCGACTTCGTTGAGGTGTCAATCGAAGCGTCCTTGCAATTTTTAGAGCTGATTAGTTTTTGGGAAACTTCGGTCGGGGGGGTTTATTGTTGCCCCTTTGAAGGTCATACTCAATCTCATACGATTTGCATCGTTAAGATGTCAATCGACGCGTATTAATATTTTTGTGAATGTGTCAAATTTTGGAAAAAAAATCGTTGATGCTGTTTTTTTAATTTAAGGAAAAAAAGTGCAAAAATTAGATTTTTTTCATAAACACTAAATTATTAACCTGATTTACGGAACACAGTAATCAATCTTTATAAAATTTATATACTCCAAGCGGTGTTTGTAAAAACACCATCAATCCTTTTTCTCATGATAACAAAAAACATTAAATAAAAAATAAAAAATCATTAGCAGTCATCAAGATCTTCAAGGTATTTTCTGTCATTCACTATATCTCACGAACCAGATATAATATTTGCATCATTAAGGTGTCAATCGACGTGTATTAACATCTTTGTGATTTTTTTAAATATATAAACATTCGTTTTAGTCGTTTTTTTTTCATTTAATAGAAGAAAATGCGAAAAAAAAATTTTTTTAACCTGATTTGCACAACACAGTAATAAATGTTTATAAAAAATTTTACATTTCCATCAGTTTTTGAAGAGAAACCAGCAAAACTTTTTTCATGATTCTGAGGGAAAAAAACTAAATTAAAAATAAAAAATCATGCAAAGTTACCATATACAAAGAGTTCTTAGGAATGATATTACCTTATATCTTTTATTCTAAAGACTTAGTTGTAAAGTCAACCAAAGTTTTAAAATGTTTGGATAATTGGAGCAAATTTTTAATAGTTTTTACAGTCTTTTACTTAAAAAGCTGCTTAAATTTTAAAAACCATCAAAATTTCAATCAAATTTGAATTTTTGGTTATCAATCATCATCACTCATCCACCAAAAGCCTTACGTAATCAATGGATGCTCCCGTAGATGATATGATTAATATTAACTCATTCCTGTCACTGCTATGAATACCTCTCATTATTATTATTTAAATTAGTATTATTTTCAAAATTATTATTGTGTTTAATATTTTTAATGCTTATCTAGATATTACTGGAAAGTTGACCGTGTGGACCTCAAGGGTCGCACTTCGCGGCTTGTTGGATTATGGAACTGACTTTTTCGATGTCTTTTATGTAGTTGAATTAGTTGTGCTATTATTGCAAAATATGATCCATAATTTGCATTTTTTTAAATAAAAGATGGACTTTACGAATGAGCGAGTTCTTATTTATAAGCAGAACCTACTAACCGTTTCAGGATGTCTGACTGTCCTCGCCTACCTCAACCAGATCCATTCGATAACAAAATAAATATTTTTAAAACATACAAATAAATCTTTCTATTTCTTAACATCAAAAGCTATAAATGTATTTTGAATATGAAAAACACATTATACTTAACGTTGACTCACTGTCATTTCCTTCATACACTCACCGCATTAATAAAACACACATGATGCACATAAAATCATTAACCAACTCACTGTTCTATTTTCACACCTCAATTATTTCGGCAAATACGATTGTCTAAAATTAAATCTTTCTTCAAAAGTTCGGTGAAAAATCATGTGAGTAATATCGTAAATTTTACATAAACATATTGTTTCGTCTTTCGAATGTGGCCAAAATTGGCTATTAATGCCACGCAAATGAACTGCTTACAAAATGCTATATCATTTGTACGTTTTTAAGATCAATTATAAGATCTTTGAACATCGATTCGATAGTGATATTGTGCAGAAAAATCATCACAGCTGCAGGTAAAAATAATAAATCGATTAATTAAAAAATCAAATAAACAGAAAGAGTCTAGAGAGTTCAATGTCAGAGATTGTGCAAAAGTGCTTATATTTTTTTACTATATAAGTATATTAATAGTACTGAAAGGTCGATCGGTTAATTTTAAAAATTTATCATATGATTTTCATATGAATCGAACGAAATGCTAAGCATCACGTCTACTTGTATCTAAGATACTAACTAGCTCAAGCCGGTAGATACGATTTGTTCAATGTCATTTTCTATTCAGCTTTAGATGCTGTAACTGCGATGTTTCTTCGCTTACTGTTGTTGCTGCTGCGTACTGATTCCGTCATTTTAGACATCAAGTTTGTGTTTTTTTACTCAATTATTCGTAATTTATCTGAAATCTTTTTTGCACAATAATAATCTTAACTGTTCAGTCAGCAATTAAATTGTAAGTGTTTGCAAAAAGTATGTCTAACGTCCGTTATTTTTCATGTTTTATTCCACTTTTAGTATTAATTTACTTGGACTGGTATTTATAAAAGCGAACAACACATGCATGTAGTGTGTTTTAAGTAGAATATAAATTAGTCAGAGAGTTTACATCAAGCGGAACATTATTAATGTGAATATTATCAACAAAAAGAGTAAGTATCCCATTAAACTTTGAGGTTTTAAATAATGAAATAGATTTATTTTTTGAATATACATAAAAATGATAAATTTACACCATTGTAGAAAATATCATCTGGATGATGGCAGTATGGGTCAAATATAAATATTTTATGCATTCATGTGTACTGTGTGCAGTCAGATATTCAAAAACATGGAATATCTATTTAATATATTCACATATCCATTCCTCTATACAACCATGTATCAAATGATCCATGAAATGGAACGAAAACACAGAAACATAGCAAGCAAGCAATTTCACCATCTAAATTTTTAGTTGATTTGAGAAAAAACATTAAACAATTCACTGTTTAGCTGAATTTAAATAATCTGCATCATTTGACATCAAACATAAACCGAACCAAACATTCTATCATCATCAACAGAAATCTAGTGAATAATCGATAAATTTAATAATTGAGAGAAATAAATTTTATGAATAAAATATGCATGCAAAAATAGTCTTGTCGGACAAAATTGAAGCATGTTTAACCTAATTGAAATGGGAATATTAATTTTTTTTTATATTTGCTTTTAAATCATTTTAACGTAAGCTAATTTAACAGACCATAAAGAAAAATTTTTTGATGTAAATTTATACAATAAATTTGGAATATTTTTTTTTTGAATATTCCATTCAAAAAAAAGTATTCCAAATTTAATAATGTGAATAAATCAGAATATTCTTTTGAGCTCTTTTCAGTAGTTTTATATTAGGATGGTAATTTACTTCTGACTTTCATTAAAATATATTTATTTATTTATTTATTTGACAAGCAATGGTCAATTAACAAAACATAACAACTACATAATAAATAATTTGCATGGATGAAATAAGGACTATAATTACAGAAGATAAATCCTAATTGTTATAAAAACGAGTTCTACTAATGGCATTCATATCGCTATTTGTTTTTTAGCAATTGGGTAATTCAAACGCACTTTTCAAAAAAAAAATCTTCCAAGGCTATTTAATTATTTATATATTTATTTACAACCAAAAGTTTCTGCCGCCAATCAGCCTGCCAAAATGTGTCATATATCTTTCAAGAATTTTAATCTTTTGAATTGCTTTTTCGTGATATAATGCAAAAAATAAAGCTTTGTTCGTTGTGAATAACAAATTATTTGAAAAAAGTTCTTTTGGCAAAAAAGTTTTCATATTTATATCATTCGGGAGTTATTTTACTTGCGGACATTTTTTAATTGTTTATAATAATGACGAAATATATAGGACATTGAAGAATTTCGCAGTTTTCAACCTCAAAAAATATTTTATCAGAATTTATATATTAATGTGTAGAAGTTATTGCAAATGTTTCATATCGCCTACTCACAAGAATTGAGTTCACACGACTGTCTTGTTAGAAGATGAAAAAAAACATGTTATTTTATTTTGAAGGTTTAAATTGTATACGACTAAAACTAAATACATTGCCTATTAAGGGTTTCCTTGAGTTTTGAACGACATGCAATGTAATGTAAACTAAAAATTATCATTTAGAAGTTTCATAAGAATTACGGTCCATTTTGGCGTTAGTATTTAAGGATATTGGTAGGAAGCAGCTGAGGATACTGTCCCACGGTCCGAACCGATAAGGATCTGGAATCATTAGCAGAAGTGATGAATGTGTTGCAAAACTTTATAACAGCTAACTATTACTTGCTAGATTCCTTTTTCCTCATGTGACTCGCACGAGACGAGAGCTAAAAATAGTTCTTCAACTCATTAGTAAGAGTAACTTCCTGGTTAAGAATACACTACGGGAAATTAATCTTTTTGACTACACAAAGTTACGAAATATTGGCTGAAATTTTAGTTACCCGATACTAATACCATATCAGTTTTCGCCGAAGCCAACTAATATCATTGAATTGATATCAATGAAAAATTGAATACCGCCAAACCATAATTGAAAGAGTAAAACACGCTAAAGCTCACTTCTCACGATCTGGACTCCAAAATGAGCTCACATTGTTATTGATCGCTCGTGGACGAAAAAGTGGATGCGGGAAAGGAATTCAATTTTGTAAAAACCTTGGGTAATTTGTTTCATTATTTTCTTCATGAGATAGATGATAGTATGGAAGTACTTTATTCTACACAATTGAAGAAATAGCTTTAGTTGTTTGAAGAATAAGATTTGAATGAGAGTTAATAGCTCATGAAATTGATTATTAATAAATCCAATCGAATTAGAACGCGAAATTTCGCGTTGCTTTAAATGTGAAACTTCACAAAAAAAAACGCACATTTCCGCTTTTGGTACTTTTGAATTTCCTTCCTTTTCATTTTTAATTTATTGGGAGATGATTGTGTAAAACAGCTCAACATTCATTATAGATAAAGGACTTAACTAATTATTCCAGGAGACAAAACTTTTCGTGCATTTAAATGATTCTCCTTAGAATCGAAATGGATTTATTGCGTTTATTGAAAAATACACGATATTCATTTTTAAATCATTCTAACCGAGATATATCTCTGGAAAATTTTCGAATAACATTTTAAAACTGTAATTTCAATTTTAACACTCGCAACGGATAAAATGTTTGGCAGTGAGGGCAAAGAATTTGTAGTTTTTCAGCTTAAAAATCAATTTTCCGCGTTCTTATCCAATATTATTTGAAGAAGGCGAAACGACGAATTTATAAAAATTGTTGCAGCTTGAAAATCAACATTTTTGCTTTAAATTATTTTGAACTATTCGAGCAAATTTTCCTTTTGGAGTATGGAACTCTTAATTATTAGAATCGAATACCAATAACTCAGATGAAAGAATATTCTCAAAAAAGTGGTTATCAACTGCAAATCCTCCTCAGATCTATTGTACTAATATTGCACCTAGGTAGAGAATTGCTGAAAGTAAGTTAGTAATTACTGTTGCACCTCAAAATGATATTTGATCTCATGGCAATACGTATCCTATAAAAGCAGCTCCTATTACTCCCACTATTCAAGTGTGTATAACATTTTGAAAGGCCAAATTTTGTCGGCGTGAAAAGTCGATTAGGTTCCAAGAAACGTTGCTTCATTTAGAAAATAGCCAAACATTAAAGACTACTCTAAGAAAGTGATATTTTACTTTTACCAATTTAGATCCAAAAGTTTATCTTGCTTCATTAATGTTGCTATCACGTAACAAAAAGACATTTGAAGGACTATTGCGGACTGTTTGAAAATTAAAATACGAATTCATTATGCTAACATGGTTTCCATGTATGGGAATATTTCTATTTTGCAATATTATTGTATTGTTTGGAACCCTAATTTGCATGTAATTTGTAATGTCCAATTTATAGCTTACCGGATGCTAGAGATAAATTTGGTAAAGTCTGCGAATAATAGTGTCTTCAGATTCAGCTAAGATTCGAATTTTCTCGAAAAATAGCGTTTCTGTTGAATGAAGTCCGAATAAATGAAAGCTGACTATAAGTTCGGAGTTTACTTCAATTCCTGCCGACGAGTGTAGGTAGTAGATTAAATGAGAAAGGTTAGACCTACTGCAATAATAATTTAATAACAAAAAAAACCATAGGCCTCGAAAACATTGATTACGAAAATATTACAATAATATCTGTTAACGATAATGTTTTTTATATTGGTTATTATTTATAAATGGCTATATTTCGACACGATGCACTCAAAGGCAAATTTATCGATTTTTAGTCTCCATAATTTTCCTCATCATTTTAATTCAGCATTAAAGCAAGGATAAAGAAACACTAATCATATGATGGAAACCAGCAAAGATAATTTGGCAACAAGCCTAACCTCTCAACACTACATAATTACCCTTTGTTTTACTATGAATTTAAAAAGCCTTTTTATAACAGAAACTGTGAATTTGCAAATACGATGCACTCAAATACCTTTGGCAACATCTTACTTACTTCAATCAAATACAAATGCACCTTTAGTTCAATTAAATTATTACAAATTTTATAATTGATTGTTAACTTTTCCCAATGCACGAGCCAATCGTTCGATAGCAATTCAGGTCACAGCCGCAACATTTTTCGGTTCTCCAGTGACTTTTTTCTTGCAATGTTGCATTTGTTTACTAGTAGTAACTTTTGTTGCCCATTAAGTTTGAAGCTTTTGTAGCCGATTTAATTTAAATCGAATTTTATTGTGTGGCTCAGCTTGAATTCGCCAAAGCAGACACAAAAGCAACAATAGCAGACGAAAAAACTACTACGGCGAAAGTGATAATTGCAAGTAATGTTGTTTATGTTCATGTAACATTGTCGTTTTGCTTTAAGGCGAAGTAATGTAGAATACAATATTGTTTCTAAAAAAGAGCGGCCATGCTACCTTCAATGCATTTTGTAATTTCTGTTTTCCGGCTGGGTGTGTTGAAATCATTTTGACAGCAAATAACACATTATCGATTGCAAAATATGCTTTTAAAATGCAACTGTTGTTTTTTGATACGTTTTGTACTTTTTGATTGAGTATCTTTTATATTTTTTTAAGAAATTACATTTCGATCTTACATAAAATAGAGAGTATTTGATATTAATCTCCTCGTTTTTTCTTCGAAGCAAAACAACCACTTTCACTTAAATATATGTAGATGTGTGTAGGATCGAAGATCTTATGATGATTGTGTCGAAATGAGTTTACCCCCAAAAATTGGTCAATTTTCCACCTCGTCAAATCTGCACGATTGTAAATCTCAGTAACTGTGGATACGACAGACGAATATAAACAATAACAAAAACAACTCATCACGAAAACCTCAAAGCAAATCTCAGCCAAATTAATTTCGTTCCTTTAGATTAAAAGATTGATACTTTTGTATTCAATCTGGGGCCTTCCAACGCAGTCATTACCAAACACAATAGCAGCTAAACCAAATTAAGCTCAAACCGCAATTTTCTTGTTCTGCTCGCATAAACACAACAAACATTCGGATAGGATAGGACAAGAGTTACGTAAAAGCCGGGTCTACCTTGTGCACAGCCCGGGTGTAATATATCAAGCAGGAGGCAACGAAGAATAACATCTAGAAATAAGAAAACTAAATCTGAGATTCTATGCAGACGTTCAAGATTAAATTGCGAAACAAGGGAATGAAAGTTCTTGCGCAATTGTAACTACTTGTTATGGTTTTTTTTATTATGTTTTTCCAACAATTTACCTTAGTCTGGTTGATGGCATTCTGCTGTTCGGTAGATGAGTTTCTGTTCACGCCAAAAATGAACTTGGTTAGAAGCGAGTTTCGCAACATGGCACCATTTGTTGTAGGTTTCTTCACATCTTAACTATTTGCAATGCGCGAGATTCTTTTGTGTTTAATTTACATTCGAAGCAAGAATGCATTGTATTTATAGTAAAACATTTCAGAATTATAAACGCACTTCACTGCACAATCCCATACTTATGAATATGAACAAGCTGAGCAGCCTCGCAGTAAAGATACTTTTCAAGATGGTGATATTTTGTTACTTCAATAGAACCCACTAGCAATGCCGAACAAGGAAGCTATATTGCTTACATTTCGAGCGGAATAATTAGATTCCGAGTACCGAAGACCACTGCAGCAGACAAGCCAACATCCCGGTTCTTTCCCAAAGCTAACATTTAACTCAGATACCGCAGGAGATACAACACCAACTAAATGGGCACCGACCCAAGTGATATTCGAAATGCCGGATTTCAATAAATGCGTCAAAACCATGCATTTAGAGTGTCAGACACTTATATCCACTCCACACATTCACTCACTTATGTACTTAAAATCGGGGACACAAAAAACTACCTATGGCACCGTCAAGACAAAAATAGAAACTCCGACTGAAAGGGACCATGCTACGACTCTGTGATAGATCCCTGAAATCCTGTAACCCGGTCCCGAAATATTTTCTCTCTTCCCTTTTCTCTACCAATAAACCCGGCTACACTGTCTTTCTTCTCTATGCTGCATGCTAGGCTATGGCTACGGATGATGTTGGTTGCTGTTGTGATGGAAAATGAAATTTTCTAGTGCGCCGATGCTCAATTTTCCATATGAGTTGAATGTTTCTTCTCTCATCTGTTTCCATTTTGTCCTCCTTTATACGATAGAGACTGTAAGTGAAGATTGTTGAATTGTTCCCGATTCTAGATTTCACCATGGAACTTTCAGTGCATTTAAATGGACTGGAAGATCTAAAGGAGAGAAATGAAAAAAGGAAAAACAGTCACGTCTTGGGCGTTAAATCCAGGAAGTAGACTGACCTTTTTCAGAACAGATGTGGATACTGACCGTAGGAGATGTATGTTAAATAAGAGAACACAATGGTAAATAACAAAAGAACTTTATGACTGCAGCAATTTCTCGGGATTAACTACTACTGGAATATTACCTTTAGTCGACAGGATTTTATATTTCAATTAGCATTCTATTCTGCGGACTATAGTTCCCTACTGGAAACATAGGAGAGTACAATCCATGTTCATCAACATTCAATACAAAAATGTTAATTTTAGGCATGCCAAGATGCACAATGAATAAAGAATTTAGTTCAGCATTAGTACATAGCAATATATGCTTTATAATTCGTACATCATTATATTTTTATCCGATTTTAAGAAAATGGGGCATAGTGCTTTCATATTTCAATTATTTCCAAGTTATAACATGGCGATATCATTATCTAAATCCTTATGCTATGCATCATCTCAGAGAATTATTTAAAAAATGGGGTTAAAAGTCAGACAAGTTGATTTTTCAATTCAGGAATCACCAATTGGAAGCCAAGGATGAGCAGCTTCTCAGAAACCGATCAATTTAAATTTTAATTCGAAATGTTTTGCAGATTTTACAAACTGATGCGCTGGTATCATCGACAGGACTATTGAAAAATTATCAAAAATGTGGTCTAAGTGCGACTCTTGAGGCCCACACGACTAACTTCCCAGTGGGGTGAATAAAATGCTATAATTTGCTATTACTATTATTAAAAATTATTATTATTAAACATTATTATTCTAAATTAATATAATTACTTTCATTATTTTTATCAATTTTTTATATAACCATAAAAGCTTTGCTAGAGGAAGACGTCTCCACCACCTGCTCATCCTCTACCAAAGGCTCGGCAACCTCGTCCTCTTCGTCCTCGTCATCCTTCTTGTCCTCCACTTCGTCCTCAACCTCGTTCTTCATTTCGGCTTCGGAATCCACAACTATTATTGAGGGTATTTAATTATTATTTACAATAATCATTCGTTATTAAGAATGTTTGATCGTTACTGAATAGTTATAATTGACTTTATATATACAATATCAAATTATAACTAATATTATTTGATTGTTGTTAACAATATTAAATTATTTATAACAATTTCCAATTATTAACTGCATTAGCGTCTCTACTCCTGATAATATAAGTTTGGAATTTCATAAATTAATCTTTATTTTTTTTTAAATAACATTTTTTACAAATTTGATCACAATTTTGCTAGAACGCACAATAATAACAACATTACTATGAAGGTATTTGGTATCTGCACGAATTAATAGTGCGTATCAACAGTTTAAAAGCAATTTTTAGTCATTTTTTCAGTTTTTCATCCTAAATAAAAAACGGCTTAACCGATTTTGCTGAAAAGTCATTCAGTTTTGAGTTACGTAATTACGCGTCGTTTAAAACCAGTCCCACGTCAATCCGATCTTTGGTTCTCGAGATAATCGAGACGAAAAATAATTCCGAACGCACATACGTACATCCGCACATACGCACATACGTACATACACACTCACAGACATCTCTCTAAAAACGATGGATTTGGATTCTAGAGACCTTAAAACGTGGAGATATGTCAAAATTTGGGATTCGCAAAATCGACCCCATTACAATAACTTCCCATAGGGAACTGGGAAGTTAAAAATATTATTTTTTAATAGTTCTGTCGTTGGTTTTAACGCAATTTTGATTAGAACCTATGCATAATATTTTATGTCAGTTCAACACGTCCATAAGTTTCACTTGTTAATTTCAAAATTTCGAGACAGAATTAGAATCAACTATGCTTCCTTTGTGTAAAAGGAGTGAATTTTCTCTCTTCGTTTCTTGGAACTTGAAGGACTTCTTTTTTTTTTTTTTTTGATAACAAGTTATTGTGAATCCTACACTCGGAATAGTCAATACTACTTCTTGCAAAGCCATTTTTGCCAATATATAATAATTTTATTTACTTCAAAATAGTATGCTTTTTATCAAATTTTATACAAAAACTAAATAACGATCAATGCAAAATAATCGTGCCGAGATAAACCTAAACATAATTTGAGTAAAGTCAAGATAACATTGTCAGATGGCCGCAAATTTTTCACACAAAAAGAGTGCGTCCAGATATGACGCGACTAGATAAGATCACCTGTGGTCGAAGTCAACCACCTTCCTGGAGATCATTAAGAAAGAAAGTTATTATTAAACTTATAAAAGGAAGTGTTTGCACTAACTCGCGTTCATTTTTGGTGTGGGAACGATGGGAACAGGTAAATAAAAAAATAGCGGATGGGTGTGACCTTTGTAAAGTAACCTCTTATATTCTTTTTTTCCTTTTTAGTGCGGGAACAAAGACCACAGACGCTGAAAGATGGCAAGGCACGACGTGTATGCGACGGAGGATTCTTTCTGTTTTTGGTCACAAATTATTTCTATCGATTGTGGTGGAAAAATCATATTTTTGGACCAATTATATTTTCATCTAGGAAGTTGCGTCAATAAATAGCACTATAGGATTTTGGGTTCTAAAAAGCCACGAGTGGTCGTAGGAACGCCATTGTATCCTTAACGCGGCACTGTTCGATGTGAGTACAGTAGTGGTGGCATCATTGGTTTTCACTTCTTTCAAAATGCAAATGATAATAGTGTTACGGCAAATGGAATGTGCTGTAAACATACGGATAACTAAACTTGTAATTCTTCAATAATACAAATGTATACTGTCTTTCAAAAGTAACAATCATTAAAGAATATTCAACGGTTTAGTTTTTAAAGCAATTTGAAAAAGAAACCAACAAATAGTCCTAAATATTTTTAGGAACTAACATAAAATTTTGTTCAAAATTTGTGTTTCAGACAGAATTTACGAGTATACGTGAAAAACAGAAGTCATACGAAATTCATAACGGTAAAATTTCAATATGTAAAACCCTTATAAGCCGAAATCTCTACAAATCAAAATCCTTTTGTCGAACACAACTTATCATTGATGACATTTTACCGATTGTAGTCTAAAATTTGCATCAGATTATCAATTTGCAGCATACGAAAATGAATCCACTACACCATTATCCTCTTACCCGTACAAAATGACAAACTCACGCATTTATTTTATCCTATGTTGTTTGCTTTCTACTTTTGTCAACATAACACCCTCACGATAAGCTTCATTTCAACGCTCAGCAACTTTTATTGCAATACAGGATACAGAAATTTTAAATAAATATATGTATGTTATCCTAGAATATAATGGTTGACATTTGCATTTTTGCAATTGAGCAAACTCATTAATCATTTGGGCGACATTCGTGTGCTAGGAAAAATAATTGCGCACAGGATAATAACTAAGGAATATATTTATTGGCTGGGTGATTATATATTGGACTACAAGAGATAGTAGACCTACGAAAAAAGTTGAATCGATAAAAAGATGGAAACTAGAAGTAACATTCATACGATGGAGGTTGCATACGAAGTTGGGCAGAACTCGCAAACTAAAGTGGATGCCTTTGAAACCCAATTTCACTTCTTTTATAGCGAATTTGACCGTAATTTTTTTAGCTGTTTATCGTAACAAAACAGTCAGTGCCAAACAAGAACCTTTTTCCAGCAATTCCACCATGCAATGGCCTCATTTTATTCAGTATTTCCACCAGCCCCACGAATGATTCTATTCTTTCGCCTCGCAATTTTTTTCGGTTCAGTCCCTTTTAATGCGATTAAACTAGCAGCACTAATGCACGCACTGCTACTGGAAAATCGTGAATTCTTACCCCCCGCGTAAATAGTAGACACGTGCTATACTTCCCACTGTACATATATTCATATATGCCTCTTGGGCTCTGCATAGTGTACGCAGAAAAGGAAAGGGGCTATCAAACATCATCACCTTTATTACGCTTGCATTGTCACCGAATTACACGACGGCGGCTAAGAAACGTGGTGGAAAAGTCGAGTGAAAGAACCTGGCTTCACCCCTCTTCATATTCAACCTGCACGATCAACAATATCGCGCAGAACAACATGTTTGCGCACAACATACTTTATGCGTTGTTATATTCTTTCGTATGATCATGATGCATGACCCATTGTTCACGCATGTGTGATGGAACCTGCATGAGGTAAAATGTTTTTCCTTTCGAATGATTCAACGAACTCGTATATGATCAGCTGCTTCTGCTCTGTTTATTCCCTGTTGGGTTGCCGTTGCTTATGCAGCTTCAGCAGTATCTAGCTTTCTTCAAGACAATCATTTGACGAGAACGAGGTCAAAAAGTTTATCTCGAATGCAATCAATCATATGAGTGTTTGCGTTTTTGCTAGGAATAATTAAGTGATGACTCTTCGTTTCGAGAGATTTGCCGCTTTTCGTTCTAAATTGTGGTGATTTATTATTTCCGAAGGCTTCAACAATTGGTTCAAGAAAATGAACAACATCTTCCGCCAATGTCAAGTTACGATTTCTTTGTTTCCATCATATAGATTTGATATCGAACCGGTTAAAAACGCTATTAGAATGCTGTCATACAATTTGAAACGCTCTACTAAGTGACTATGCACTTTCAATCCCAAATGTTCCTTAGAATTTCCTACAGTTCTCAAAATGTAAATCTGTTCTTTACAATTTAACTACAGACACTGTTGTTTGATCCTATCAATTAATAAATAGGCACATAACCTATTGCTCTTTTAACAGTCGCATACCTAAGCTATGTAAATTATTTTGAGTCAGCTAGTAGGCTTGAATCAGACGAAGATACAATTTCCACAAACCAAAACTACTCTATTTTAAAGTGATGTTTCAAGATTGCCAACAGAAAATACACCAGCACTATCTTTCTGCACAGATTCACTACAATCGACTCTTCTCGACTTACAGTAACTGCTCGTTTGCAACATTTTATAAGAAATGCCTCCGGTTAAAATACTCAAAGTGCAAATTTTAAAAAGGAACTTCATTTCCGTACTATTCCATTCAAGTTTTTACTAAAAGGAATTTTCTTTTTTCAGCTTTCACTCACAAGCTCTTTGGCATGTGCAAATCCTTTTTCTAGTGTGGCGATGATGATATCAAGCTTTTACTTAAAATCCACACTAACTTTTTTATACACTACACTTTGTCGCACTCTCCTTATTGAACGATGCACGTATGAGCAGCAGGAGGATACACATATGTGTATGGTTTCGTTTGTACGTTCATACGTAATACAAACTATAGCACGCACACTGGAACCCACTAGAGACATTTCATGCTAAAATCATTCCTCGTCAGCCCTTCTTTATCCTTTGGAGATGTATATTTCATTTTTTTTTTTGAATATTCCAGACTATTTGAAACTTTCTCATATCATTTTTTCACTTGTTTTTAAATTTTCGTCTGCATTATGTACATTTTTTTTGAATCAACCAAGGTAGGTTTATGTGCAAATGTAGTCTACTACGTTCAACGTCTGCTGTTTCTAGAAAAGGAGACGAAAAAAAAGTTTTACTCTCAGTGCCAATGTCATTAACAAGCACTCCGTTGATTTCAGTGGTGAGGGGAAAAAACTTCATAATGTTGAAAACTTTTTTTTTATTCAAAAAAATAAATTGAAAATCTACATCGCTTTTCCTTTCATTTGGACGAAATTTTCTGGGGAGTTATTCAAGAGGGATTTTCATCTTGAAAAGAATCCGAATCGTTTGGATTTGCAATTAATCGAATGTTTAAGCTTGCAAATGATGTATTTAACGAGGTTTTCGGTTTGGACAATCGTATATTATGTTGCATATATGCAGTGGCGGCTCGTGGGAGTTAAGTATGGTGGGGCTACTGGTACGAATTTTTCTATCACCAATATAAGTTCTTATGTGAGTTTCCACTCGAGCCAAGAGGTACCACATGTGGAGCGTTAAGCGATTTTAAGTGATCGGTTTCCCCAAAAGTAGATTCGCTGGCAATCAAAGATAAATTCCTATTATCGTGTTTTGAATAACATTTAAAGCTTCAATAAAAGTTCAGTGCACTCTGAATAAAAAAACATTGTTTAAAAACATTTGAATTCTTCCAGCGAAACAAATTTTAGGCCTATCGCACTTTTCAAAATAAATAATTTCTCTACTAAAATAAATGCAACAAAAACAACAATAACAATCGAAAAAACTAGTAATAAATAAATTCAACAAAAACAACAATAACAAGAGCAAAAACCATCAAAAAATAAATTCAGCAAAAACAGTTTTACATTGTATATAGTTCTTCCATCAACATCAACAACAAAAGCAATTTCTTTTATCTAGACGTTTTATTTATATTATATTATATATATTTTATATTATATTATATATTTTGAAACATTTCGTTCGAATAGCGTAATATTAATATATACAGTAGCACCTCGATAACAAGACTCTCAAAGGGATCTTTCAAATAGACTTGTTATCAGGGTGCACTCCTAGCCGAGGGTCGTGTTATTAAGGTTGTGTAAACAATAAATCGTGTTATCAAGGTCAGCCACTTTTTGAAACCCTGGTTTTGAATTAGCAATTTAGAATAAACTTAATTACTCCAATATGACTAAATTATTCTTCAAACTACGTGAAGCTGTAAAATGCGGAAACTATGGATTTAAAAGTTAAGAGTCGTGTTATAAAGGTTCAGTTACGGAGCTCAACGTGATACTGAGGTTGGAGTCGTCTTGTAAAGGTTTGTTTGCTTAGAGTGGCGTATTATAGAGGTTTTTATAGCCAAAATCTGAATTAGGGAAAATACTTGTTGTTGAGGTTTTCATTTAAATAATAGTCGTGTTATAGAGGTATATACTACATTAAATCTTATGATTATTTCACGAGGACTAGAAATATTCACTTGTTACCAAGGATGGCTTGCTATCGAGGGTCGTATTATCAAGGTTCTACTGTATTAATTAAATTTTCTACCGAATTCATATTTTGAAAATACCAAAAAAAAATTACTAAAATTGAAATTCAAACTTCTAGCAAGTTTTAACTCATGCAAGGCAAATCTTGTTTATTATTTATTTAATGAAAATCATAAACACCATAACCTGAAGAACTGAAGCACTACAAAACTTTAAAAAATACCAAACACTACGAAGGCACACTAAGTACTAATACCATGCATTCCACTGATGAAACTACTTTTGCATTAACAGTCATCATCTTCACCCCCTTCGGCCCGTCGTAAAAAAATCAACACTCTCAACAGGTAGTGATCATAAATTCGAAAGTAAAATTCAAATTGGAAAGCATTTTTTCCTAAAATAATTTATTTGAAGGGGGATATAAATAAATTTAAATATCCAAATTTGGGAAACATTTCTATCGTCATTTTTATATCTAAAATGAAAAGGATACACCCTACATATCGTCGAGTGTATGACAAACTAGCGAAACTGCAAAAAGCAGTTTTCCAGAAGAGATACAAAGCCAAATTTTGAATTTTTTGGTCATCAATTAAATTTACTATTTACATGAAACAAACTTTTCTAACCAGACAACCCTTGTACCTTGCAAGAAGCAGCGAAGTAGCCTAGAGGTGTTAGTGCGGCGGCAAGAAATTATTCAAGGACCAAATTGCAAGTAGTCTACGCTTTCTTTTTATGACATTTTATTAAGTTGAATGGGAGTGAGTTTTTATTATATTTTTGATTACCTCTTTGACAATTTGTGTCGGCTAGTTGCGAAATCCATCGTGGAAAATAATCTTTCAGGTGTTAGATTCTTGGCCCCATATCCGTTTTCACTAGAGGTTCGGTGCTCGATGAGTCTCAGGGGTGGATAAAAGGTGGCCGAAAGAAAATATATCCCGCCCCACCCCGTGGCAAATCGAAACTTCGAAGAGAAAAGTGCGCATAGCTACGTCAATAAAATTGCGACCTAAAATTCTTTTAATGTACTAAACCTGTTGCAAGTGTTGCGTTTTTCAAGTTATTACAGAAATTATATTGGAATTTTTAGTGAACCGTTGCATTGAAAATTATTGGAAGTGTATCTCAGATAAAACAATCTACTAGCAACTAGCAGTTCAGCTCATCATTAAAAAATGAAACGAATATATTGCCTTGCACATTTAATATGGGGGGAACATCACTGTAGAGGTAAAAAAAGAGTCATTTTTGGGGAAAACAAAATGACGGCTCCCTAGCATTTCCTCAGAAACGCCTTTAATTTTCATGGCTTCGCGGTCGGACCGTTTTCTCTTGAAATGTTGAGGTTATGGTTATCAAACAAATAATTGTCGATAAAGCAAAATAACAGCAAGAGAAGTACGTAGGGTTTTTTTAAAATTGATTTTTGACAAAATGGCGTCATTTTAACACAAAAAAAATTAAAAAAAGCGCTCGAAAATTGTTAAAAACAATTGAAATGTGCAACATTAAAAAAATCTTACGTACTTCATAGCAGACACCAGTTTTGAAACATACTGTAAAAGTTTCAAGTCAATCGAACAAAAATTGTTTGAGAAAGGAGTCCGGCCAGTTTGAAAAACATTGTTCCGAGGTAAACGAGTTTCAAGTTGAAGTTATTGAAAAATCATGAATAAATTTGATATACCTCTAGTCTGCAAAATACATACTTCAGCGTTCCCTGCAAACGTGCAACTAAGCTGTGTACAGTGTACAGTGTACAGCTTGAAAAAATTTATATATAAAATTGTTCTAAATTTCAATACCAACAGCGCGCGGGGATACGCGCGGATTGCACTCCGAAAGAGCAGTGGGAGGTGCCGCGCTAATTTAAAATTTCGAACATTTAGAGATTTTTCCACTATATGAAACTTTGCTACATGATTTCTATGATGATAAGGTATACTTTAGAGCAACAAAAAAAATTGACTTCTTGAAAATCTTACAGTGGTTTTCTCCCTTAAAGAATGTAAACTATACTATATAAAATTTTCTAACTTCCTGATAAACTAACAGCGAACTTTAAATTAGATTCAGGAGCCAGAAAAGTAAGCTAACTCAGCAGAAATCGTAAAACAATCAATCATTCATGATTACGGCTTATTTGCTTCAAACAAACGATTGAGTCCCATAGCATTCTCATGAATAAAAAAACCCTTTTTTTGATTAGGTCAGACATTTTATACTAGTGATATCTATTGGTGATTGATATATTTTTCATGTAAAAAAAAGTTAAGATTAGTTTTATTTACTGTAAAACTAAAAACCACAACATTTTCAATGATATTTTGACAAAATCTAAGCAAACACAAAACTTATCACGCATTACAAGAATCCTCTTCGTTCAATCCACTACTGTTCATTTTTTATCAGAACAGAAGCAGATAAGAAGCATAGTTGGTGCCATTAAGCTTGACACAGTTTAATCATTTAAAAAGAGAGAAAAATGTATTTAATATCAACATTGTCTGGCATAATAATACCGACAGCAATAATCTGAACCAGTACAAAAGTTAACATGGGGCCTGATTTCAAGAACGTTACCGATAGGGCGAAACAATGACTCAGAAGCTGATATTACTTGCAATGTTTTTGAGGATAAGGCCATAGTGGTGAGCAGTTTCGCATGAAATCAATAAATATCATTTTATAATAATTGAGTCTACTAATTTATGACACATTTTGGTACTCGTGACAATCAAATTTGTAGACAAGCACTAATTATTAAAAAAAAAAAAAATCAAAAATCTGCCTGCGACCAGAAACAATATGATCACATCATTTTAATAAATTTTCAATTAATTTTAGTGCTTCAATGCGTATAGAACAAGGTCAAAATCGATAGCACCATTTTTCGCCAGAAAATAAATATTTTAAACGCAAATGGAATACACTTATCAAGGACAACAACAATTAGCCATGTTTTGTTAATTTGATTTGCTTTCTGTGTTCCTTCTATACTAGACTTGGAAAAGTATACATGAAAAGTATACGTGGAAAAATAAACATTCGAGCAAACATTGGTGAAGAAATATAGCTGCGTAGCAAAATATCTTATTCCTCATTTGAGTTGAAAAAGTTTTCCGGTTAGCTGGGAAAGAAATTATGAATGATTTTAGGTTTTAAATTTGGGTTGACTGTTAAACATTTCAATGCACATCTTGCATTTCGGTTGCAATCATAAAAAGAATAAGTATTATCAATTGTTAAATATTTGTTCCTGTTTGATTTCGATACGCGAACTTATAGAAAAAAAAATCAGTCCAATGATAATGGCAGAACTGAATGTTCTGTCGAACTTCAAATAAAAGAATGTTACAACCAATATTGTCATTTGATTATTTGAGCAACATATAAGATAATTGATAAGATAGGTGTTCATCAATTGATTGTGAGAGACAGCTGATGCACTTACAACTTAAGGGGGGAAGTACCTTTAGAGGCCGTAAAAAAAGTCTTTTTTGCAACTGATTTGTGGGGAAATGAAGACAGTTCTTATTAAATCAGTATAATATTTATTTTAGGCGATGTTTGAGGTTGAAAAAAAAACATATTCTACAAAAGTGAAAGTTGAAAATTAACAAATTTTTCAAGGATCTTGAAAGCCATGTTGTCGCTGACGTCGTAAATTGCGTAAGCGATGCTAGCTGCAATTTTCATCTGAAACCAACAAATCAAACATTTTCTTACTCGAGAGGGTTTTTTTTAGTAAAATATTTGCGAAATTCGAAAATTTACCCTTCAAAACAGGCTCAAAAAAATTACGATTTTGACGAAAAATTTCGTTGTACTTCCAATCAAAAATAGTCCCAAAATAATTTGTTTGTTTTTTTAATCTTTAGTCTATATAGAACAGTTTTTTATGCTCTTTAAAATGAATGCTAGATGATGAAAATCGATTCAGTAGTTTTTTTATTATCACTTACGCAATGTTAAAAAACATGGTTTCGAGAAAAGACCGTTTAAAGTTTGTGGTCAAGAGATAAAGAACTCGGCGCCAGGCACTTCCGGGATGCATATCTTCCACAATTTTGAGAATTAGCTTTTGAAACTTTGACATGATATTCTTAGGCGATATATCTATCGAATAAAACAATTTAAAACAAGCCGTGAGGTGCGACCCTTGAGGTCCACACGTACAACTTTCCAGTAATATTTACATAAATATTAAAAATATTAAACACAATAATAATTATGGAAATAATACTACTTTTAATAATAAAAATGTACCTCTCATAAAAGTTATTGGGATGACTTAATATTAATCGGAACATCTACGCGAATGTCAATTGATAACGTAAAGATTTTCGTGGATTGGTTTGATTGAATATTCACGTGGATCAATCGGAGGGGGGGGACTCTACAGAAATTGATAAAAGTTTATAAACTTTATAAACATTTATTATCACGATGTTAATTTTATTAATTATTAATAAATTTTTTTATGAAAAAAAAACACTAATTTTCAATATTTTTTTTATTAAATTAAAAAAATGGGTTTAAAGATTTTTTTTTTCAAATTTAAAAACATCATTAAAATGTTAATACGCGTTGATTGACACCTTAATGATGCGAAGATTATATTTGGTTCTCGAGATATAATGATTGACATAAAAGACCATGAAGGACATGATGACTTTTAATGATTTTTATTTAATTTTTTTCGTAATCATGAAAAAAAATTTTGGTGGTTTTTTTACAACAACTTTTTGTAGTATATAAATTTTATAAATATTGATTACTGAGACTTGAAAATAAAGTTAAAAATTTGATGTTTTTGAAAAAAACTGCAATTTTTTGCACTTTTTTTCAAAAAATCAAAAAACGGCTCAAACCATTTTTTTAAAAATTTGACAGAATCACACAAATGTTAATACGCGTCGATTGACACCTTGATGAAGCAAATCGTACGTTTGGTTCGCGAGATATAGCGCATGACAGGGTTGACCTTCAAGGGGCGAAATCAGCAAACCCCCCGACCGAAGTTTCACAAAAACTAATCAGCTCTTAAAATTGCAAAGACGCTTCGATTGACACCTGAACGAAGTCGATATGACTTTATTTACGTGAGTTATGCTCGTAGAAAAACTGTCCGCGAACGCACCTACGTACGTACGTACACACACACACACACACACATGCATACATACATACATACATACATACATACTTCTTTCTAAAAACACTTAAAATATACTCGTAAGACCTCAAAACGTAAAAATATGTCGAAAAGTTCAATTTCGATTTTCGAGGCGATTACAAGAACTTTCCATATACTGGGAAGTTAAAAAATCGATGTTTTGAAGTGTCTAATCACCAAGCTATTTATTGATTTTCACTCTCAGTAGATATTTGTTATTCGATTAGTTTTAGCACTGTGTTGAATATTCTGCACTATTTCCAGCAAATGAGTTCTGGTCCAAATGAATGAAGTCATCAACAACTTTCTGATTCAACTGCAAAACAACTTCTACCACAATGAGTGCATCTGATAGAATTTTCAGCTGAAACAATTTATAGGAAAAACAATTTCCAGCACCAAGCTATGCAAAAATGAATACTTAAGCAAATTGCTATGAATATGAATATGCATAGTGCTAGCACAATCGGAAACTTTTGCAATGCTATCATCAGCAAAGACTTCAGCATGCTGATGTCCAGAAGTAGATAGACAAATCTAAGTGGCCCATCTTCATCGCACAATAGAATGCGCATATGCATTCTTTCTCACCACGACATATGTACGTTCCTAAACAAATCGAATTGCAAACAACAGCTTTTCTTTGGCATGAGCATAATCAATACAGCCTCATCAACTATGGCGACAGGGAGCAGGAAGATCTAACTACATACTGAAAAGATAGCTCGATGGAACTCGTTGAGCAGCAATGAATCTATGTACGTTGCCAGTTGCCACCATTTCATCATCAACATCGCCCGGCATGCATTCACCATTTTCAACACATGCAGAATAGTCGGCATATCTTTAATTCTATTTAAGAAAACAGGAAGTTCTAGTTGAAATGCACATGACATGGATTCCTTCAGTTCAGGTCTGTGCAGACTGCAAATCGCAATGTTGCAATTGAAGTGGCTTTTGGGGTTAGGGGCGGACAGACGGAAGCCAGAGTGATGATGATTGCGAAAAGGTGCTATCAGAAAAGTTTTAGTTCATTATTCTCAGCATTGTACAGTTTTGGCTCTCGTTATTCAGATCGTATGCATTAGAGCATGATGGGATGGTGCAGCGCAAACTGAAAGAACTGTTTGAATCAACTGAGTTATCCTTTTTTACGTAGAGCATTCAGCTGAAGATAGGAAGGAGCTATAGTGAGATGGGATGAACAGAATACGTGAGGCAATTTATTAGGTACGAAATTTAGAGGCTTTTGTCGCCACAAATAATGACCCCTAAGTCCAAACGCCAGACCACCCCTTCTTAATTTTAACAGAAAGTCTCCAGGAAGGTGTTTCATTGAGTAATGCTTTTTGCTGCAACTGTTTTTTTTTTTGACAACATCAATACTATCCTCGGCTTGTCATTGTTAGCTCCCATGTCTGCATCTCGATACATGATGCCCATCGAACGTGATTCTATCAAAGGATGCTCAGTTCAGCTCAATGAAGCACATGAGCGATATACACCATATGAGTAGACGTGTATATTATGGCTGATATGGACACGACCCTTTTATAAACAATTGCAAATTTCAATTTGCTACACAAGCTACCATTTTCTCCTGAAACATTAGCTGTCGCTTGTTTACTGATCTTGGAATACATCCTTGCTGATTTTCCAGCCGATATTCACTATGGTGTCATATTTTATTTTTCTTAGTACTAGTAGAACTTCAACGTACAACATATCGTAGTACCTCATACCTAGGTGTCATCCTTAACATCGTCATCGTCTCGTCATCATCATAGAACGCGATATCGCGAATTGCACGACAAAGTACTTTAATCGAGAATAATTGGGAACAATTGAAGAAGCAAGGGCTTAATGGATGATGCAACCATATTAAGAGTAAAAACATTGCTCCCATTCTTGCCTTTGTGCCCATTATCGTCATCAAAACACTCCACCGGCAAATCCATCCGCCGCCCATTACGAAGAAAATGGTGGTCGAGGAGGATGTATACGTATGGTAGAAACGGTGGTGGTTTATTCGGAAGGATGGGTTGATATGAATGGCATGCAGCTATGTTCGGAGACGAAAGGAATAAACGGATTGGATTACAGAGATGAGAATACATTCAGGGTTGCTATTATGCAGACACACGTTGAGTAGTCAATGCAGTTTTAACTTCTAGTCAGAAAAGTTGATTGGGAACCTACATATTTCAATTAGTAAATTTTTACAATCAGATCTCTAAAAACTTGGTTCTAAATATAAAAGCTATGTTTCGTGAGAATTAAAAAACCAATTTGTTTGTTTGTATTTTACGAACATCTGCGTGGTTCTTTTCCGAAATGTTTGCCAATTTGAAGATGGTTTATTGCCTGTTTACTCATTTATTTATCCATATAGAGTTCTCACATTTCATTATTAATTTTCATTTTTCTCACCTCAATACCATTGGCACATTTATTTCTAGACCACTACGAAGCACGTGCGCAGTTCCTTCTATTGGGGAGACACAAATGGAAAACAGATATTCGAGCTGGTAACCACAACTCAGTGTTGTAACAGCTAAAAGTCGGATAACTTTCTAAACAATTTTCAATAGATATATGTATATATTTTGTAAGCCATTTGATTGCTTCAAGATGAAATGATATAGGATCAACTGGATTTTCAAAAATTCGACGAGTGTAGGCACACCTACGCTAGCCCAGTCACATGTCGATATACTTGCCACCAGCTGGTCTGAAGCTTCCTTTTCAGCTGTCTTCTAGTCGCGTGAAAGATTCCATAGTAAAAATGGAGCCTCTGAAGGAACAGCAGGACCAAAGTTGAAGCCAACACATCTTACAACCGGCTAGCAGGCCGGCTGTCAGACATTCGAACCACTATCCTACAAGCGAATATACACATATATAGATACTTCTCGTAGGTTTACTCCTTTCTCCACGTTTCCATTCTACTGAGACTGTCTACTATTACTACACTCCCTATTGCAGCTGCAGTTGTAGCGGAAGGACAGCGGCAGCCGCTTCGGTTGCACTGCTTTCACTTCAGCGCACCAGGAAGATACCATTTCTATCTTTCTGATTGTATCCTTTTGAGTGCAATGAGATGATAGCGCCGACTACGATGATAAGGATGCTGTGGATGGTGTTGGGTGGCAAAACAAAACCCGGGCGACTGACTGAGTGCAGGAATGTAAAGTATTTGTAACAGAGGTCGTTGGATCGATGCCGCGCACGCATGCGCTCCTTTAATGTCGCGAATTTCTTCAGGCGGAAACTTTCGTTCTAGTATACGTTTCGATAGTAAATTCAAAGAGGAAGTTGCCGATATGGATGGATATTAAAAAAGGAAATGAAGGAAATGTTCAATTCAGCTATTTAACATGCCCTCTGGATCCGACGAGTGGTTCTTATTGGAGTACGAAACTGCTTTATGCGATTTCGATGTTTTTTTCCGATGAATACGAACTATTCACTATGAAGAGTGGGAGCCGGAAAACGCAGAAAATTTCAAAAATGAAACTATAATTGGGATGATGCCTTTAGAGGGCGGAAGGCATTGATTTCAATTGAATAGGTTCAGTGGAAGAAGACAAGTGATCGTCTAGTATCTTGGATGCACTGCAGAGAGTTTGCTTGTTTGTATTGCATATTTCGATCGCAATAAAATCTTTTTCTAATCGTGGATAAAAGAAATCTTACAATTACTTAGAATTTCATTTTATTCTGATGAAAACTCAATTTTTTTTTACTTACAAAATATTCTAGAAGCATCACAACAATTGAAGCTTACCTGAAACAAACAAAATGCAAAAATTAGATATTAAAAAAGATATTTTCAATTTATTTTTTAAAGTTGGCCAGAGGAAAAGATCTATTAATAGCATATGTATGTACAGGGTGCCTCATCTGGACCACAGTATAGGTACACCCAGTAGGTAATGTTTCATATAAAGGCGCACTATCAAGTACGGCTCCCGGTTCTACGGGACAACGTCAAATGTTTGTTTACATTTAGCAGATGTTTGTTAACATTTATCATATGTTTGCTGCCATTTACGACAAAATGGCAGCTATCTACTGGTCGGGGCACTGCCATGCATGTTTCATGCTAGGCGTGAAAAACGCTATTAGAAACTTCGATTCATTGAATTACAATGGTGAAACGTCTTAGCTGACACAAATTTTATTTGCTTTTGATAAATTGATTGAGAGAAAAAGCCAAAATGACTGAAAATATGTCTCTTGTGTTGAAGTGAAAGATGAAGTTTACGAAAATGCTTTATCCTCTGCAAATCTGGCAGTGCTGAGCATTCGTCAATTTTTGCAAGCACATGGCCAGCACATGGCGCTATTTCTTGGAAGGAAAATACGAGCTTTTGGGCTTCGATTGCATACTGGGTCTACCTATACTGTGATCTGGACGTACCATATTTCAACATTGAATAACTCCGCCATTTTTCAGCTGATTTTGACAGATAAACACAATTCTGAAACGTCATTCAGTGCCATTTTAGCTATGAGTCGATACATACCGAAAGCACGCGCTGAAATCTTAGCGCTTTACATTGAAAACGATCGTTCAATTGTAAAAACTGTGCGTGCTTATTGTTAAAAAAATATGGCAGGCATACGGCGCCTACAAAAAAGACAATTCGTTGTTTGGTGAAGAATTTCTTTGAATACGGGTATGTAGCAACTCGCCAGGTTCCTATTCGGCAGCGTCTGCGACGCTGCAATAAAGTTGTTGTAGCGGTAAAAAAAAGTGTTGCCGATAACCCAAATACGTCGTATCGCCGTCGATCTCAGGAGTTAAACTTGAGTGGAACGACTCTAAGGAGGATTATGAAGCAAGATATCCTTCTTTTCTCATACAAAGTGCAACTTACTCAAAGATTGTTGCCAACGGAAATGCCACGTCGCTTGCAATATGGAAGTACTGTAGCAAGAATGATAGATGCAGAGCCTCATTTTTGGATCAAAATTTTAATGACGGACGAGGCTCATTTCACCCTCTTCGGCGGAGTTAATAAACAAAATTGTCGAATTTGGGGGACACAGAACCCACACGTTATTCATCAAACACCACTGCACGACCAGAAAGTAACTGTTTGGGCCGGGGTGTGCTCCAAAACCAACATCAGGCCTTATTTCTTCAAAGTTGAAGAGACCATCGGCGGCGCACGCTACCGTTGGATTTGGCGCACTTTGTCTGTCCACAAATGCAGAAAACCTTTATTTTCAATAAGACGGAGGGGGGGGGGTCATTTAATCGACATTGTATTCTAAACCTGGTTTGAAACAAATGGCATAGAATATCCTAAAAAAATCTTGTTCATTTGTGAAAATCACCTGAAAAATGGCGGAGTTTTTCAATGTTGAAATAGGGTACGTTCAGATGGCGCACCCTGTATAAAAAATGACTCTTATTAGACTTACAAGGCACTTCGTCAGCCTACTATCGGCGGACTATTCCATGCTTTATCATGCACTGAACTAAATCAAGTACTTTCCTACATGACTTCACATTTCTTGTCAAACGATTTGTTTTAATTACCTTCAAAAACCACATCATCGCAATGATTGACATGTATTGCATTTAATTATTATTCACATATGTATATACATCATGTCAACATTTCACTTCACAACATCGACCAACTAGCGAGTATCAACCTTGACAGACTTTCCTCGGATTCAATCAAAGGCAAACCCACCATCGTTTTGATAAGTCAAAAACTCAAATGCAATAGAATTAATAAAGCTGGAACAACCAAGCCGCATTAACCATTCGAAGCTTTTTTTCAGATTTCAATAAGTTTCCCAATAAGAAAGAAGATAACATCCAAAGAAAGGAAAAACTGACCCAAAGGTCTCTCAAGTACATGTGTATAAATTCCAATCCAATTAGTAACGCTTGAACTGCATAAAATTGTCTCGGAAAACGTGTTCGAAATAGATACAAAGATAGTCTCAGTCCCGTTGTATACAAATAAAAAGATGCACTGGTAAGAATTCCATTTGATTATGAATATATCTTCATTGAGATGTTATAGCTGTTTCTTCGTCGCGATCTTTATTTATTAAACCGCAATTTGTTGGTAAATTTTTTTTTGGGTACTTCATTCAAAACAAATAATTTGGGCTAAGAGATATAAGGCTACAAAATCGTTTTCGTTATTAATTAAAAACCGTTTAAAAACAACCAATTATACATACAAAGATTATGATAAGAACTAAGGTCTCGTTATACTATCCTAGTGAATTGATTCGATGCTTTCAAATGTTGATATTATGATTTTTCTTTGTTTTGATTTGAAATATTATTGCCTAAGCGATACCTTTATGTTATGAAAAAAGATTTAATAAAAAATTAATTCGTTGACCTCGACTTGATATGAGTGTAATATTGAGGGCTGCCATATGCAGATGACATTTTGAGAGTAACTTAACATATTTGATACATGTATGTATGTGATTGGCATTGAACTACATTTTGCCTTAAGAATTCAATGCACTTTTAGATTATATTCTTAATTGGGCGATCTAATGCCAGCTTCCTGCGGAGCGTGATTTTAAGAGCCGTGCCATACGCCATACTACGCCAATTCGCACGGACAAATTAGCGCCCCGATTTAAATTTTCCGACTCAACTATATAGGACACCCAACATCCACCATTGCAAGCCACACCCTTCCTACAATGTGTTAGCGAAGATTTGCCGCGCGATTTTACGCGCCTTGGGAAGCCACCATAATTTTCGTAATAATACAATTTTTAGCGGTAGCTTTCAGAAAATTGTCAGGACAAATGGGATTTTGAAAACGATTCCACAGTTCTACCAAGACTATTGTTTATTGTTGAATACTACTGAACAGAAATTCCAATTACACAGTCGTAAGAAATATGTTAGACTTATGAATGTAAGATTCCAACTGTCTTAAAAAATATTACTTAGGAACAAAAACGAGACTTTTTAGCCGACTTTTATATGCCATTGCCACTGCATTGAATCGTGGTTTTTCTGTGAGCGAATCATAGGTGAATTGAAATACAAGTTGGAGGTTGTGCTGGGAGGAGCGAAGATGGTGAGATTTCTGCTAGGATGAAAAGAGTGACGGAAGCGAAGCTCGTTACAAAGAGGAATGTCTAGGAGATGCAAACAAAAAGTTTACATAGAAGACTCGCATCAAGGTTAAGTCTACATTGTTGGAGAGTGACGAGGTTGAAGCGGATTAAGCGCTCATTATAGGAAACATACGGAATGTTGAATTTATAGAGCAGGCCACGAGTCAAATTTCGCTGAACTGAACTGAGACTATCCTTTATTCTCAGTGAAAAAAGGTGCTAGAAAAGTGCAGGGAATAAAATGTTCATGTGAATCAGATGTTCGTTCACATCCAGTAAGCACACGATAGATAGTATAGATCGAAGTATCTTATGCCCAATCGCGAACACAGGTGTATGTCCTAACAAGAAAAACAAGAGAGATAATCCCGGGAAATGTATGTAGGACATGAAGCTGGGTAAGAAGTACGGGACTGCTCAACATATGCTTGGTGTCCTACTTTAGAAGAACTCAGATATGTGGACAGGAAAAGAGAAGGCTGGACGAAAGACGTCAAAGAGAAAGACAAGCTCACTATACTTGCGGCCGGTTCCAATGCAGGAAAACCCGTCGCTGAAGCCAAAAATGCAAAGTTCGAAAGTAAGATAGCGATATTCACAGAGAGAAGAAAAAAAACAAATAACAAAAAGAGAAGATTTGGATTCCATATGACGACGTGGTTAAGAAACAATTGCTCAATGTTCTGCGGACGCAAAATCTGGACGTCTCGATGAAAGGATGTGAAATCATGGAGGGAAGCGATTAGACATTTTTTTGGACAGGGAGTTGGCCACCATCACGCGTGATACATTGGATATACACAGATATTGTAAGGTCCATCTTAGCCGATTAGGGTATATTATGATGGGAAGCGCTGAGGAGGAAATGCAACTTAGCATCTAGAGAGTTATGGATTTGGGAGCACCATTTCCCCAGCCGAACTAGGAGTAATTTTGAATTCAGTACCATAACACCTGCATTGTAAGGATGTGGCAACCTATAGTGCTACGCGTCTTAAGAGAGAAGGATGCTAAAGAGAGAACGAGGCCATGCGGGCACTCTTTTATATTAAAAAGGCTCTGGCGACATGGACTACAAAGTGCCAACGCTGGGTTTACAAACTTCAAGACCATATTTCGTAATCTTGTGGGATCGATGGCGGACCATGTAGCTCCCGATGAACACCTAAAAGAATCCAGCATCTAAAAAGCGGCCTATGTCGGAGATGGACGATGAAGAAGAGACAGAGACAGGCTCAGTAGAGCACCTTCTGGAAGGTTGGAATTCTTAGAATTGATCAACTTCTGGATTTCCTTCAGAAATCGGGATCGTTAAAGAAATAATTTACCATATATCCATATTCACAAGGCACAATGAACTATGTCGGCCTACGTGAAGCGAAAGATATTTACCTTAGCACCTTCATCACCTTACCTATCCTTCAATCCTAGTGAACCTGCGCAGACTTCATTTCAGCTGACATTTGGAGTGCATGAACTATGAAAGAACTTGCAGGCGCATCTTCGGAAATATTGGGAGGATTCAGGGGATGCCGATAGCAAATCGCTATATAGATTCCTGAACTGAAGAACGCGATCATTGCCGAGAGGCAGGAGCTGATCGGTATCTTTTGAAGATTTCCACCTCCCAACGTTGAAAAAAAGACCGCTGGAAGCAGTGTCTTTAGGAAGCTCGTTTTGGGGTTGTGCGCATTTCATAAAGATGATTGCGGAAATTACTTTCAAAATTAGTTCGTAAGAGATAAAAATTGATGTAGCTATTGTTTTGATATGGTTTTAGATTTATTTCATAGATATTATGTTAAATTGATGAAAAATCTAAGCACTCAAAATTCAGTCAAATTTCAGCTACATTTTCAACATAGTCTATAAATGCATTTAAACAGTTTGCGAAATAAGATCACTTCTAAATTCAGCATGGTAATACTTTGTACTTTTACGTAGCCAATAACAATCCTATAGACCCTCAAAAAGATACTGATCTCGTGAGGGAACTAAGCATAGTGTGCCCCTCCAGCGTTAATTTTGCTCTTTTCAGCTTGTTTTTTCCTTCTATTTCAATCTTCAGTCGCCACCATCGTCGATATTGATTTCGCCGTCAGAGCGGAGTTGATTGTTTCTTTAGCATCTTTTTTCTTCACGTTCTTAATCCGCCGCGGTTCACATTAACACCAAAGGTGACGCACCTATAGTGTTTATTAGTTTTTTTTACGACACAGTATCTGAATATCTATTTCGTCCACCATAAACAATTTGGTAGATACAAGTTTTGTGTGCATTCAAAACAAAATAGAATTGTTTTTCGTGCCACAACTGGCAAGCGGAAAAGCTTTTCAGATGGGTGTTCTTTGAAAGTAAAACAGTAATGAAAAATAATATCACTTCGGAACGATACAACCTTCAAAGATCTGAATAAGAAAATATAGTTTACCTATAATAAAAGCCAACCTGCGATAACGAATGCTTTCAAGATACATTGTCGAGTTTCTACAACACAAGAAAAGTTCGGTCGTTGGTAATCAACATAAGAACGTTCTTTCTTATCTGGGGAGGCAATTGACCCCTCGGCGATACAAATATTTGAGTTTCATGAAAGAGACATTAAGTTTGGAGTACCAAACTAAATTGTGTGTATTTTCATTACGGGGAAATTTAAATTAGCCGAATTCGTTTGGATGATAGTTAATGTGGAAAATTCTAGGCGTAGCGAACGTGACGATTTCATGGTGCATTTATTAATGTGTTTATGGATTTTGATTTAAGTTAGCATGGAGTGATAGGTGTCATTTGAAACTAACAAATTTTCTGTTTGCTTGAAATTTGATAAGGGATTTTGGTGTGTTCGAGCCCTGTTATTTACAACAGAAGAATGAGGCATATTATCGCGAATAGGATGTGTATACTTTTGTAGTCTAGGAAAGGTATCAATTCATATTACAGTAAGTACATGTATCAATGTCTGAATATGAGAGGTATATTGTTGATCCGTTCATATCAATTCACCATCGCAAAACTCTTTCCATTGTCCATTTCAGTAAATTTATCGCGATTTACTTTAACAACTCCCCAACCATTTTATGTCATTGTTATATGACAACAATACTAAAACCATTTTCTTTCAAAACATTCATGTCGGATAAAATCAGACACGAAAATGCCCCAACTTGTAGATGTTATTATCTCATACTTTTACTTCAAGCGACCGCTCCTTGTCCACTGTGGTCGTGATATAGATTGAATTGCACTATTATGCAAAATACGAAGGAAAAAACTTTCCTCTGGCCACGTTCGCGTTCACCTCAATTTCTTGGACTATTTCGCAAATGGCGCACATTTGCAAAACACACTTCATATATCAATCGGATTACAACAAGAAGGTAACTTAATACTCACTTCTAGCTCGTGAATTAGCACATTAGTAGGAGCAAAACATACATACATAGTCGCCATTAACGTACTCAACAGCAATTTTTACACTTTTTTTGCTTCATTGGTCGCTTTTCTTAACCTCCACCGCATAGTGTACATGTTTCTGGAGCGCCAATTGCAGCACTTCAAGGAAAAGTATTTTCAACATTATTCTCGACGCCGATAGGGGGAGGAAAGGTGCAGCAGAGGACGGCACATAGAGTGTGTACAATGGCGGTGACATGCTGCAATCTGAAGAAAAATCCAAAGAAAAGCCACAGACGCGAAAACACCACAGAAATTGCATTGGGAAGAGTTTAAGGAAAGAGAATAATGAAACTGTTGTCCAGGGTTCAGCTGGCTGTGCCGCATGACTTGAGATGAGATAAAGCAATGGGAGGATGAAATGTGAATAGTAGTCTATGACTTTGGTTACAGTAACGCTCGGAAGGACTATTTCTTTAGCATCGTAAATTCAAATTTCAGACAACAGCAGAATACTTTAAATCGACACTCTTACAAAACCAAAAAATGTGGTCTAAGTGCGACCCTTGAGGCCCACACGACTAACTTCCCAGTGGGGCGAATAAAAAAGCTATAATTTGTTGTTATTATTAATTATATTATTAATAAGTATTATTCGAAATTATTATAATTACTTTTATTATTTTTTATCTAACCACCAAAGCTTTGGTAGAGGAAGACGCCTCCGCCACCTGGTCGTCCTCTACCAAAGCCTCGGCAACCTCGGCCTTCTCCTTGTCCACTTCCTCGTCATCTTCCTTGTCCCCCTCCTCGTCCTCCATCTTGGCCCCGGAATCCACAATCATTATTGAGGGTATTTAATTATTGTTAATAATAATAATTCGTTATTAAGAATGTTTGATCGTTCCTCAATAATTATAATTGACTTTATATTTACAATATCAAATTACAACTAATAATATTTGATTGTTATTAACAATATTAATTTATTTATAACAATATCCAATTATTATCTGCATTAGCGCCACACATACCAAACCTCATAATATGAGTTTGGAATTCTATAAATTAATCTTAATTTGTTTTTAAATAACGTTTTTTACAACATTGATCAAAATTTTGCTAAAACGCACAATAATAATAATAATATTACTATGAAAGTATTTGAGATCTGCACAAATGAATAGTGCGTTTCAACAGTTTCAAAATTAAGCAATTTTTTTTTATTTTCGTTCTATCATCCTAAGTTAAAAAATTAGTGAACCGATTTTTCTGTAAACCCATTCAGTTTCAAGTTACGTAATTACGCGTCGAATGAAACCAGTCCCATGTCAATACGATCTTTAGTTCTCGACATAATCGAGACGAAAAATAATTCCGAACGCACGTACGTTCATACGCACATCCGCCAAACGTACATACACACACAGCCATCTCTCTAAAAACGATGGATTTGGGACCTTAAAACGTGGAGATATGTCAACATTTGGGATTCGGAAAATCGACCCGATTACAATAACTTCCCATAAGGAACTGTGAAGTTAAAAATCACAAATGGTAGCAGATATATCAAAACTACATTAAAGGATACGTGTATTAACACCGTCATCAATGTCGGACTTAAGGCTGGTCCGACCTGACTAACTCGAGACTTTTGTGTCAAAGAGCACGTTAAATTTTTTAATGAAAATGCCCATAAGATCGAGCTTCAAATATGAATAAACTTGAATGAAGAATTTTATTTTTTTCACGAGTTTATGGTCATTGAACATGATTTTAAGATTATGGAACATTTAGGGACATACGTCACGATACGAAAAAACGGCACATTCAGCGCCTACCTTCCAATTAGGGCAGTCAAGGTTCAAATCACAGCGCCGAAATAAATTTTTTCTTTGTCCTTTTCGTAATTTTTGACGAATTCGCAATCAAATAACCAACATAATCAAAATATTTACACTTTTACTAGCAAAATGAAAAACAGCACGGTGTAGTCGTTTTTTAGAAAATGTTGGGCAAGTTTGGGAAATTCATTTGCGAGAATTGAAAAAAAGAGAAATATGTAAACCAAAGCCTCTTAATTTGACTTTTTTCCTCTGTTTCACAAAAGGAAAACGTTCAATGTGAAAGGAATTTTGTACAACTAGAAATTGAACAAGAAAAATATAAATACGTTTACTGTTTTATATTTACTCGGGAGTCGTTTTTCAGTGCTGAAATATTTCGTTAGAGCCTTTCTGATGAGCTTACTTTTTCAGCTTTAGAGATCAATAATGAGTCGGGTTTTACCAAAGTTCATGTCACCTTGAGTTGATCTTTAATTAAGATGTAACGTAGAGAAATATCCTGTCGACCGGGGGGTAATTACACGTCAAGAAAGTTTCGGGCACACTTTTCAGCCTCTTTGGATCTGATTGACGGTTTGTCGTATTGATGGGCTGTACTACTTAACGACAGCAAGCAGGTGAAGACCGAGTTGAGATTATTTCGCTGCCACGAATCAATCAATTTTGGAAAGGTGTCTTGAGTTGGAATGCCAAATTTTAAACCCTAATATACCACCGCAAAAATAATTGCATGCATGCCATCTGCCAATACGAAGTGAAATTCAACACGGCACATCCTGCCAGATCTGCAGTGACCTGATGAAAATTTCCGCCGAGCGCACGTGTTCGAAAATTTAATTGACATACATAGGTTTCGAGTTGTTCCAAACGGTACTAAAGTACAGTCGAAGCGTCGTAATTTGGACGTAAACCGTGCATTTTCAAAATGCCGAATTTTTTTTATTCCAATGCGTGGGGAATGGTATAATTAGCTTAAGTTCAATTTCCTGAGGTCCCTGATGATGGCATTTGGGCTCCATCTTGAAAACAAAAGAAAGTGGGACAACCCCATATCTCCGAAACCGTGGCTTTCACAAGAAAGTTGTGTATGGCAAACTTACGTAGAATACAATTTTTAGCAAGCCGTTTATACATCACTTTTACGTGGTGTCAATAATAAAAAAAAAACAATCCAAAAACCTTACCCAAAAAGGAGGGAACAACTTTCGGGCGAAACAACTTTTTTAATTTCACGTTTAACGCGAAACACGTTGGGATACTTTTCAAAGATAATTTTGTCACAAATCGTTTGCGGTATTGATTGTTGCAATCACTGCACACTAACGGGAGTGATTCCATCCCAAAGGGGGGAAAGTCGTGTGAAAAACCCGTTTTTAAGCCAAATAATCGGCTTTTGATGGCGAACTCCCCGTTGCTCGCAGAGCATTTTGGAAGGCAGCCGGATTTGGAAATCCAAGTTTCTGGGGTCGCAACCCCAATCCTCTGGGCTCCATCTTGGAACCAAAAAATAGTAGGACATCCCTCATATCTCCGAAACCATGACTCCCACAAGAAAGTTGAATATGGCAAACTTGGGAAGAATTGAATTTGCAGCAATTCGTGCATACATCACTTTTACGTGGTTTTAAAATAAACGAGTTACAAGCCCAAAACGACATCCAAAAAGGGGGGAACATCTTTCGAGCGCCAAAACTTCATTGTTTTCACTTTAACCCCAAAACACATAGAAAATAACTTCAAGGCAATTTTGTTGCAAGTCGTTTGCGGTATTGATGGTTTTGATCGCTGTACACTGGCGGGAGCTATTGCATCCCAAAGGGCGAAACTCACGTGAAAAACGCATTTTAGGCCAAATAATCGGATTCCGATGGCGAACCCCCCTTGCAAAACTCACGGAGCATTTTAGTGGGCAGAACATTTTTTAATTGCAATGAGTAGTATGCGTTTATGTGAGCTTAAATTGAAGTTTCTGGGGTCGCATCTTCAATCCCCTTGGTGCCATCTTGAGAACAAAAAAAAATGGGACGGATATCTTGGAAAGCATCGCTCCCACCAAAAAGTTTAATACGACAAACTTGTGTAAAGTTAATTCGCAGCAAGTTGTGGATACATCATTTTCACGTGCTGTCAAAATTAAAAGAGTTACACGCCAAAAACGACGATGAAAAGGCGAGATCATTATTCGCGCGCCACAACTTCTTTGTTTCCCATATTACAGCGAAATTCGTCCGAAAATAACTTTTAGACAGTTTTTATCACCAAACGTTTGCTGTATTGCTTGTTTCGATCACTGTACCATGTCGGGAGTTATTGTGTCTCGAAGAGGGACAAGTTACAGGAAAAAAACCATTTTAGGACAAGATAAACAGGTGTTAAAATGCTTCTCTTTTTGTAAAAGTGACAATCTACTTATGAGATGAGCTTTTTGTATGAAGAAGTGCAGGTGGTCACAATAGGTAAGTGCTCTTCATATGGTTAGCTCATTTGATGCAAAATTCCAACCAAATAGGATGCTTTCTATTCAGATACACTATTAAATCTATTTTTAGAGATGTACTTTGCATGAATCATAATTATCAAGATACAAAATATCGCCAGTCAGCTTTTTCAAATGTCTAGACTTCAATCAAAATAAGTTTCCTGCAAAATGAGCACCTAAAAATCTATCCAAACCGCAAACTTAAGTAGCTTCATATCCCCTATCAAAGATACAAATATAGATAATTATGTCATTATGATTTAAACCGACAATTGCTAAGCTTAGTGAAAAATGATTTGCTACTCTCTGCAGGCTTGCTTTTAGTAATTTGCTTGAGACCAGTCGCTTCGTTTGGAAATTTAATTGATGTATAGTAAAGTAGATTTTAAGATTAATTAGAGATGTTGTTTTTTTGAATTCTTCCGTGTCTATGATTTCCTCATACACAACAAATGCTGAACCGCATTACTCAGAACATTTACCCAGAAATAATTCATCATCTAGATACCCGCCAAAAATATTTCAAAGCACTTAATTTAATCCTATTTAAGACACCTTCCTTTTCTCACGTTGTGCTTCGGTCCAATTAAAGTTCGCTTGAATCATCGTGGCGTGACTTTGTCCCGTGAAACCAATTTCCGCGTGACAAGAAAACAAAATTAACAACCGACATTCCATGAATAATATTCAGCATCCCTGGAAAATAAATCAACTTGAAAAATTCAAAAGCTCTTAATTACAACCACGTTACCAGCTGCCATTGCTCCAACATTCTTTACAATAACTACTACGGATCCGCAACCCCTGAAGGTATTATCAAAATGAAAATGAGAAAAATTGAATTTTCAACATCCGCAAGAATAGCGATGATGATGGCGACGAGAAAGTCAACTTTCAAGAAAATTCTGATGTATTTTCTTCAAAGCTTACGTGAGTTGGATGATTGCTACCCTTAGCATGATGGGGAGAGAACTGAGTGTTATCAGAATTGTGATGATTTAATGTCTATCACGTGGACTAACATGATTAGCGAAGTCCTCTTTTCTGTTTGCAGCTTTCCAAGTACTTTATTCAAAAGTTCAACCAACGCGAAAAACTGTGAAAAACTTTGTGAAATGAAATTTATTTTCACAATGCCTCAGGCCTAAGGGAGATTTAGTTACTCGTGTTTTTGATTCTTCCGATTCTCATTTTTCATATTTGTTCACTTTGTTTGGTAGACTTAATTTCGTTGGTGATCTCAACATTATTTCTTGAGCGATAACGTGAGGTGGAGATAGAAGACAACAATATTTTCGGTAAAGATTAATTATTATTTTTTTGACTTAGCTGGCATTCCATAGTGGTCGTCATAGACATGTTTGTGCCCAATGATAAGCTATCACAAAACAATTACACAGACTACTTTTCAAACGCACTTGGATGCCAGGACGGATTTACCTTGGAATAGTTTCTGAATTGATAAGCACTTGATAAAAAAAATTGAACGAAAGAAGTAAACATTAAGTAATAATGATTTTTTTTTCGCTGAAATAATTATGAATAACATGTTTCTCGGATGGATCATAGTTTAATTTTGATGGATAATTTTTGAAAATAGCAAATAATTAGGGGCAATATCTTACGGTTCAATTTTCAACTAAATAGATTTGCTATTTTCTTCTTGGAAGGATATATTTACCAGGCAGCTTGTTGCTTACAAATCACATAATATATTTTACTTGGGAATGGTTCCGCGAAAGATTATCTCATTTGAGCACTTCAGTTCCAAAGGAAATGAATCTTAATCTCGCTGCCTTTAAAATTCAACAAAACGAAAAAAAGAAAACTACTACCATAAATTTCCAAAGGATGTAGCATCTTCCGCGAATATTTGCATCAACACAGCCGGGATCATCATGCGGTAATGTAAGAAGGAAGATTGCAATTTGATAAATGTGTTAAAAAAATTAGCAAATATATCTTATAGAGAATAGAAAGTTGCGTAGGGAAGATTCCTGAAATCACGCTCCAAGAAATGAGACATAAGCTTGCACAGATTAGTACCCTCATTAACGAATCAACTGTTGATGATAGGTTACGAAAGCTGGGCATTACGTTAAAGCTAGCTTCTTTAGAACTTGAGCGTGAAAACGTTTCGGGAAGAATGTCTGAGAGCCCAACAAGAAATGATTTTTGATGACTTGTGCGGTTCAGACCTGCATCTTCGCAGGAAACAGGTTCAATCTAGAAGGAGTGCGAGTTACGATTTCGACAGTTTGTAGTCGATATTTAAGGTACTAGTCCACTTTATAAATTTCAAAAAATTGATTTTTTTTTCGCATTTTTCAACTCTTTAGAACTTTAAAAATGACCTCCAGAAAAATCTTTTCAAATTCGAAAGTTTACTATATAAATGGCGACTTTGCGTGTGTGCACGTTTTCGGCTATTTTTAGGTGTTCGATCAGCTGTCGGCCGCGTAGCGTCTCTTTCACTCCCCTTCTCTAAAATATCGATTTCTCCTATATACACTATATTTGCGACTTTATTGCATGTGTTCAGTGTTTATTTAGATTTCTACATATCAATTGCGTGTTTTTTGAAAAAATTGTCTAATTTTTCATTTTTCACAAAATGTTTGCCAGCGAAATGGAACAAAAACTTTAAACACGTTTTACGCAAACCAACGTTTTTTAACATGGCAGACAGATAATCTCCGGATCTACCGAACCGATTTGCAAAAACTTTGATGTGTTTTATTTGTTAGAGATTATTACACCGTAATTCACCAGAATATTATCAAAAACCTGAGAGAGAAAATTTTGGCGTTAAAAAAACTACGAATTTTTTGGACATTTTTTCACAAATCCGCCATTTTTTTAACTGATTTTTTGGAAAACTGTGGTGGATTACGGTGCCTTTTTCTTTCAGATCTATAAATCTATAGATTATCTGTCTGCCGTACAGTTCCGATTTTTTCAGAGCTTAATTTCAGCCACCTTTATAAAAGAGAATAATAAATAAAAGATAAAAATTATATATATTTAAATATGAAATAATACTATAAAAAAAGATTCATGCCAATATATAATAAAGTTTTTGAGAAGCAAGTGCTTGAAAAATGGTATTTTTTCGCCTTCTATAGTTGAATGGTACCTTAAGGGGGGAAGTACCTTTAGAGGCCGTAAAAAGGGTCTTTTTTGCAACTGATTTGTGGGGAAATGAAGACAGTTCTTATTAAATCAGTATAATATTTATTTTAGGCGATGTTTGAGGTTGAAGAAAACATATTCTACAAAAGTGAAAGTTGAAAATTAACAAATTTTTCAAGGATCTTGAAAGCCATGTCGTCGCTGACGTCGTAAATTGCGTAAGCGATGCTGGCTGCAATTTTCATCTGAAATCAACAAACCAAACATTTTCTTACTCAAGACGGTTTTTTTTAGTAGCTAGACTAAAATATTTGCGAAATTCGAAAATTAACCCTCCAAAACAGGCTCAAAAAACAAATCACGATTTTGACGAAAAATTTCGTTGTACTTCCAGTCAAAAATAGTCCCAAAATCATTTGTTTTTTTAATCTTTATTCTATATAGAACAGTTTTTTATGCTCTTTAAAATGAATGCTAGATGATGAGTATCGATTGACTAGTTTTTTTATTATCACTTACGCAATTTTAAAAAAACATGGTTTCAAGAAAAGGTAATTTAAAGTTTGTGGTCAAGAGAAAAAGAACTCGGCGCCAGGCACTTCCGGGATGCATATCTTCTACAATTTTGAAAATTAGCTTTTGAAACTTTGACATGATATTCTTAGGCGATATATCTATCGATTAAAACAATTTACAAAAAAAAATTAAAAAGCGTCTAAAGGTACTTCCCCCCTGAAGTATGATTGGCAGTATGTTAAACGGGGAAGTGCTCCACACTCAAACTTTAACGCAGACCATCAGCAACGCGGATAAACTTGGTCCTTTTTTGCGGGAGCTAATCAAATAGTAGAGATCATCTTGGAAGGAAGCATTCATCGTTACGGAAATTCCTTAAATTCACAAGAACCATGAAACAAGAGAAATTTTCGAACGATGAAATATAGTTGCTGTGCTCCTTTTTCTATACTTGCCGATGCTCAGTAACTCTGGAATTTTTCTTCTAACACAACAGCATCTGTCAAGCATACACTAGAACATTTTCTCATGGATTTAAATTTTGCAGATGGTGGCACTAGAACAATCTTAAATTGCACAAACTATGTGATTGATATGATGTTCCTATCTGTTGGGTATATGGGGAAGCGTTGCATTGACTCCTTTTTTAATTTTGTTCCTATTTTTTGATTGTTTTTATAACTGAAATTAAACAAATATCATTTCACCTAATTCAATTCTGAAACACACTAATTTGATTTATATTAGCATCAACTTGATTCGTAAAAATACGTGTTTGGTGCGAAAGATCTCCGAAATAAATTGGAAAAAAGCTAACTTGATTCAGAAGAGCATCAATTTGATTTCGAAAAATACTATTTTGATTCAGAAAACACTTTAATTGAGGGAAAATGGTATAGTCTAGTAAAGTGGAAATTCAATTGTGGATTTTAAAAAAGAAGGTATGTTTCGATTTAAATACGACAGAGCAAAGCAATGGATAACTTCAAGAGCAGATACGAAAGCATAATCGCACATGCTGTTAAGGCTTTTTTAAAGGACGGCATTTCAGAATTGGCATTGTATTCCGACAAGACCACATAATTGATTTAAAAAAATTGTATTCCTTACAACTGAATTCATTGATGTACAAAATTTCAAAGAAATTGGTCAAGCGTTTTTATAAAAGAAAATTTTAGGCAAACAATATTTTTCCAACGTTAGCTTGCTTTAAGAGCAGTGATTATAAGGATGATTTGATTATCAAAGATATTTCCACTCACGGATTTAAATATCGGATATGAATCGGATCGGATGGTTAGCTGCTTTGTTGAAGGGGTCTTCTTTTAGCCGATTAGTTCTGGTTCTACGATAGCTATATTATTCATGTTTCTCATTCTGTGTTTTTTCTCTCAATTCTATCTAATTTCACAGTGGTGTATTCATTACGGTGTAAATTCTTATGTATGAATTTAGCTCTTTCCATGGAAACCAAGCCTTGCAAATTCAATTCTTGGGCTGTTTCGTAAACTTCGCTCGTTGCGTTGGCATAGGGAGATTGTAAATGGTCTTATACGCCTTGGTTACTAGTCTGGAGATGGTCATGAGGTTACCTTTAGAGGTTTGGCTCCAATTCAAGATGCCGTAGAAAATTTTGGAAAGAGGTGCGCATACATAATTTGGTTTTTTTTCTTTTGATAGTAGAAGCAACGTAGAAGACCAACAAAGACAGCCAGTTTTTTCCTGAGATCATTTATGTGTGGAGTCCATGGTATAAAGACTAATGAAGGAAGCCCTAGTAGAAAATCGTCATCCTATTTCGCTCGCACATTTGAATCACTCTACGTCACGTATTCCGTGAAATTAGGGCTACCAAAGTAACAAATCAGAGACCGTACGTTTGGCATGCCAAAATATAACGAAATGTCACATTTGAATCAGGCGTTGCAAAAACGCCATATATTAAAATTTAGAAAATTGTTAGGTAACAAAAACGAATGTTTACTGTAGTCAATATTATAGCTTAGGAAACAAACAAATATTCTCTAAAGAATATCCAAAAGGCACATCATCTATATTTTCCTTCCAATACATGTCACTTCACCCAGCAGGAAAATCACTTCTTATTTGCCGCAAAGTGTTGCTGAAATTCATACTGGGCAAAATGTCATGATTGTTGAACACATGACGTCACCGCAGCTTCGGAAGAGACTACCTTGTCTTTATACCATGTGTGGAGTCCATATTAGTTTCTCGTCTATGAGAGTCCTAAATATTTTAATTGTTCTACTCTCTGGAGGGTTATGTCATTGATTTTTACGTGTGATTGTATGTCAGTCTTGTTCTTTTGTTTGAAAATAATATATTTTGTTTCTCCCGCGTGTATTGCCAATCTACTCTGTAGAAGCCAAGAAGTCCTGATCAGCATTCACTTTTTGTTCAATTTCGAGATTAGTTCTACCTGACTATACGAGTGCAGTATCATCTGCGTACATAACCACTTTCGCAACAAGGTCTGCTTTTTGTATGGAATTGATATAAAGTAGAAATAGCGTTGGTCCTAGGATCAAGCCCTGCAGAACACCTATGCTGAATTCAGCAGTTTTGCTTTGACACCTCCAATTAGTGTGTTTTGAAATGTATCCGTCAAGTAACTGTGTATTAATTTATTTGCTTTTCCAAAAAATTCCGTATTCACTGAGCCTGGAGATTAAAGTTTCATGTGTAACTGTGTCGAAGGCTTTCTTTAGGTCCACGAACATTGCTGCAACGTAGTGGCCTTATCCAAGTACTCATTTACAAATCTAATTAAATCAGGAATGGCATCTGTTGTGCCTGTGCCCGCCTGGAATCCGTACTGGTTTCTTTCCAAGATTTCATTTTGCAATAAGAATTCTTTGATTCGGGAATCTACATTTTTTTCGAGGATTTTACTTGAGGAATTAAAGAGTGAGATTGGTCTGCAATTGTTTGGGTCAGTTTCATCACCCTCTTTAAAAATCGGTATAACTGCACAGATTTTTAAGTATTCCGAGAATCTTGAAAATCATTTCCATTTCGTTAATCATATGAAAAATTGCTTTCTACACATGTGCAAGATTCTAAGGGAATAAGATTCGTAGAAACTTAGATTCACACTCACCATCAACCTCCTACGTACCTATCACAAAACAATCCAGCTGCCTACTCTAAATTCACGGTTAGCTTCATTTTGCGACCATTTGAGGAGGTGTCCTGCCTTACGTAGTTTTTAATCATAATTGGAATGAATTTAAATCCATTTACAATAAATAATTCAAAACAAAATTCCATTTTGAGTTGAATCAGAGTGACACTTTGACATCCAATTGTACTATTTCAAATGAGTGGAAAAGACATGTCCATCACTCATTGTAGTGGGCAAACCATAGACAATTCCTGATGTGATTAGGCACCAGCCTGTCACAACTTAAATCCAGATCAAACAAAGATCTTTCAAGCCTCCTTCCAGCATTCACTTAAAACGGTTCATAGACATCATCTGTTCAGCCTCATATCACATCTCATTATCAGCCCAACAGGAAAATTACAGTGGGTGCTTTGTGTGAATGATCCCGGCTACAGTATCCTGCTTTTGACGGTCGTTACACATATTCAACCCATTCGAATGCTTTTCATGCACGTGTCACGAATTTCCATTTCAGCAACATTGCACTGAGCTTTTCCAATGGCGGTTCAACTGATTTCGGCTCGAAATATGTAAGTACATCAACCACCCATTTCCATTTGCTGGACTCCCCCACAATTTTGTGTACTGAAGCAATAAATTAGGAAACATACGCTTACTCGCGACTACAATTTATCCAATATTTCGTTGAGGGTCCTAAGCCTTTGCAACAAACCAAGCCAGAATGGTGAACGTACGTACGTACGTAAATGTGAACGACAGCGTCAGTCGATACTTGTAATCGTCATGGTTGGTGAATGACTCGCGCGGAGAAGAAATTAAAATTCTTGATGCATTTACTCATTGTGTCATGGAAACTGCGGATCGAGTCATATATGTACGCGGCATGTGTGCACGCATTGGACAATTATATATGCGATTACATCTATACGCTGCAACATATCCGCCGCCCCCATTCTTTAACCCCGTGCTTTAGCGGATTGTTTCTAGTGCCCTCCATCTGCACAGTTGATCATGAAAGTTAACTCATAATAACGATGGATGATGGAAAGCATTTAGGTTGATTGTGAGTACCGATACAAGTTCCATTCAGCGCTTCATTAATCCAGTAAATATTTTCAATTGGGATTTAGAGAGCACTAAGAAGTATGCTTTCGCATTATGGGTTTATGCAAAGCACTGGCTGGTGCAGAGTTTTAGTGGTGAGTTAGCCATCTGGAACTAGTGTGGGTCATGCCGGGGTGGTCCACCATATGTAGCTGACTATTAATCCTCATTCAAGTGATGCTTACAACACGAAATACAAAATTTACCACTGTAATGCACTGAATACAACATTAATCAGATACAGATACATTTGTTAGTTAACCTCCAAGACGAACTGTGCTCCTTCGTGGTGCAGCAACTGCAAGACGTTAATCCTCTTGAGTAAAAGTGGTCGGGGCGCCAATATGGGCAGCTTTGCGACCAAGACTGTTCCATCGATAGCTGGCAAGCGATAGGACCGACTGCGCCTGAATCGGATATGGAAGGAAAATACGTTTCCGACTCCATCCATTGCCATTGTGTTTCACATTGCACCATTCTGCAGTGGTGCCGATACTTGGCTGCACACGCACGTAGTAAGTTATTTATTTGTTGGTTGGTTTCGAGGGTTCATTTAAGGCCACTCACGTCTTCGTATAAATAATTATCTGGCTTCCCTTTGCCCCACCACTTCCTCAAGACGCGCATTGCCTTTGCCCGAAAATAAGTCCCGCACACAAAGCTACGGATCAATTTCGAAGAAGATACTTTTCAAGCTCAAGCGAGTGACGGAAATCGTATTGTTGATGGTGTAGTTGTGATTGTTGGTGGTTGTTATCGTCATCGAATTTTTCCATTTCCATTTCAATTACAACCAGACTAGGCATTCGAGGGCACTCACCAATTTCGACATCTTCACAAGTCCGCTCAATATCTTGAATACGAAATGAGAAGAAGGTCTTAATGCTGTTCTCGAACGGAAGGAAGCCAGCATGGCAGGAAGGTAAGAACAATCTTTTTTGAGTTTCAGATATGAATGACAAAGAACAGAGGAAGAAGGAAGTTGCATTTGAGTATAGTTGATATGGGCCAAGTGTTTAGATTTTTGATTATTAAGGTCTGAATGGTAGTTCTTCAAGTTGAGAACTGTTTCCTGTCTATATTATACATACATATTATTTGTACTCGTAGTTTATATTCAAATAATCTGATAAATTACAGCATCATGTTAGACAAAAACAGAACAATGGCGCACAAATATTATCGGATTATCATTTGAGCGATTTAATTCACTACGCCCCTAAAATGAAGTCCAGATATATTAACATGTGAGTGATATGACCTAGTATCCGAATAAAGTCGAGAACATAATTTATACGTCTATGTAAATGTCACTCAATTGAATTTCAATAGAGGAAATGGGTCACATAAGTTACCCTGCAATATATTTTACATAGTACATATTCATTAGATAGTTCTGCTGGAACGGCTGGGCATAGAAATACGTTTATTTGTTTTGCATGAAGATCAAAGGGCTTGTTTGAGTAAAAAAAAAGGTAATTTCGATCATTTCAAAATTTGAATGGATTTTTCGGAAACAATTTCATTTGCGGAAAATACATAGCATCTCAATTAACTACTTGCTGAGCAGATTTTACAAATTCGGATCAATTTCAAATCAACGACAAAATTCCAACGAATTTTTAATTCATGAAATTGTTTCGGATAATATCCTCACAACACGAACAGTTGGTGTTAAAATTTAACTTCCTCAATTATTAATTTATATATTTAACAGCTGCGTCAAAAAATTAATTTGTATACGCACTTTTGCGAGCAATAAAATGGTCAAAAAAACAAAAGTTCAATTAAGGAGCTGTACTGTACGGTAAAAAAAATTAGACTTTCTTCTTCTTTATTATTACGATAGGTATATGCTTCAAGAATACGTATTTAAAATTTCAGATCGATATTTATTTTATTTCTCTCTCTAAAGCACTTGCAGGCATTGTAGCCGCTCGAACACCGATCGTGAAATAACCGTATATTAAGTAGTATGATACTTTCTAAATCTACATATTCACGTAATAGACTAATGACCATCGAAAAAAGTAAATATAGACCCAATATCATATTTTATAATAAACTTTGCCCTCGTGTTTTCTGAGATATATGAGAAATTTTCGTTAAAAAACTTTAAACGTTTTTTTTTTGAAACGTTGTTTTTCATTGCGCGTCATAAAATTGTTAGAAAACTAATCGGCTGATTTATTTCAAACTTTGCACAGAGTTTTTTAAAGTATTTAACGCGTTACACCACAGTAGAAATTTGAAAAAAGCAATTTCATTTTTATTGGCCCAAAATCGATTGAACCCTCTAGAATAAGACACAAACGTTTTCATTGAAATTTCCAGCTCTTTCTCGACCCCTACTTACTGCTCCGAAAGGACTACCTGTGATAAATTCGACACCTTCTCATCGGGTACAGCTTTATGTTTTACCATTCGATTTCTAACTTCTCTAATAGATGTTGTTAGAAACATTTTCAAGGATGTTGAACACAAAGTACGTTAGTACAGCGTCCCTTCATGTTGAGAGAAGACGTAAAACAAAGTAAAGTCAAAAACTTAAACACGTTTTTCTCGAAACAAACTTTTTAAAATCGTCACGCAGCATAACTCAAACAATTTTCTATTTTTACACTACAAATTAATATTATATCTTGAAAACAACATTCCGCATAGGAATACGTAGCCAATTTTCGATAAGCTAATATTTCGATTTTTTGGGTACAAATATGTGCTGGTTTTTTGGTAGTAAAATGAACGTTTTTTCAAATGCTCGCCAATTTAACAAAAGAGAATATTTTCAAAATCTCCTACGTATTTCTATAGCTATACTAATGTACATTAATTGTTGGTGCACTTCTACTGTGTGCCGCGGAGCCTCTCCAAAAAAACCGTTCCGCAGAAACGGTTGTTAGGAAGCCATTTTGTAATATTTCTTTATATTTTTTAAGCTTCAAAACATGCTTATTAACATCCTTAAAAAGAATTACCCTTTTACTGTTCCTTTCGCTTAAAAAATCGCAAAAAACCTTAAATTTTCGCTCTCTACTGTGGTGTAACCCTTTAAATGGAGAAATAATCTACCATCATAGTTTAGAAAATTGTTTTGGACATTTGGGAATCATTTTTTCGTTTGCGAATATGACGCAAATCGACGTGCCTATGTTCGGCCGTGCACCAAATCGTCAATAAAATTGTCTTTGCTGCATTAGGTTATTTTTGTCATTTATAGCCAGGATTAAAAGAATTTTTCTTGCTATATGCTTGCAGATGGATATTTTGGCCAAGAATATTAACGAGGCACAGTTTAAATTTTTATCTTTGGACTGCGTGTGTGCTACAACAATATGGCGGCCAATTTGCCTTTAAAAAAATTTACAATAAAAATGTTCACTTTAGATTTCAATAAAGAAGTACACTAACAAGGAGAGGCCACGTTCTCAACATCTCAGATTTGGATGAAATTTGGCACATAAGTAGAAGACGTCAAGGATACTCGATCCGATCAAGACGTCGTGTGTTCGATCCCCGGTCGGTATGGTTTTTTTGAATAATTGTGGATGTAGTTAGTTTAAGGTAAATCAACAATTTTCAACTACAATTACATTTATATTTAAAAATCAGCAAATTGTTCGTTCATTTAGATATGTAAATTATTCTAAAAACTCATTGTTGAACGGTTGGATTATTAAAAACTGTTGTCATCGAAGCAAAACCATAGTTGACGGTAGTATCATCCCTTGTTCCTAGAATCAACCCTGCGGCCACTTCGTGTCTCATAGCCAACTTGACAAAAAGCAATGAACCAAGATGTTGAACATTGCTGATTTACCTTAAACTAATTACATCCACAATTGTTTAAAAAAACAATACCGAGACCACAATTATTCTAAAAAAAAAACTCTGACCGGGGATCGAACACACGACCTCTTGATTGCGAGCTAATCGCGCTGCTTCTTACACTGTACTGCGTCTGTCAGATGCAAAATCCTTCTATCTTCCTTCTTCCATAAGCGATACTACAAACTTTAGAAGCTTTTTTTCAAAATTGGGGGGGGGGGGGTCTAATATTTTAAGGACCCAATATCCTTGACGTCTTCTACCTTTGTGCCAGATTTCATCCAAATCTGAAATGTCGAGACCGTGGCCTCTCCTTGTGAGTTTCAAATTGATATCAGCAATAGTTTTTTTATTGATTTTTTCCAAAAAAAAATGCGTTTTTAGCACTTTAGCAGTAGTGTGGCCTCTCAAATCGAGTTTTGTCTGCCAAACTTTTAGTATCTTAACCAGGTAATGACTAACGCAAAACAAGGTCATTATCAATATTTATTCTATATAATGAATTATCTGATTTTTTCTCAATTTTCCATTATCATGGTATATATGACAGATTATTATTATTATTTAGCTTCATTTCGTAAGTTTTCTGCAAATCTCCCTATCGAAGTTTGAAGTACTTCTAGTCAACCGATTCTTATTTTAGTTTGATCGAAGCCCCAGATTGGTAATCCATAATTGTTTTCTAGCTTTTAGTACATCATCGACTGTGTAATAAGTTTTTACAATAAAAAAATATTTTAACATGCTTATTTTCACATTTTAGACAAGATTCAGAAAATTATTTTCCAAGGATCATAAACATCGTCAAATGCATATTTATTTTGAACGGATCATTAAGCTTGTTATGACTTTTTAGTGCTGGAAATTTTTAATAATAGGCTTTTATGGTAATTGCAATTGTTTGATCGACATTTCAATGCCATTAAAACGACGAAAATCAGTCTAGACAAGACGCAAGCGTCGAATAAATGATGATTGTCGCGAAGGTGGAAACGGAAACGTCTCGCATTCTAATTATTGAATTATTGATCATGTATTCATTATAGACAGTTTTCAGGAAAAAAAAATATTGATATGCAGCAAATGTACGAATTAAGTTATGTAGCTGTTGGTGGAATCTGTTATGAGATCTTTTATGAATGAAATTGATGTAGGATACATTTTTTTTACATTTTCAGTGACCGTTAACAATAATTAATATCATCATCAATTATGCGCCACGATAAAACGAGTTTTGACTACCTGATGGTATCACCTTCTTAGACCAGCGACGACAGCATCTTCCAGTTTGCGCGTTTAAATAATTTAATGTATTCGAATCTGTCAATAATTTATGTGCACATTTAACGGGGCGCCGTAACTAACCATCATAAAAAAGTGCGTGGCGCCTTAATTTAAATCTTATGACTTACTAATTTAATGCTCTGCAAACCAAACCAAATTTTCATAAAAATAACTAACAAGGAAAGGCTCTTGGGCGAAATTTGGCACATAAGTAGAAGACGTCAAGGATACTTGATCCTTAAAATATTAAAGCGCAACTATGATATTGCTCAATTACAACTGGTGATCGAACACACGATGACAATTATTCAAAAAAAAACAATACCCCGACCGGGGATCGAACACACGACCCCTTGATTGCGAGCTAGTAGCGCTGCTACCTACACTGCACCGCTGCTGGCAAGTGGAAAAACTTACTAATCCATTAGCGGCGCTAAAAACTTTAGAGGTGTTTTTCTCAAAAACGGGGGGTGTCGCGCGTTAATATTTTAAGGATCGAATATCCTTGACGACTTCCTCTTATACGCCAAATTTCGTCCAAATCCGAGATGTCATAAGCGGAGCCTCTCCTTGTAAGACAGAATGTATAATTAGCATATTCTGTTTAGGGGTATTATTTCCATCAAATTCTTTAACAACAATTTGAAAAGTTGCATGTCATCCACCCATCAATTAAACGTTGAAATAAAGTAACCAGCTGTCAAGTCATCCTGCAACCCTTTCTCACGAAACAAACAATATCGTTCAGAATGAAAGTCATACACCCTGATACGCAGGATACAAAGGATAACAGCGCCCAACAAGTCATCGTTCTCCCAAGAATAAGCTTCCATTAAACAACTTTTTTCCATAAACGAACAATTCAACAACAAAATTCAAGATAAAATAGGGAATGGGCGTTTGATAAAGGTTTGACACATTCAGCTTTACACATAACTGTCTTTTTATCGTTACCAATAAAAACACTTGGCTACCAGTCATTCCAGCGTTTTCTCTGAATTTTTACGGTATTTTAGGTCTCGTTTATCTATCACTGAAACATATCTTTTTTTGATGTTGAGGGAATTCCTCGGAGAAATCGAAGAAGTCACAGTGAAGAACATGCATGTATGTAAATCATATGTACTTTACTAAAACTGATAGCAGCTTAGTACTTGGTTTTTGTTTTGTATTTTTCCGTTCTTTTTGTGGGTTCTGTAGACTGCCAAGATATCACAGAACATAAATCCACATGTCATATCTGCAATAATGATACCAAAAATATTTTATGGGATGGAAATAGACTGAAGGACAAACAAACATTATTTTATCTATTTCTTGATATTATTTATTTTTCGTTGCTCATTGAATTATACTTTTCGATAAGGGTTGGAGTCTATAAAATTGCAAGTAGCGCTGGCAAAACATCAATTGATTCAAAACTATGTCGTTTGCAGCTTCCCAATTGCAAAGGACTACAATCGGCAACAAACCAAAAACATTTTATTTCCAATTGAAAGAGTCCTTTGATCATTTACTTCGTTCAGCATAAGCAGCATATAAAAAACACTCAATTCGTCTTGAAAAGGAATCGGGGCGAAAATTACATAAAAAGAAAACCATAAAACTGTTCGAACCAATTACGGAGCCCAGTTTCCAATTCGACATCGAGGTATATCCTTTTTTCACAAGCGATTCTAAAATTTAATTTACGATGTTTATCTCACAAAATGATTCATATCGTACGTAAAGCAAATAAATAGGATAACACAATCGAAAATGGATGGTGGTGTTTCTTTTTCTTGTGAAAATAAAACAGATAGCTGAGAAAAATGATTTAAGACGACACATGCTAATTTATGTAGTTTACGGTTTGTTTAGGAGGATAATCCTGTTTCTTGTTGTCCTTGCCGATATAAATTTAACAATTTTGATGAGACGATTTCATTTTGAGAGATTAGGCGTAGTGTAGAATTTTATTGGTTTTTTTGGCAGCTTATGATTGAAAATGATCGAACGAGATACGAGACATGAAACATTTGCTGGAACTGAAAAATATATCGTTTTATTTATTGATTAGCTGGTAATTGGGCGCCGTTTAGATTCGGTTGCCAGCTCAGTTGCTCCATTCGTACCTCTGGTAGCATCGTCCTTGATTGTAGGGCGACAAGCCGAAAAGTACGACAACATTGTGGCCTGAAAACACGATAATATTCAGAATTCAGACTATTGACACGTTTCATCATAGCATAAATAATAACACACTAGAGCCAAATTGTCGCTCATCTGCTATACAACGCGTTGTGTAGAGTTGTGCACGCGTATTAGTGTTCTAATTTGCATCGGGACACATGTTATTCGCACACTAATTCGGTCGTGGCATGTATACGTACACGAATTGCTGCCATACAATAGCGGCCTCGCCTCAATACATTCACCCAATTCCACATGGGGAAATTTAGCCGCGTGTTTTATTCGTTATTTTTCACCACGAGTTCAGAAACGAAAACTAGAACGCTAGTAGGGGTAATTTTTGCATGTTTTGTCTCAGGTTTTTTTTCGCATGACTAAATGTTGGGAAGTGTCATTCAGGATGAGATTGCGATGATAAAGTTCGTTTACCGCTGGTTTTTCCAGGTGTTTACTTCATTGTTTGGCATAGAATTCGAGAAAAGATACGATCTTGCTTTCTTTGTAAAGAATTTGGGTTTTGTAGTACTTCTTATCGGGCCTTCTACACCTAATCATGCCATAAATATTGATTCAATTGTAAATGCGGCCCTTGCAAATGATAGCTTGCAGGTAGCTAATTGCTATGTTGGTAGTCCTGATTGTTGACATATGCTCTAAAAACTTGCCAAATGTTGTCAAATGTGGAATGGAGAAAGGTCGAATTTTCAAAACACTAAAGCCATTCAAAATCACGCGTGTTTTTGTGTATCGAACTATAGCGTTATTCATTGATACTGCAGATGTAATAGGCCGTAAAAGATCCGGCAGATCTCGCTTGGCTCGTAATCCACAAGCCATCAAAGCTGCAAGGTCCAGAATTGCGAGAAATTCTGTCCGCAATCAGAAAATCATGTCTTGTGAAACGAATATTGCGCCGAGAACCATGAGTCGTATCATCAAAGAAGACTTGGAGCTTGCAGCTTTCAGAAAACAAACAGGACACAGACTCAATGCCGCTTTAAAACGAAATAGGGCGGAAAAGTCAAAACAGTTGTTATCGAGGTACGGTAGAGGGCAGTACAAACGAATACTTTTTACCGACTAGAAAATCTTTACCGTGGAGAAATCCTTCAACAAACAAAATGATAGATATATACACGGTCTTCAAAGAAGGCTACAGAAAAGATTGGGTTGAACGAGGACATTATCCAGCATCAGTGATGGTTTGGTGGGGAGCCTCCTACGAAGCTGTCACTTCTATCCATGTCTGTGAAAAGGGCGTCAAAACAGCTGCCAAAAACTATCAGTCGGATATTTTAATGAAGGTACCGGATCCCCTAAGCCGAACCACGTTTGAAAATAAAGTAAAGGTTTTCCAACAAGACGCTGCGCCTGCCCACAAGGCGAAAACCACACAAGAGTGGGGGAACCATGTGCCACAGTTTATCAGCGTTAATTTGTGGCCATCAGCCAGTCTAGACCTTAGTAACCCTCGACTACAAATTATGGTCAGTATTAGAGGGTATGGTCTGTAAAAAAAGCCACCACAACTTGGAGTCGTTAAAACAGGCATTGAAAAACGCTGTGGACAATGTGGACCAGTGGCTTGACAGACTTCGGCGCTGTATTCAAGCAAAAGCCGGTCATTTTGAATAATTTCTTTTTTATTATGTAGTGTATTTGTTTTTCAATAAATGGTAAAAAAAATATCCAACTAGTAGTTTCATTATTATATTTAAAACATCTTGTATCAATATTTATGGCACGACTTTTTTGATAAGCATTTCCTAAGGATGTTACGTTCAAAGATTTTTAGTTTTTCAGCTAAGAAGGGGGATTAGTCAGCTAAGCGAGGATGCAATAGGAAATTGAGGTTCTGATGAGGATTTTATACATGAGCAGTTTAGTGGTTGGAACTAAGGCTAAGGCCTGGGCATGCGGCTTAATTTTTGGCTTTTATGATGAAATAAGACATCCTGATATTTGATGGATTCCCTCAAGGGAACAGCGACGCTGTTTATTTAAAGCGACATTTGTTTACTTTCAGCAGGCGCGTATCTGCGACCTTTGCCTGAGACATTACGAAAGCAAATCAGCACGATTTTTTTGGGTTTAATTGATAAGGACCAATAGCAAGTGTGGGCTTAGATTTTCTGTAGTGATTCCGCTGGATGTGGATGGTTTGCTATTATTATGATGTCATCCGCTTACATTAAATTTTTTTGAAAAAACTTTGAGGAACCGAGTGGGAGAGGAATGGAGTAAGCTGCTGGGGTCATGTACAGGGTGGCCCAAAAGTTTCTCCCCACCTATTTAAGTAATTGTATTATTCATTACTTGTCGCCAAAATTCATCCCCTCTCAGTCTAGCAAAACTCTTAAACGAAGATTAAATATCAACTCTTCAGCTATATTAAAGAGCATATAGTGCTTAGCTACGACAGCATAAACATCAATAATAGCTGTGCAAAGCGATATAGTGCATTTACAGGGGGAACAATTAAAAAAACATTTGTCCCAATAGTCAGGTACAGAGAGGTACCCTCTATAAAGCTGATTTGAGTTACCGGTGTAATTAAGGGTTTTTCTGCAAACCTTTTTGTGAAATTTTATTGCTCCTGACCTCAAGGATCTTTTTTTATTGCCGTGTTTATTGTAAGTAGTAATTTTTCTTAAAACATTTTATACGCACTACCTGAAAAATCATTTTTTTAAGGTTATCCTAGCGAACTTTTGTGCTTCTTCGTTATGGTTTCGAATAGGATACAAACAAGGATTCAAATCCAAACTCTTGGCAAAATAGGAAAATCCGTTTCAGAAATATCAAGGACACTAGGCGTGGACAGGAAGATGGTACGATTTAGGCTAGAAAGGAGAAAAGGCGATACACAGGACAAAAGACGTGCCGGTAGACCGACAACTCTTTCACCTACAATAAAAATAAGGAAGATGGTGGAAAACAAGACAGGCGTTGGAACAAGTACAGCGACCAAAATGATAAATCAATCTGAAAATTACCAACAACGGTACATTAAATCGACGAATTGGGGAAGACATGCTTACGTGAGACGAGTAAAGCCGCTTGTTACTGCAAAGAATGTCACAGATAGACTTAACTTTTGTAGAAGGTTGCAAAGCGAAGGATTCTGTGAAGACAGTGCTCTTGGAAGGTCTAAGAGAGCTAACGTACTTTTTACGCATGAATCCCCGATTGTTTTGCACCCAACGCCGAATAGGCAAAATATGAGAGTCAGAACAAGTGATCCAAGCACTATAAAACCCATACAAAAGCCGAAATTTGACCTCAAGATAATGGTTGCTGGAGGAATCAGCTCACGTGGAAAGTCGAGACTTCATGTTGTTGAGGAAAAAACAACCGTAGATGGATCCTATTACCGAAACAACATTTTACCAGCTTACGCAGCATGCCTGGATGACAGAAGACAGTTTCCAGATAGAAATTTGGTAATTCTTATGCAGGATGGGGCACGAGCGCATACAGCAAAGGCAACATTGGCACTGGCAAAATCGATGTTTTCAACTGTTTGGGAAGATTGGCCTGGAAACTCTCCTGACCTTAACCCAATCGAACATGTTTGGGCTGGACTTCAAGAGAGTGTATTAAGCCATCCGATGCCGAAGAATAAACGACAGTACAGCAAGAATGGAGCAGCTACACCGAGGACGAATTAGAAAATTTATGTGATAGCTTTGAACGACGTATTTTAGAATGTATAGATAATAATGGTAGACATACGCATTATTAGTAATAAGAATAATAATCTGTACTAAGTTAGCATCACAAATAAATTTGAACTTCTAATTTATGTTTGTTGGTTTGCTTTTTATAACAAAAAAATTGTGGGGAGAAAATTTTGGGCCACTCTGTAGATAGAAATTAAAGAGAGAGGGTCCCAGTATGGATCCTTGGGGAACGCCAGATAATCTTAGGGAGCTGCGGCGGTTATACGCCTATGGTTTTCAGTTCGCATGCTGAGGAGCAAAGCAGAAATGATGAAATTGTCAAGTACTTCTGGGGAATGTAGAAACTCCAGCATAAAGAATTCTAAACGACATTTGGTTTCCCGACGTTCACTAGTTGAAGAGTGAGCTCCTTTTACTGTTAAGTGCTCGGTCACCCCAACAGAGGTGCCTGGCGTTGAAATTACCACCCAATGGAATCTCATCGTAGTCGTCTGCCGCCCCTAGCAGATTGTCTAGGCAAGTAGAAAGAGGAGGACCTAACACATTTATAAAGAGATCATGATTAGCACCAAATTAAAAAACAATTTTTTTAACATTTTAAGAACAGATTTTGGGGGCATTCAGATATACCTACATAAATATATCACCTAAATGTGTTGTATGCCACAGTAATATCTAGATTAAAGATACGCAGCTAAATCTTCTGAATCAGAGAACTGAAATCAAGGCAGCAATCTGATTAAGGGCAATATACTAGCCTTGGACTGTAGCGCCACTTCCATGAACGATAGTGAAACCAAAATTCTGCAAAGCATATAACAGTTTCAATAACAGTTCCCGATATATTTGTAGGATTTTTAGACTAATAATCTTCAAACGGATCCCTAGCCTATTGGGACTTACCGATTCATTCGAATAAATTGACGCCGAATCATAGTCTGAAAAACAGTAATCCATAGTATTCCAGGACAGGACAGGTTTGAGATGTCGTCCAGGGCAAGAACACCAATTGCGGCACTTCTTCCCTTGTCAATTGTTTGTGCCAATATTGGAGTACACTAATTTCAAAGAAATTTCTACGTCAAACACCGAAGCGGGACACTAGTTCACTAAGCGTTCACACCATTTGGGCAACACTGGTCGCACTTTGTCGTCAAATCGACTCCAAATGTAGCCTAAATACTATTTTCAACTATTACAATCACTTCACATCGAGCAAACACATTTTTCATTGCTGAACTGTACTTCGAAGACTTGTTTTTTGTGATTAGTTTCGATTGTTTGAGTTCACCGGCACTAAAATCACCCCGCGACACAACACATCCACGCCAAGCGGCAATGTTCCTGGAACTAAACACCGCCATTTGCATCGGCAACATCATATGTCAAAGTTATGTGTTTCGTTCCCATTTTGGTCCAGCTCTGAAATTCGTTTTGCTCTCGCATTTCCACAAAAAAACCTCTCAATGTGACAGAGTGCGATCTATATTCCATGGAAGTAAGAGCAGAGCAGCACACCGACATTCCCAGCGAGTGGAAACGAAATGTTGCCAGCCGCCAAGAATCGATACAAACAACAAACGTGCTGGCCACACGATGAGTCATTTCGTCGGCAAATATTTGTATACGGACATGTCTGTAAAAGTGTTTGTGTTGCGGGTGAATTGACAGAGGTGGCTTTTGGGAGAGCGATGAAAATTGTCATGGAATTGTTGCCATTCAGGTGATTGATCAACAGTGATTTTGGGACCATTTTGAAAGTTGCTGTCAATTCAACTACAACCGCCAGACAAATTGCAAATTAAGGATGTGTACAGCTTTACTTATGTACGGAATATTTAACGATTCCTGTAAACGCTAAGTATTTGACAGAAAAAAAATCATAGAAGCCAAAGCTGGTTGGTCCAGATACCACAAGAAGATTGCGGCGGCACTAGAACCTACATATGTATGTAGGTACGGGATGATGAGAACCATTAAGATTCTCGTATGAAACTGGCTATGCAGCTTATGTTTAAATAAGCTACTTCCGTGAGGTTATCCAGGAAAGGTGAGCCTTGGGTTTGCATACGTTTCGTGGATAGTGCTGAACATTCGCACAGAAAATGTTGCATCGTTTCTTCCACTTATTCCGATCTGCAGCTACGGCAAAAAATCATTGAATGGAACGGCCAATCTATCTGCATGTCTTCCAATCAAACAATGACCTGTCAGCACGGATATGACGAAACTTAATGTTTGACAGCTCGTGTTGAGAAGCTGCTTGGTGTGTTTTGAGCTTAGTGCGCGCCTAGTTTGCATGCAAGCTAAATAGACTAGAGAGTTAAACCCATTAGAAAATCGTCATCCTATTTCGCTCGCACATTTCACGCACGCTACGTCATGGATTCAATGAAATTAGGGCTGCCAAAGTAACAAATCGGAGACGGCACATATGGCAAGGCAAATTATATATAAAAACGAATGTGGGCTGTAGTCAATATCAAAGCTACGGGAACAAACAAATATTCTCTAAAGAATATTCAAAACGTCGTAGCGTTGCAAAAAAACAAAAAAGCTCTTAAAAATCGAGCACACGTGATTTGTGCTAGTATTGACGAATTTCAAAGTATGTACTAAAAACAACCCAACGACTCAGTAACAAATTGTACTTTGAATATATAAATAAGATAATGAAATTGACAATTCAGTAAAAGAAATTGTCTCCAGCTTATTCTGGAAAACTCTTGTCCTCAGTGCAGGAAGCACGCAAGTGGATTTTTTCAATGAACTCGATATAAGCAACGCATTGTCGAATAGAATATGGAGTATGTGCATCCTTAACAGACAACATTTATGAACACTGAAAAAACGAGGTGCCAATATAATAAAATAAAGGCAAAATGTTACTTGAGGTTTAAATTTAAAACTTCGCTACTTTCATTTACTAGATTGTTTTCCCGTCACCAGATTTCTTCATGCCGATTTGTTTTAAATATTCCACCTTCATTATAATTTGATTTCAAATTTTTATCCACTCTAATGTTTCATATGCTTCTATCTTTTAATTCCAATACTTGTCACTCCACCCAGCAGGAAAGTCACATCATGTTTGCCGCAAAGTGTGGCCTAAATTCCTACAATATGTCAATATGTCATAACTTCTCGAACACACTATCTCATGGCAGTTTCGGAAGAGACTATCTACTTGTCTATATACCTTGGTTTGCATGGCTGTCCTACAGGTTTCTTCCAGAAGCCCTATTTGCAGCCTCGATGTAATGCTACTTGAATCCAAGCAGTGTAGGGCACAGTATAGATTAGACCCAGTATGCAATCGAAGCCTTCAAATACGAAATTTCCTTCAACGAAATGGCGCCATGTGCTTGCAAAAATTGACGAATGCCAAGCACTGCCAGATTTGCAGAGGATAAAGCACTTTCGCGGACTTCATCTTTCACTTCGACATTTTTTCGGTCATTTTAGCTTTTTCTCTAAATCAATTTGTGAAAAGCAAATGAAATTTGTGTCAGCGAAGACGTTTAAGCATTGTAATTCAATGAACCGAAGTTTCTAACGGCGTTTTTCACGGCTAGCATGAAACGTGCATATACGAGTTCTGGCAGTGCCCCGACCAGTAAATAACCGCCATTTTGTCATATATGACAGCAATCATATGATAAATGAAGGACAACATATGATTTTGTCCCGTAGAACCGCGGGCCGTACATGATAGTGTGTTTTTATCTGATCGATTACATACTGTTTCGTACCTATCTTGAGGTGTACACGTTGAATAATGAATGGAAAGCAGCTTAACTGTCAGAGAAAATGATTATATTTGTTATGGATTTTTTTTTGGTTTCTCAACCAATCAACTGGCCTTGTATATTGCAATGACCTCTGTCTGAAAAACACTGCAGTGATCTGGAAGCCAGAAGGATAGTTTCAAGCCTTGCTGTTCTGAGATTGCACGGCCAACTTTTCCATCCATTTGTGATCCCGTCAGTGTAGATGTCGATCAATTTCTGTATCTCACTTCTTCCTGTGGCCCAATCATCCCGAGAAAGGACTTGATACCATGGTGGAAGCAGAGAATCGGAGAAGGAAGCTCTACTTTCCCTGGCGTTAGTCCATCCCTAAGTAGTATGATGCATTAGCCAATATTTCACTCATGCCAGAGATGTAGAGCTTTTAATCGAATCGTCGAGCGCTTGGTCTGCTGTCTCGTAAGGAGCTCAGTCGGGAGCCAATTTAATAGCATAAACAAAGCCTTTGTCGGGGCAGTGCGTAGCGTCCCGGTGATTGCAGTAGCTGCAATCCTTCTGACCTTGTTTAACAAGTTTACATTTCATGTTTTCGCAATAGTTGGCCACCCAATAATTGCGCCATACAATAGGATTGGTTCCACTATTGCCGTATAGACCCTTGATACAATTTTGGATTTCAAATCCAACCTTTTGCAGCAATAGATTGCGAATGCCAGTTTGCGCGCTCTTTTGCTATGTTTGCCTTCCCCGCGAGTTTTGAGTCCAGAATTAGACCTAAATATTTGACCTGATGAGATGGGTTGAGACTTACCTCATCAAGCTTAGGTGGCACAAATCGTGGAATTTTGCACCTTCTTGTGAAGAGCATAGGTTCCGTTTTCTGCGGATTGATCTTTAGACCACAATCTTTGCTCCATTTAGTGAGAATACCTATGGCAAAGCTTAGTCTTTCGATTGGGTCTTGATGAATTCCTCCGATATTGCTATTGCTTCTTTTTTTGACAGGAGCTTGTCCACCACCAAGTTCCATAGAAGGGGTGATAGGACCCTGCCTCGTGCAGGTCCTCCTTCTTAAGGTACTGCTTCCTAGTGTAAACCATAGCTAACTCATACAAAATTTCACGAATACTGGTCAACAAAATGGCAAAAAATATTTTATTAGAATGAAAATTAGTTCAATTTAAATGATCTTAATGGTTTCAAGTATAATTAGCAAAAACTTTGCAAGGTCCTTCTTATATTGCAACAGTTGCAAATGCCTGAAGACGAACACACTAATCAAGTATCGCTCTATTGATAAGACGACAGTAAGGATGGCTTGAATATTGAATAGCATCAAAAACTTCTTTTTGTTGGAAAATGGAAATTGCGGCAACAGTCAGCAGCATTTTTGGATCAGTCAAAAAATTGTAAGCAAGTACAGTGAACTTGGAGTCCTAGAAAACGTCCCATGTTTTGGCTGGTGAAGAGTATTGAACGAGTAAAATATTAGGCCTTTAGTGTGGAAAATTAAGAAGATCACTGATTCTAAAGCAGTGGAATCGTTAGAAAGGATGTCTGTTTTCATTGGCAAACTTATAAGTGTCTTAAAACAAAATCAATTACTTGACAGAGCTCCGGATCCAAGCCATACAATTCAAAGATCAATAACAAAAAGGTATGCATTCGCTCACAAAAATGAGTGCAACGATTACAGATTTTGGGTTAACATTATTTTACTAGTGAAAAGAAATTTGAGGTCTTTGGAAAAACTATAATAACATAATAAAACACAATAAATAAAAATAGAACATACATATATGCGTAAATATAATGAGGGTAGTAAAAAGTATAATCTTCACAAAATCTTCAAATATGGAGGCATATCTACATCAAAAGTCAATAATTTTAATACGATCGATGATATGATGAACAAGGAAACATACCACGAAATTCTTCAGGATGATTACCTCCTAGTTTATCCAAATAGGGTACCTATAACTCGTTGATATTTCAATGAGGTAATAATTCTGAGCATAGGTCCGGGATTCTCTACAGAATGCCGAAACAGCTCGATCATCCACCACCACCTCCTAACTACTATAATGGTGTCTATTGATATCGACAAGATCGCATTTACTTTGCATGATAGGTCAAGTAAGTGTGGAAATGGTCATATGTTACCAATTGTTTAAAAAACTGTTGGCCAAGGTTAAATTGAAAAAATTGAGATATTTTATATTTTCTAAAAAATATGGATTTTATTCTACCTCCAACCTTAAGTACCCCATCTTGCCTCACTTTCCATTATTCATTATTACATTAAATAAGTTTGGAACGGCTTTAGGTTGATTTCTGGAATATATCAACCATGAAGATCTTTACGAAAAAAGTAAACGACGAGGAACAAAATTGGATATAACCGAGTTTGAGTTGATTTAAAAAAATATATCTTTAGAAAATAATTACATTAGCAGCCGAATGAGACTCACTTCTTCACTTCCTTTTGTCCGGAAAGATCATCACGCAACACAAAACGCATTCACGCCTTCACAGTGCAATACTTTCTCAGTACATACCCTAAAAAGTATCATCTAACCATCTGTTCAATGACCATCCAAGTCCATTTGAAATACTAATTATACCCTAACAAAGCTGTCAACTCCCTTCATTGGGCCTAAATTGACCCGACGGGTACCCTTCATTAAATTTCACTTTCAAATTAGTTGGTGTCTACTTAGCCAAGGGCCAGTCCAGTCCAGTCCAAGCATTAATTCCTCCAATTACATCTCCCTTTCTTCTAATAGGATAATATCTTTCAGTTACTTTTCCGACTATTCAATCTTTTCGGAACTCACTGCCTTGCAGATACATTTCCAATTAATCCAACATCAATATTAACTCTATGAAGGTTTTTTTTTGTTAGGCAGACCCAAACTAGGCACACTTTTCAGGCTTAGTTGTCGTTAGTGGAGATTTAGAATCTCGTTGGATTGGGTAGGTCGTTATTATTCAGCACTTTTGATAGGTATCGCTATTTAAGGGTTTTCTTTAGAAATAGTGCTATTCATTTAGGATGATGTCATCATGGCGGGTTTAAATTGGAAAACTTTGGATATTAATGTAAATTATGCCTGTTTTATATGCAAATTAAAGTGGGAAAATGTTTGCAATAAAATTACAGTGTAACTTTTCTAAATGTTTAAATAAAGTTAACTGTGGTCTTAATTTTTCATCAAATCAAATGCAGGACGATTTTCACTAATGAAAAGAAGTTATTTTAGGGATGCTCCACTCGAAACGGTGAAAAAACTTATAAGAACGTTACTAAATCAACTATCCAATATCTTCCAAATAATTGCATAATTACTGAGCGACGAATTTCCATATTAAAACAAAATTTAATTTTAATGTGATTCATACGCAACGAAACGGTGAAAAAAACTTACAAGAACGTTTGATGATAACTGGAAAAACATTATAATTTACAGAAAATTTCCACGAAAACCTTTTACAAACATTTTTCACAAAAAAGAAAAAAAATGTTTCTTGGGCAGGCAAAGACCAGTAATTTTCTTGTACACATGTGCATTTATATATATTTATTTAGTATTTTTACTTCATTTTAGTACAAGAAAAGCCACGTAGTATACATACACTTAAAATACTTTTATGGAAACGATAGCTAAATTTGAAAATTTACGATAAATAATTTGATATTATTGTTTGTTTCAGTTTTAAGCACATAAAACAGCTTTTTCCGCAATTTCCTCAATACGAAAATTTCTCAATTTTCTTCTCGTCGTCGGGGATTCTCTGAATTATATTTTTTTTTTGAATATCGAGTTTATGATTTTCGATTGAATGATTTTAAAGTGGTTGGATTTAAACTCATAAAGCCACTGTTTGGGATGGTCGTTATAATACAGCGTCACTATATCGTGTCTTCTGTATTCCAATGCAATTAATAATCCCGAGAATAAACGTCAATACTATAAAAAATGCAGGCGTGAAAAAACAACCCTTGGGATAACCGCATCTCTCGCTGGATGAAGGATGTCAGCGAAGCTCAGATGGAACCGCGCGCAATAGTGCATCATTTAGGCAGTTAGGCGCACCATAGACAGGATCTATGTTGAGAATTAATTTTCTAAAGATACTATAGAAATCTGTAAGGCCATCTAGATCCAAAATTTTATAAGAAAATTTTATTTTAAAGAATCTTCTTCATTTCTATTTTGACATAACTCATTTGAAAGAAACAATTTCCAAATTTTAGATTTTTCAACAACTTGCAATTTGTGTATCTCTCAAAGTGATGATTTTGTTAAGGTCAGCTATTTTTAACTTCCCAGTATATGTTGTTTTGACCCTTTGAAGATCATTTCTGTCATGCGCTTTATCTCGCGAACCAAACATAGGATTTGCATGATTATGGTGTTAATCTACGCATATTGACATTTGTGTGATTCTATCAAATTTTTAAAAAAATCGTTGAAGCCGTTTTTTGACTTATTAAAAAAAGTGCAAAACATAAGGTTTTATTCCACAAACAATAAATTTTTAACCAGATTTGCAAAACACAGTAATCAATGTTTAAAAAATTTATATATTCCAAACATTTTTTGTAAAAACACCAGCAAAACTTTTTCTCATGATCACGCAAAAAATTAAAATAAAAATAAAAAATCATTAAAAGTCATCATGATTTTCATGGTCATTTTTATCATTCACTATATCTCACTAACCAAATATGATATTTTCATCATTAAGGTGTCATTTGACGTGTATTATCATTTTTGTGACGTTTTTAAATTTATAATAAAATCGTTTCAGCCGTTTTTTTAATTTAATAAAAAACATGCGAAAAATTAGGGTTTTTTCATAAAAATTTTTTTAACCTGTAATAAATGTTTATAAAATTTATACATTCCTATCAGTTTTTGAAGAGAAACTAGCAAAACTTTATTAGTTTTGTAATTGTATTTTTACATCACCTACCGGCTTTAACAAGCGACAGGTATCACGCTCAGAGCAACATGTATGTACTCTAATTGATATATCATATCAAAGACACTTTATGCGTAATTATAGTTGAACTTATATTTGATCAAGATTTGACCATATTTTGACAGCTACTTAGTCTACCGCAAGTCAATTTGACGAGCTCGACTTGCGGGTTCGTACGTCGATTGTGGTCAGATCTAATGAAGTACATTTTTCTTTGGAGAATGATATGTAAAGATGTAAAAGAGGATTATTTCAGAAGTAAATGTATTACAAAATGTATACACTTCTATATATTCTACAAATATTCGTTTCGTCTTGTGGACTCTTCTGTACATTATTTTAAAATTTTGAATAATTGAATAATAGATAGACAATACAATTGAGCTCAAAGTAGAAACATAGAAAAATTTACTTCGATTTATATTTGTTCTGTTTCTAATCTACAACGTTTAAGCGATTATTGCCTTTTTTATCTAACTTTTATTCCCACAGCCTGGATGTGTTATGTTAACATATCCAAAAAAATAAAACGCGGCACGATAGCTTTCACATTCATCTCCAAACCTTACGACAAACAATTATTAAGGATAAAACTGCATATATTCCAACAATATGAACGTAGCACTCTAAAAATTCCGTCAAAGATGAAAAAGGACGCGAAAATTGAACAGGTGTTGAATGTGTGCTCAAAGCACAGGTGTAACATACTCAATAACGAATCACTTGAACCGCCAACGTACAATGCGCCAGCCATCGGCAGAGTATAATAACATCTGCCCAAGCAATATTCAGGTGAAAAAAGTCTAAAATTTGAGATGTTTGCATTTAGACATTCAACAATATAATGCACAACACATTTATCATAAGTTTCATTTTTGTGGTTCAGGGAAAAACTTATTTTTCGGGTTTTCGAATGAAAAGCAACTGTTGCTGATGCTTTCTACTGAATAGGTTATAAATAAATATGAAGACACGCTCAATTGAAACAGTTGATTAAAGATAAACATATCCGAATTTCAGTTGGTTCCACCTAATTTCCTGTGTTAGATCATACAATGAGGCTATCTCGAAAGAAAGATAAGACCTAATTCAAGCAATAGTTTTTTTCTGGACTAGTTTAACCACAAATAAGATTGTCTAAACTGTTTGTTTTGTTCTTTGAACTGATTATGGTAGGAAACACAAATTTACCATCCACCTACATCTCATTAAATTATCAGAAGCCATGGTTGAGTTCGCTACTGCTTGATCGTGCTAATAAATTTGCACTTGTATCTTTTTTTGGCGCGTTGGCGCCTACTTTTCATCTAAAAGAGGCGAAAAGTACATGGAAAGTGTGCATTTCCTAGCCAAAAACATATAACATTTAGCATTTGGCATTTTAGCACGAAAGGAATTATCGCCCATTATAGTTTTTTTTTGCAAAAAAGAGTTAAATGCAATGGCCAACTTCTTGGTTTGGGATCAATCTATTTCTGCGTAGGAATATTTTACTGCATGGGTTCAAAATCTGTGTTGCCGTCTGAACTTTGGATGTATTTACAATATCTTTTCGTGGATTTGGAATGAATGTCTTAGCCCCAAGCAAAGTATCTTTTTGGAAGATTATGCCTGTATATCGATTACAAATTTTTGGTCTTTTGTTTTGCAATATTAGTTATCATATTTTCAAAGTAATCAAAATATTATCATTGGATATATTCCCAGTATCGCAAATATATTACATGACCAGTTAAAAACAATCTGCCAACACTATCTTCAGACCATTCTTCTCAATCCTAGGGAAAGAGTACTGCAAAATGTTGGAGACCATCTGCGTTTATGGTATTTTTAATGGCAAATTACCAAATATGTAGGAGTATCTACGTTTGATTTCGTATTTAGCTAAGCGCAGAGTAAAAATCTTGGAGCTGGCGGCAATCTTAAAGAAAATCTGGTTCCTATTCCATAAACTACACACAGACACACGATTATTTGCTGCTGATAGTTTGTATGCTTCTGATATTCTAAGAAATTACTGCATATGTTCGGTTTCACCTGAGACAAAGTTTATTTTATAAAGACTGGTTGATTGCATAATATCAAGGTGATATTGAGTATAAGTAAGTAGGTAATCAATTGGTAAATATACATACCTATAAATAATGGCAATAAAATTAGTTTTATTTGAATATTGTCGACAATAAACTATTTTAATTAATTTTGATGCTTGAGTTTTCGGTAATTTATATTATTTGCAGTTTTGGGTATGTATTTTCCATTGAATTTGTTTCCAATGCTGCAAATTATAAGCAAGCTTAATTACCACGCTTATTTCATATGAGAAACATCGTGCTCACTTAAAAAGATAATCAGTCTATTTTGTTCATAAAATCGCAACGAAACATAGTATATACCACAAGTGCCTCGAGTTGTCAATGTCTAATTAATAGATTAAAACAGTTCAAAACATAAAGATACATATGTTAGTCATTTTTATTTTGGGTTTGAAACTCCTTGTCTAGTCGACAATTTCGCCTACCAGTGTGCTTTTGGTTCACAACTTTGCTAACACTATTTTTGCACTTTAAAACACAAAATAAAAATAAAAATGACTAATATAGAATAGCGACGTAGGCATATACGAAATAATTGACAGTCGTTATACTTCGCTGATATAAATAATTACAAAAATTAGTTGAAGTATAATGAGCTTAATCCATCAATAAGCCTTATTGTGGTCGTGCTGTCTGGTGGCAGATGGTAAATGACAGCACCTGAAGAGGATGCCGTCCGTCACCCCGAAACCACGCCCTAATTATAAAGATATGGTTTACTGATATTGTTGACACAGTTCGGAGCCGAAGTAACCTTGAAACCAAAGTGTATCTGCTTTAGTAATTAGGCGACTATGTACTCCATCTGACCGTATATGTTATGTACTGATCATTTTCTGTTTTTTACTATCGCGATTTGCATAAAGTCTCATTCGCCTGCCGTATATATTTCAATTTTAAGTCTGCCGACTTGGCTCCGTCAGATTCGTTTTCTTACAAAGTCCTTTTGACCGCCTATACCGAGGGGTTAGGAAGAATGAAGCCATCTCGCACGCTCTCATATACGAGGTACGTCCAGAAAGTAAGAGTACTCGATTTTCCTAATTAAAAATAAATTGTATTTAAAACAAAGTTACAGGGTTTTGTAGGTAAGTTATTTGTCAGTTATTTTCCACGTAGTCTCCTTCCCGTTCTATGCAGGTTAAGACCCGTGGCACAAGCTTTTTAATGCCCTCCTGAAAGAACTTTCTCGCCATCTTCTTCCAGTTCAGGACTTCTTGTTTCACCTCCTCGTCAGTTGAATTTTTTTCCACCCATGTGAGTCTTCAGGGATGTGAAAAAATGGAAGTCTGAAGGCGTCAAGTCAGGGGAATATGCGGGGTGGTTCAAAATGTCCCAACCAAATGAGTCCAAAAGTGCTTTGGTGGCGTTGGCCGTGTGCGGGCGTTGTCGTGCATCAAGCACACTCTCTTCGTCAACATTTTCCTGCGATTGTTTTGAATTGCTCTCTTGAGTTTTTTAGAGTCTCGCAGTATCGTGCTGCATTTATCGTCTCCATTTAAAGCAAAAATTCGATCAAAATGATCCATTTTCAGTCTCAAAACATAGTGGCCATGATTTTTTGGCCCGAAATTGAAGTTTTGAATTTTTTGGCAGATGGGGAACTGGTGTGCCGCCACTGTGGTGACTGCCGTTTTGTCTCAGGAGTGTAATGAGGTACCCAGGATTCATCTCCAGTTACAAACGAGCTTAGAAAATCCTCACCTTCCAATTCAAATTGCTCAAGGAACTCGCGAGCGCTAGCGACCCAATTCAGTTTGTGCTGTTCTGTCAGTTGTTTTGGGACACATCTTGCGCATAACTTTCGGAATCCCAGCATTTCTGTAATTGTTTCGTGTAAGAGAGATCTGGAGAGTTGTGGTAACATCGCTGAAATTTCATCCAGCGTCAGTCGCCGGTCTGTTTTCTCAATTTTTTGCATCAACTCATCGTTCAAAATTGAAGGTCTTCCACACCTCTGATCGTCATGAACATTCGTTCTGACTTCATTAAACTCACGACACCACTTGAACACGTTCGTTCGGTTCATAAATCCTTCGCCATAAACAGTTTTGACACTTGAAAAAATTCCGGTTGCCGATTTACCTTCAGCGAGAAAGGATCGTATGACAGCGTGCACCTGGCATTTGGCGGGATTTTTTATCGACATATTTCACACAATTAGACACTACGAAGCAAGTTTTTATACTATCAACGTCTTCATTCTGTTCAGGAGAACCCCCACTACTATTCAGTGCTGCCAACCTTGAAAAAAAAAATCATACAGCATGAGAAGGCAACCAGTACTCTTACTTTCTGGACGTACTTCGTATTTTTTTTTCTTTTCTTTAAGACTACATGTTCTTGAATGTGCACGATTTTCATCCTCGCCTATTTATTTTCTAACCGATTCGATAAGAAAATAATGAGATCAGAACGTATACTGACTGTCAAACAAGCAGAGTAATTGTGCAATAAAGTCTTGATAGATCGATTTCTTCATCAATTTAGGCGATTTCCAAATCGAATCTGTGGTTTTCCAAATCATGTTAGTGCTTTTCTAAATCCAATTGGCACTTATCAAATATAAATTTGGTTTGGAAAAGTGCGAATGTGATTCAGAAACCATCCATTTTATTTGTAAAACACTTAAATTGAAAAGAAAGTGCTAGGATTGAAATGAAGGCAATGATACATTTCTTGATTCATCAATCGCGCTAGAAAATGAACAAAATTTCCGGGTTCATAAAAATATTGCAATTCAAAATAAAAATCTGAAATTTCACAGTTCATCCGGAACAGAGGGTATATAGCACCCGGTGATCAACAGATGACAAATGTTTTTTGGTAGTTGACAAATGAATTTGAATTATTTCTCGTTTTGTCACTTCTGAACTTATGCACAAAATATGAATTAGCACAGAACCTCGATCATTGAAATAACAAAAGTGCATTCACTGAAAATCGATCGTCAAGGCATATAATTTTCTTCATCATTCCTTTAGAAACGTGATCCTATGCATTCAGCTATTTTATATATTTACAACGTACAAGCCTCTCTTAAATAGTAAATTATTGTATATAGTTAGCCTAGTTTGCAATATCTTACTTATGAATATACATCCGGATTGGCTGAAATTCCTGAAAGATAGCAGCTCAAACATTTATGAAAGCTTCATCCTCTTAAAATTCATCAAATAATATTTGCATGAAAACATGTCAGCATTAACTCAACTTAATTAACAGAAATTTCGTCGTGCCACCAAGAAGAACAATTTAAATATGTACATTGAAAAACATGTGGGGGTAGAGATAGACAGGTAAAAGTGGTACGCAACCGAATTTTAAGAAAAGTACAACAAGACCGCATCTAAAAGGTAAATGCCACTTTGGCACATATATTAAAGAGACATCTTTTGAAGTTAAAGTACTTTTTATCGTTGATGATTGCAATTACGCATGCAAACTAGTTGGAAAATGTACATTGAAGAAAAAAAACTTGCTGGCCGATTTAAAAGAAGGGTTTTTCAAATTTTCTGCACTAAATTGGAATTTGCAGCCAACACAGATTACTTTTGTAAGTAAAAACTTTTCGGATATAAAAATCATATTAATTTTTCTCTTGAAAATTTGTTGAAAATTCACAAAAACTTTTTTTTTCAAAAGTCGGCCCGCCAAATTTTCATTTAAATCAATTTTATAAGAATGGCAACATTCTCTCCTAAAAACAGCCAAATTTTTAACCTTGTCCATTTTGAAATGCATCATTTTGCATTATTCACTCAACGTAGCCTCATCAGCGTCGCGTCTACTGCATTGCATACAATTTTAATTTATTTAACGCGTAATGCGTTCACGTTAAAATGTTTGTGAATTATTACGACAAACACGCTGACAGAGAGTTGTTAAAAATTAAATTGTCCATACAAAAATGTTTATCTGTTTTTTTTTTCATACACATGTGTGTATGAAAATGATGATTTCATGATGCATAGAATTTGGTCACTTCATTACGAAATGTTGTTGCTGAAGAAGTTTAATGAAAGTTGAACTATAAACGACTTTTCTTCAAGAAAAGTGGCAATAAAACATGAGGCATTACACTTTCACCAAAGATCTTTGCATTGTATTCATTGTTTAGAATAAATAGAAATTGTTAAGTAAGTAGAAAAATAAAACGGCGATACTCTTACATTCGTTCAGTGGATTATGAGTTTAAATTTGATTCTATTTCGATCTAATTTTTAGGAGCGCAACAGTTTTGAATAACCCGAAGAGGGGCTAAGATCTAGTCTTAATTTTCTGGAAAATGTAAGGAACGTACAGTTCTTGATGTTGATGGACAATAACGGTTTCAAAATTTGATAGTGCCAAATAGTTTTATCATATTTTCATATCTCTTATATCCAAGGTTTTTTGATAGATTACGATAATCCACTATGGATGATGTTAGATTACAATTTTAAAGTTAGAAAAAAGTAGGACCATTGTAAGAAAAATATAAATCAATGTAGGTTGCATTTTGTGTTTAAAAAAATATTTCCAACGTAAATGTGCCATGAAAGTGATCCGAATAAACTTTTCCAGCTTATCATAGAAATGTTCAATTTAGTATTGAATATTTGAAATGCATTCTAGAATGCCCAATGCTGACATGTATTTCATCTATTCTTTAGATATCACCTGAATGTTACCAATTAGCCTGCTGGCAATGTTCAAGCAGCAGTCTCCCTGTATTAATTCAATTATGACGAATACTGAACAGGATTCGTTTCCTATTACCTAAACAAACCATCCTTCCATCAAATCACTCCTCAATTAAGCTAGCTCGATAGCACGACTCGCCTTCAGCAATATTTTATGATGTGCCACATGTACAAAGCGATTCAGAAATGTTAAATGGCTCCTTAATTGAATTTTTAAATTCATTTCGGACCCCCAAAGTATACGTCAATTGAGTGGCCGATTGATTGCTTAAAGGACCTCCAGAAGAGACCAAAAACGATGCTTCGAAATGACTAAGCTGAGGGTTTTCTTGTTGGTATCATCGTTTCGATGGTAATGCGTGTGTGAGTCGTTATTGGAATCGTCGTCCTGGTTGCTGCCCCGATTGACGCTAGAAAATCACATTTACTAACGTTTGTTTACTTACAAGTCCTAGAGTACAAGGATGGATATTGGCTGGGAGCGAAGTTGTAGAATGATGTGTTTTTCTTTTGCGAGGCATATATTTACTATGCAACAACTGGGTGTGGAGAACATTGTAAAAGCTATTGTACAGTTAGCAGCGTTCAATTTGAATTTAGCCCTAAGGACATTGTACTGTGTACATAATTTATAGGAGAGATAGGGATCCTTTTCACAAATTGACTTTTTCCTAAAAACAAATTCATGAAACACAGAAAATATGTAACTAAAACATTTAAAGAATTAATGCGCTCAGGAGGTTCATCAAAATAAAAATTTCTTAAAAAATGCAAAATTGATGGTTTTTTTAAAATTGGATCATTTTCTAGATTGGAATCAAAGTTTTCTATATACAGTAGCGGACAAAAGTCTACGGCGTTACCTTATATTGAGGTTCTGGTTACTTGGAAGCTTTAATCAAAAATCCATTCATGCACATTTTTTCAGTAACATAAATATAATTATAAAAAAACGACAACAAAACTTTTCATAGCAAACTTATCGAGAAATTCATAAAAACATGAAAAATTGAATGGACAAAAGTCTACGGCAGTCGGTGCTGGCTGACTTATAAACGAAAAATTTTCAACTAAACCTAACTTTATTTCTTCGAAATTTGTTTATTTGCTATTACTACCATCCAGTACATGTGCAGCTGCATCTCTATTATAGGTTTATCACTAGTTTCGAACTGCAAGGACTGCAAAACATAATCTCGAAAAAAATTTCCAGTGATGTCCGAAATTTGGTCGTCTAGTGTAAAAAAAACAATAAATCGTGCTCGGAAATTGCAAAATTACTGAAACTAAAATGAAGTTGTGTTTACACCATTATCAAAAATTTTGAAAACAGTGGTTCCATTGAAAATAAGCCGCGAACTGGCCGACCGAAAAAGTTTTCGCGCAGACCACATTAGTTCAATTTTAAAAGAAGTGAACAAAAATTCATAAATAAGTGTTCCAAATTTGGCGAAACAAGTGCCTTCGGTAAGTAAAAAGGATGTACATGCAAGAACAATTTTGAGAGCATTAAATTCTACTGGGTTTCAAAGCAGAACTTCATGTAAAAAACATTAATATCCTCAAAAAACCGACTTCAGCGCCTAGAGTTCGCCAGGGCCTATATAAACAAGAACAATGATTTTTGGAATCGAGTCCTTTTTACCGATAAGTCGAAATACATTATGTACGAGTATAATGGTCACAGTAAAATATGGAGAGAAAAGAATACGGCTTTAGAGACTTAAAATCTGATTATTACTGTCAAGCACGGTGGAGATATGGTTTGGGGAGTCATAGCTGCATTTGCGGTCATCAGATTGGCTTTTGTTGAAAATTATATTGACCGCTATGTTTACAAGAACCTGTTGGAACAACATTTAAGGCCATCAATGGAGAAATTGTGCTTTGGAGGGAGCTGGATTTTCCAAAAGGACAATGATCAGAAGCACACAGCACTTTTCGTCAAGGACTGGATGTTGTACTACGCTCCCAGGCAGTTGAAAACGCTACCCTAAAGCTTGGATTTCAACCCAATAGAACATGTATTGGAGCTTTTTAAGCAGAAAATTCGGAATTGTTGCATAAAAAATGAAAATTTGTTGAAGGAAGCGCTAATTACAGCATGTGAGAAAATTACATCCGCAAAAACTGGTCATTTAGTCACCTCTATGCCCCGAAGACTGCAAGCAGTAATTGATGCTAAAGGGAGTCTAACCAAGTATTAAGCCAGCAATTGTTTTTAAAAATTCCGATACGTTTAGTAGGAAATTTTTTGTGTATAAGTCAGCCAACACTGGTTGTCATAGACTTTTGTCTATTCGATTTTTTATGTTTTAATAAATTTCTCTTTAAGTTTGTTATGAAAAGTTTTTGTTTTCTTATAAATATATTAACGTTACTGAAAAAATGTGCATCAATGGATTTTTGATTAAAGCTTCGAATTAACCAGAACCTCAATAAAAGATGTTGCCGTAGACTTTTGTCCGCCACTGTACAAAATACAAACCTTATGATATAGCAAGTTTTAACTGAACTAAGAAGAGGTTTTGAGCGTTTTAGAAGCACGGAACCTTTGAATATCTTTGAACTTTTTTATTTTTATCGATTGAATGACGCTAATTGGAGAATGTGTTCTTCCTGTTGATGATACATGCAAGAAGATATGTTTGGAGAAATTTCTGCAGCCCCGTTTGCAGTCTAAGCTATCAATGTTACTGTTTTTGCATCATTTCTAAATGTTTTCCGCACTATCAGCTTATCTCATTTGATTTTCGAATACCACTTTGAGTGTGAAGCTACCTCAACTATTAAACATGCCTTCCTTAAATATCCACTGATTTAATTGGGTCATCTCAAACTTAAGCATCGACTTCTCAAATATGGACACCATTATTTCTAGAATGGATTGACAGAATCACAGGACACATCACCCAATTGTCCCCTAAACTCCCTTGTCTATCGACTATAAAATCCAACTGCATTCGTCCCCAACTACCTATTCACTGACATCCCTATTTCCGAGTAGCTGCTAGATTGTAAAGTACAGCTAGATGGGCTAATTCTCGTCCTGAAACACAATGATAAATAGAAAATGAGCAAATTGTGTTTGGCGGCCATAGAACAGGATCATGTCGGGAACAGGGAACTTTTCGATATGACTCGCAGCTAAATGTCCTTCTCAGATGTGGAAACGATGCTGATAATGTGGACGCAAGGGGTGGACGAAAGTGTACAGGGTGTGGAATGACAAGCACGCAAAATGGCAGAACATATTAATAATAGCGAATGGAGCAGGAAGGAATCGGTAAGTAGGTAATGGAGGGAAGTAGAGTAGAGCGAATTATTCGAGAATGGCAAGTGAGAGGGCCGACATGACAAGGGCGTCTGTCCATTCGTGTCGGATAGGATACCATTTGCTAGATTCAATATGAGGATTGTGTTTGGAACGACAATAGTACCGAAGTAATTTAACCTAGCTCCAGAATAAAGTTCTTATTATTGAATGGCAACGAAAAAAGTTTATTCGACAAGAAATAATTTGATTGGGAACAATTTAAGAAGTTAAAACTTTAGATTAGGTGGAAATGTGAGGGAGGCATTCAATTATTTTGTGAATGAATGGTTTTAAGTGGGAAACACTTAGCCTCTACGTGATATTCTAGGGCAATTTTAATTTTGTGAAATCGCCTGAATCTAATTATTGTTTGGGAAGTTTTCTGTTCTTGTCAGCTTCAATTTTATCGATCAGTAGAAACTACAAAGGTTCGATAAATCAGTCTCAGCAGAAGTCTTTTTATTCATTTTTTTCAATTGTTGGCACACAGTATGAAGCCATTCGTTCCAACTCAAATCAATTCAAAAAATATATTTAATCAGACGAATCTGAAAGTTAAAACCAAAAATAAAACCTCATCAGCATGACAGCGAGCATTTCATTAATGAATAAACCACTTCAGAACAAAAACGAAAGGAAACGTAAAGTCCAATTGGACATCTGCTTAAGAAGAAACCGGTATCGTCACTTTCAATTAAAAAAGATAGTCAAGTAATTGGCGAAGACTTATACGTTCGCTTTGCAGCCATACAGTAACTTCGCATCCATAATATCAAACGTAGTTTCCAGTCATAACATATCTCATCAGTATCATTACAAAGACGGCAAAGACGTGATCATGGATGTTAAGTTGATCAGGAATTATGTCAATTAGGAAACCACTACCTGGTACAAGATTATGCGTCATTCTTTTGGACATAGTTTTGTTCTGGTAATACGTTAAAATATCATGACGAACAAAAGGATTTGAATTAGTAACAAATTAGTGGGAGTTCTATTGCTTAGAAATGAATGTTGATTATGCGAAAGCAATTCAAACAGGAACGTCTAATCAAGTATCGTGGAGCGTCCAATCTAAGTATCTTATTTTGCAGGCAAATATGAAAGCTTGTCAACATTAGGATTTATTTTCTTATGTCCTGACAAAAAATTAGAATCAATGCTACAAATTTCCAATTTGATCCCGTTCGATTGCCATGTGAGCAAACTAAAAATTATTTTTCAAAAATAATGCAATCCTTCAGAATAGCAAATTTGGTTTGGTTTTCCTTGGGCACAACTAAATTTTATACAGATATACACTTTCCAACAAAGGACATGTTAAGTGTGTTTCTTCGAAGAAAATAGAAAATAGTGTAACTTTGATTAAACAAATTATACAGTAGAGCGTTAAGAGGGTAAATACGTGTAATTTTTTTTTAAAAATCCTAATTTCAGATTGATTTAAAAAATATATGTTGTTTATTTAGAAGATTTTAAACACAAAATCCTTAAAGTATATGTCTCAAAGTACTTGAAAATATTTTTTTATAATTTTTGAACACAAAATGGCGGCGATGTGAGCGAATGAAAAAAACACCTCAAAAAATGCCTCGTACAACTTAACGTCATTTCCGGAGATCCTGCAACATTCAGAAGAAGAAAAATATGTAATTAAGATGTATAGTTCATAGTTTGACCAATAAAATTTATATAAAAAATGAAATTTTTGCATTAAATTTAAGTTAAACAAAAAAATCGATAATTTTTCCAAAAAATCGCGTTTTAAACAGTAATAACCAAATTATTTATCAAAAATTACAAAAACATGTAAATTCAATGAGAAGATAATAGTCTTTTGTAGATGTGGTATAAATTTGAGCCGGATCGCTTCAATATTTTTTGAGATATTTTGTACGGAAGTTGAAAAAGTACTACTTTGAGAAAAACGCGTTTAAAGTTTGCAGTAGATAAAAACCATTGATTTTTAGTTTTTATTATAACATTCATTAGTCAGCCATTCCAAGTCCAATTTCCTTAGAATTTCATATTTATAAGAATATGGTAATACACAATTTGACCACCGCCCATAGCGCCGGAGAAAAAGTAAGCAGGGACGCACGGCAGGTCTGCCGTGCAATGGCCAAACCGTCTAACTGCAGTTTCCTCGATATCGAGATAAATGGCTTCAAACATTTCGCGTGAAAACGCTTCCGCATTTCCCCTGTCTTGCCTACATTACCAATGCATGGGGAATGGTATAATTAGCTTAAGTTCAATTTCCTGGGATCCCCGATGATGGCGTTTGGGCTCCATCTTGAAATCCCAGGAAATTGGACTTAAGCTAATCATACTATTTCCCACGCATTGCAATAAAAAAAATTCTACCTTTTGAAACTGCACGATCAAACTCCCAATTGACTGGACTAGATATGCAACCGAAAATGGAACTAAATGCTTATAGACGTTTATTTTCCTTCTGATTTGTATAGCTGAACAATGGACAAACCGTCTCAAGGACTTTAGATGGTTTGCCACTTGTTTTTTATGTGAAATTGGCAGCAAGATGTATTATAGATGGAATGGCCAGGGTCATAACTCTTGAAGGAGAGGGAAATGAAACAAAATGTTAAGCTCATATGAAAGAAGGTAAGGTATAATGTCGCTAAACGCACATATCTCAAAATCTTGAAAAATGTCATTTAGACGGTTTGGCCATTGCACGGCAGAGGTGTGCTCGACTTACTGGGAAATGCCGCGCTGCCTCGAGAACTAATAGGAATATCGCTTCAAAACTTTTTTTGGCGTATTCTTAGAGTATTTGGAACATTTTAATGTAAGAAAGAAAAAATCTTTGGGTGTGAATTTCGAGATGTAGGTGTTGCATTTGGGATAACGGCTAAATAATCTTCAATAGCACAACCTCCGTACGCTGACGGACTACTCTCTTGTCTCAGTGTCATTGATTTGATGTTTTGATCTGTTAGCTGTGATATTTTTTGACGTCAGTACGTAAGAGCTAAATCTTGTGGATATGGCTTTCAAGCTAGTGCAATAGCTGTCTTCGTCCCAGTGAAACTTTAACAGACCTCGTAGTACGCTCGATCTTGCTGCCATTACTCTAGTCGTGTAGGTTTAGCTGAGTTTTTACTCCTGATCCCTTACATGACTCTGAGCCCACATCCTCAAAAAGTTACGCCCCTCTAGTATCTGCCTACCAACTTTCGCTGTCCCAATCCCGTTCTAGCCATCGTGGTGACAATATCGAAATCGATCCGGACGAAAACGACCCACGTAGGCAGACGACGGTAGGTATTTTTTCCGTTTATTCGTATAAAAGTGTCACGCCACGTGTCAAATATTGGCTTTTTATTGATTTCATTACTAATTTTTGAATTATTATATTTTTACTACCGTTTTTACTACGAAATTTAAAACCAAATTATTGACCATTTTGAGGTTGCAAACTTAAGAGTTTTTTAAAAATAATTGAATGCGGTATTTCTTGAAAGCAACACTCTTCCCCTTTAATTTTCTTTATTTTCGTTTCGACATCTTTATTCGTCTTAAAGTTATGATTGTTTAGTGAACAAACGCACTTCTTTCATTTTTTTGATAAAAAATATTAAAAAAATCTACTTGTTGATAATTTTCTGGTTGATACTTCAAGCTAAAGGTTTGAAGGACCTCCATTAATTTTTTCAATTTTTTTGCAGCACTTTGACAGCTTGAAAAAACGGCAAGACGAAAACGACCCATGTAGGCAGATCGAAGGTGCTGCCCATTTGCAATGAGTTCTAACTCAAAAGACGGCGTAAATTTACTCAGTCTAAAAGCAAAGTGAACGCAGGCGCCCAAACGTTTTTCTGAGAAGAAGACCTGGCACGTCCGATTGGACGAAAATAAACCAACCTTCTCCTTCTTAGGTGTCATCGGCAACAAGGCAACTATGCTAGGAGTAGTTACCTCCTCATGAGTGCCTATTAGTGTATGCAGCACTGCCTAAGAATTTGCGAATAAGCGGACATGTATGTCTGTGTGATGACGTATCTTTCGACACTGCCTCCTTTTCAAGTGGTAAGTGGCAACTTAACCTATAGTAAAGATCTACAAGACAAAAAGGTTACCTACAATCTCCTGAAATCATCAAACCAGTAAACTGAAAGATGGTAAAAATTGCTCTTTTATAAGTGTAAAAGCCCATACTCTGAACGTGGACCTAATTGCGATGAAGCTGGCTGCTGTTTGGGCTGCATCAAGTTAAAAGGAGGAGGAGGAAAGTGTGACCCAAAGCAAAGCTTCGCCAACCTCGCCGAATGACATTGTTGAGCTCATTAAGCTTAGAAACATTGACTTTCCATTGACTAATATCAGTGATCTCAGAAATGGAAAGTGGGAGGCACATATTATTCCTAATAGGAGGTGACTGGCTCCACTGGATTCAACAAATGGGGCGAAAGATCAAGACTTTCTAGCTGTCAACCTGACAAATCAACCAAGCAATCCGTAACAGATACGGCAAGTGAGGTGGCTAAAAAGGTTTCAGCAAACCTGACCGCGGGTGACTCCGATTTAAATCCTCTCTCTGATAACGGAGGAAGTACCATCTCCACTATGAAGTTGACAGAGAATCTTCTCCAATCCAAAAGAAGTCCCTATCTGAATCAGTGGCTTTCCTTTCCAAATATGTTCCAAAAATTTCCTAACACTTCAGTTTTATAAGGGAATGAAGTGTTTATTTACTTGCATGCATAACTGTAAACATGTACAATCGTTCCACTTGATCTCAGTGTTTATTCCATCATACTCCATTCTCTTCATTCTACACATCCTCATAGTTCCATAATAGCCAGCAAAGCGATCAACATCTGTAAGAGTTGCAGCAAAGCTTCCCGAGTCTCGAATTCATCAATAATTTGCCGTGGCATTCAACTTCCGTTTGTTGGAATGGCAGCTCGGTTTTCCTCAATAGGATATGGAAACAACTCAAAAAGCCGGTAGCGTTCCCGGCTTGCGAATCAGCTGTGAAAATTGATGCTAGAAAATTTAGTTGACAAACTAGAGCCTCTTTTTTAGATCGACCTAAAAATTTTATGCCACGAGCCATTACTGAAATCCATATCTTTAAACGAAATCAAATTCCTTAATCAAATTCCTTAATTTCGTATTTGCTTAATATATACATTCCTTGCCAATAAGGTAAAAAACGATACACATAACACAAAAATATAAATATTTCATAACTGATCGTAATTTAAAATGTCTGCAATAGAAAGAATGATTACGGTAGTTTTTCTCTATATGCTCATAATATACTGCTTTGTCTGTTAAGGCTCCATGTCTCTCAAATAATAAGCGGCTTACTCACAGTAATTTTTCACCCCTCGCCACTGATCTGAATAGGAGCTAGATGAGACTGTAATCGGTTGGGACGCTGAGGTGCATAGAGCTCCATCACAGCAGATTTGACCGTACTGCTTCTTCGTCTTGCTCAGAAAAGAGAGCTAGTACTGGCGCAGGAACAAGGTTTGTTGAATCAACATGAGAAGACATAGGACAGTATCGTTCACCGCTATAGTCAAACCAAAACCTTTTATGATAATAACGGCCGGCCTAAAAGGATATTTAAAAGGTAAGAAATCCACCCTCTATGCATGGATATTAGCTTTCCGAAATCGATAAAATCCCATTTTTCAAAAAAATGGAGTTATACTATTTTTTGGTTTCAACAACAAAATGGCTAAATGGCTTCTTATATTGATAATTTGTAGATGCATTGGCTTCAACATTTGAAACGCATAAAGCACCCACGTACGTCTTATGCCAAGTTCATTGGAATATGTAAAACGGCATGTTTAAGACCCAACCAAATGTGGCAAAGATTTGAACAGTTCCTCATTTCACTGTTACACTCTCAGCTGTAGATCCTGTGAAGACGAATTGCTGTACACTTAAAAACCATTTCGACAAAAAAACAACAAGTCTGCTAATGACCTTCGTACCAAAAACTCAACAAAGATCTGAATGGTTGAGCCACATGTGAAATAACATGTAATTCTTCAATCCATCCATGGAGCGTTGCCGGGACAAAAATGCCGCAAAGAAACTTCCTTCGTGTTCAGTTCTCAGAAACATTGAAACATACTGAACTAAAGAAATATAAAATTCAATCAGCTTTGTTGTTTAAAAAAAATTACATACTTCATGACGAAGTCTCAATTTGTGTCGCCTATTCACGGCTTGGCTACCAGATTGTTACATTTTTCGCAAAAAAATACAACACATCTTACAATTGCGTATGACGATTTTGCATGAACGAATTGGCACCATATGTATACGCGGCACGGTATCGCAGGCGCCAACATTCAAAAATACAACAAAATATTAATTTATTTACGATTTTGGGCCAATAAACTTACTTGAATAATGACTTGGAAATGTTTTGATTTTTCAAGCGGATCGAGAAGAATTTTCCGAAGAGTCATTTCGCCAAATGATTTACACATGTTTTGGGGCACTTGGGGCGATTTTTTTTCGCTAGAAACTTTCATGATTCATATGATTGGGGACGATTATATCTGGGGCAAAAATTTGCGTGAGACAAATTTCGGATGTTATTTCCTGTAAGTATAATGGGCAATTTGTATGACAAGCAGAGAATGAGGCAACTGTTTAGAAATTAAAGAAGCCGCACAACTTTTTTTGATACAGTTTTTAGCTACAACCAGCTTGCTGAACTAAAATTGTATTACAAACTATTTTTTTAAATTGTCTTCCAATGTAGGATCCAATAAAAGAGAAAAAAATCATATACAACGCGGGTAGGTAGGAAGTCGTTCTGCCCAGCTTATTTTCATAATGTTTAAATACACAAATACCAGAACCGTGGTACGATGAGTTGGCTACTTGAGAATCAAATCACAGAAAGTTAGTGAAAATCTCCATTTATCTTTCATGTCCATACGATGGATGCCATACCGTCTCCCACTGTATCTTTAACTTAAAAAATTCTCCCTTTTTTTCAACCCCACATTGTGGATTATCCACTAAAATTATGCTTCCTGCTATCTGAATATTGTACATTTGTTTCGGTCTAGTGAATTTGAAATGATAAACTTTCTTATTTATTTATTTCAACATCTTGATGAGTATGCATTCGCAGTCATAAATATTTTTGCAAAGATGATTCGTTGAAAAGTTTGTTGTCAACGACTGGTCTACTTCATTTGAATGAGACATTTTTTAGAGGTCAGGTCAAAGATAATTTAGAATCACATAATGATTCAACTTTTTTCCGCAAATAATATCTTTTCTCGTTAGTTTTCGTTTCCTTCATTCGAATTTATATTCACTTTAACTGAAACAAAATTTTTTTTTGTTTCTACATGTAAATATAAGTATGTACAGAAAGTACTCAAGTACTGATAATTTTTTTATTATTTTCTCGTTCATAAGTACTACATTAATGTCTCGAAAATTGGAATTCAACAAAATTAGTATGTGCCACTTTATACAAAAATATATAAGTATCACCTAAAACATCTGTTCAACATCAAATTAAAGTTAAAATCCAAACCGTTCAATACTGATGTCAATCTGTTTCTAAATATCCACTTTTTGCAATATCTAGTGGTTGGAAATCTTACATCGAAGTCAATAAGAAAATCTTACTATGATTAACATACTTAAACTTCTGTAAAAATTTGAAAAAGAAAAAGAATTATATTTTTACAAACCCCATTAAAAAAAATTTACTCCCACTTTGGAAATAATACACTTCGGTGGATCCTAATTAAATGTTAATCTGCCGGGGCTCACAAGTGTTTTAATCCCTTGTCTTTTCGTTAGTCTAGCGTTGAAGTTCGGAGCTGATCAATGTCGTTTTACAGACATGATGCCATTTTTGGAATGGTACAGAGTAAACTTTACTCCTAGTTACCAATAACGTTTTCTTGTAAACTTTTCATATTTTTCTCTCTCAGTACTATTATTATATTTCGGAATCTTATAAATGACAATGATATAGAAGCATATTTCTTTAAAAATAAAGTAAGTAGTGACAGTGAAGTAAAAGACAACCATGAAGTTGAAGAAAAGTCTGATTCTAGCTCGAGTGAGGACGACTAATCGCACAATATTCCATACAAAGTGGAACAGGTTGCAAACAAAGTTGAAAACAATTTTTGGAAGTTTAGCTTCTTTAACGGAGGTTCTAACGAAAAGTGAGCGAGAGGAGTGAGCCAAGAAAAAGCGTACCGAACGAAAAACCGAACGAAAGTAAGACGAACGCAGTGCGCTATATATACGTTTAAATAAGCGAGGGGGGGAGGGGAGGTGAGCCCAGAAAAAACGTACAGAACGAAAAAGCAAACGCAAAGAAGAAAGGAGAAGGACGTATCGGTCACCATGCAGCGCGTTATATATACGTTCACATGTATATGGTGCACTTTATATACGTATTGTGTTTATTCGTGCACGCTTCTCCTTTCCCCTTTTGTTTACGAATTACGCGCGTCTGTGCTCGCTTGGAATGTTCCTCCTCGTGTATCATGGTAGACGCATCTTATTTCTCGTATAATATAAAATAGCAGTGAACACGTGCGCGTCTAAAAATTCATTTCATTTTTTTTCTCTTTTATCTATCTGTGAACAAATTAACAATCGTGTCAATAATTGGTTAATAATTAATAAATGAATCAGTGTTGTGCATAGTTGAAATGAAATAGACAGTGATGTGTGAAAAATTAACATAATGGCCAGCAGTAGTCAAGATGAAAAATTGATGAAAACTATTGAAACGGCAAACGATTTGAAAGTGATTGAAACTACTGCAATACTTCATGAAACAAAATGTAGGTAAATTTTAATGAAACAAAATGTAGGTCAATTTTAATGACTACTATTTATGAGTGAATTTGCACAACTTATTTAAAAAAGTGTTTAAATCATTGTAAGGAAAATATTTCCAATCAAAAAGTTTGTTTTAAAATTCAAAGTGAGCACAAGACTTAGCAATGATGTGCAAATATAAGAGTAAAGCGATTGGTTCAGTGAGCAGAGGGCCCGACTCTTGCTCACAAAGTAGAAGGTTCAAATCCCCGCTCCCTCTGTTTTTTTTTAGAAATATTTTATTATTCAATATTTTAATTGGAATCGCAAACATTCGTTTCATATTTCACTTACCACAAACCTATTGTATCTTTACTTGAATTTAATTCAGCTGAAAATGTATTGAATTCTGTAGAAAATAGAGTAGAAGTACTGTAAATTACTTTAAGATAAGATAAGATAAAAAAATCATATTTTGTTATATTATATACATCCTAGATTTTTGAATTTGTCACATTAATTACTGAATTTTTCCTGCATTTATATACAACCTTTTAACCTTTACATAATCATTTGCAAAACGAAGCTAAACTTCCTACCAGACACTCCCAGAGTGCCTTACTGCTGTTTTTTCAAAATTGTTATCTTGAATTTTCATTGAAGGTTCTGTTTCAAAAAGATATACATTAGAAATCAGATAATTCAAGTGTCACATCGTCCGCAATGAAATCAATGTCTTTACTAGTTTCAACAAATATATTTTTATAATAAAAAAACTGCAAAATATATTATGATCAAGCAAAAAGTAAATTTTTTCCCAATTCCTTTAACGTAGGGTAAAACAAAGTCAACAAAAATCACTAAGCCGGTGGTGGTAAACTTCGAACGAGTCTATTCATATTTGCATAGCGATAGGAACTTTAGCTACACGGATAGTGGGCAAATGATTTGTAATCTTGCAGTAACATTTTTGGCTGAAAAGTTATGCCGGGTTTTCACGGTGCGTAAATCCACGCAACGCACTCCGCCTATACACGCGGGTCAGAAATTTCAAATTGAATAGACCACTCGAGCAAATCGACGCAGAATTGCGCGTGAGTTCACAGACCGTGGGAAGCCGGCATTAGAAAACCTCATTCATTACGTGATTGTTTCAAATAATAGATGGTATTTTTTAAAGAATATGTGGAATATTTTTTGGTACCAAGAATTCAGACGGACATTACGGTCAGTGATCAAAATTTGGGTATTCGTTTAAAATCTTCAAAATATGTCGCAAATTTTTTCGGATGGTTTTATTCATTTTCGGCTGAAATTTTTCCATTTTGCTCGGGCCTCTAGATACTATATAATATGATTATACATATAATATTAAAAACCGTACACAATTTTTATTAAAAATGAAACCAAACCTTTATTTAAAGCTTTTTTGTATTTTTCTATGGTTCTATGAGTATATGTTTTAGAAAAATTATAAATTCAGGCTTTTAAAACGTTTCTTGCTAGACTTAAGGGGTCTTTTAGGTTACAATTTTTGTAAAATTCAGAACAGTTCGCAGAAATGCACAATTAGCTAGTCAGAAGCTGTATGAAAAAGAGAAAAGAATTTTATGGCCAAGGCATAGCAGAGTAAATGTATTAAGCGTTTTTTTTTTAAAAATCGTAAAAAAAGTAAACGCGATTTTTTCGAATTCATGTTTTTTAAGTTGGCGGACACCATTTAAAAAAACCGATCACTCTGACTTTTTAATATGTTGTTGTTCACATATATGGCTATAGTCGGCAGTGGAATAATTATGATCTGTAGCAAATTTTCCGATTTTCACTCAATTTTCCACCCTCAAAAATAGTTTTTTTTAGAAAAAATTACCGCCATTTTGTTATTTTTTAATGAAAAAACCCATTCCGGCACCTGCCATAGGCACTTAAACAAGGATTAATTTGGCGTTTAGTTTTTGTTTCCCAGATGACTGGATCACATGAAATCACGTTCGCCGTTTTTTATGTTTTTTTAAAATTACGGATAAAAAACAATAAAAAAATCTAAGAAAAATATTTCTGTACACCCAAAGTACCAATTAATATACGTAAAAAAATTTCACAGTGATACCCTTTTTCTTTCTATTGAAAAAATGGTTAAAATATAATTTTTTTTATGAAATTCGTAACCTAAAAGACCCCTTAATAATAGATTTATAATTTACAATTTTAAGGAATTCAATTCCTACTAATTGGAAACCACCGAGTTTACCGAAATATCGATAACATACACGAAAGACATATATTTGTAAATAAATTGGACATTGAATTTTATTTCGCAGCACATACTATACATACATAATTATGTACATGCCATCTCAAAGATGTAAAAAATAGCTTTCTGAACTTTCAAAGCTTATTTATATAAACCAAAGTTCGTTTATTTTAAATAATCGAAGTGCAACCATCAAAACCATCAATCGATTACATTTTAAGTTGAACATCATTTGCATGCCAGTCATGCTCGTACTTCTCAACTATTCTCCTAACGCCTTCATGTTTCCGGAATTCGGTTAGTGCCACCGCATCCTAATCATTACTACACCATTAGTAAGGTCCTTAAAAGCTGATATCACAACATCCAACAAGCCGGATGCCTAATAGACCTATCAATCAAAATGCGCACAGGCTTGTCATCGTTTCACCTTGATTAAGGACTGAGTGCGCTGACATCATCATCCACAGCGCCTCGTCGTCCTTTGGGCGTCAATTTATTTGCTTATTGAAATTGCTTTCCTCCTTCTCGAGACGAATCCAATTCCCTTATCGTACTGAACCACAAACCGGGTCTCTCAGATGCAAGAGCCACAGCAGTTATAGTCAGCCATGGCGGTCAACTGTATTGTAGTTTCAAGCAGTTTGTCTAGTCCTGCAGCAAGGTGGCTCAGTAGGAACTGGGCGGCGGAATTGGATTATATGAGGCTTTTGTTAACGGCAACAACAATCCTGGTGACCTGGCCAAACACCCCTGAAGGCTAACAGGATAGCAGCTGACTGAAGTGATTGGGATAATTCGGCCCAGCCGATTCAATCAAATTATCGAATAAGTGCAGAAAATCCCATGAGTCACCTTTTGTTTTCGTCCTGTTTGCTAAGTTGAATGGATATGCGGTGGAGATGGAGCATTTCGATTTATTTTTCTTGGATAGGTTTCAGGAGGCAGATTGAAAGTCGACGAAAATAAAGCACTGTATCATATGTGTGCAGATTGTATCTGTTGATGTTTTTATAGATAGTGGTAATGAATTTTTTATGATAGTTTGGAAGGGAAACATAATACGCTTTTTTGAAGAATGGCTGAGGATAATCTTTCACTATCATTTTGTCCAATTTTTTCAATGATTTCTAATATTTGGTTTACATAGAGAAGGTTCACATTGAAATATGTATGTGAATTATTAATATGTGTGGCCTAGATACTAAAGCTATTGACTGTAAGCCAAATTGATTATTTTGTCTGGTTTCTATTGAACACAAAAGAGGCATATCTTTAAACATTGTTTTTATCAAATAATCACAGCTTATTATTTCGATTCCAGGAAACTTTCAAGTTCAAAATTACACTCTCATACACACTTACGTATCTACTATTATCTACATTGTTCCCGCATGAATATATCTTTCGCGCACGTTCTTAGTATCTTTGATTGTTTTGCAATCTAAGAATGAATGAATTAAAAGTCGTCAATTTTCTTTGAATGACAAATGTTGTCGTATTGTATGTTAATTCCCATATGTGATAAGATTACATATGAGCATACTATAGATCAGAGACAAGGGAATGTTAATAATGATTTCTTCAGTCGACAAATCTTCTTCTATTTTTCATTAACGGAAGTGTTATTTGTTGAGATTGTTTGATTGTAAATAATTGTTTTACAGACAAGTGAACTGACTTTGTATGCATGCTAATATTTATCAATCGATAAAGAACTTACATATTAGTTTCGTGATTATTCTGCAACATGATAGAAATTTAGGGGTGATCTTTGCACTATATTCATCTCTCAAGAATCATAAATAAAAGAAAACTTTATGTACTGAACCTTTTGTTATATCATTTAGGTAAATGGAGAAAACTTCCTTTTTTATTAAATCATTTCGAAAAAACATTCTACTCTTCAAAGCAAATGCACAGAACAATTAACATATAAAAATATAATACTCATCATTGGAGGTCATTTACTTTTTTTAACTTCCCAGTATATGGGAAGTTCTTGTAATCGCCTCGAAAATCGAAATTGAAATTTTCAACATATCTTTACGTTTTGAGGTCTTTAGAGTATATTTTAAGTGTTTTTAGAAAGAAGTATGTATGTGTGTGTATGTACGTACGTACGTACGTGCGTGCGCTCGCGGACAGTTTTTTACGAGCATAACTGACGTAAACAAAGTCGTTTCGACTTCGTTAAGGTGTCAATCGAAGCGCCTTTGCAATCTTAAGAGCTGATTAGTTTTTGGAAAACTTCAGTCGGGGAGTTTGCTGTTTTGCCCCTTTAAAGGTCATTTCTGTCATGCGTTATATCTCGCGAACCAAACGTACGATTTCCTTCATCAAAATGTCAATCAGCGCGTATTGACATTTATGTCATTCTATCAAGTTTTTAAAAAATTCTTGAAGCCGTTTTTTAATCTAAAAAAAGTGCAAAAAATTAAGGCTTTTTTCAAAAACAATAAATTTTTAACCTTATTTTCAAGCCGAAGTAATTCATGTTTATATAATTTATATACTCTTAACAGTTTTTGTAAAAACAACATCAAAACATTTTGTCATGACTACAAAAAAAAATTAAATAAAAAATAAAAAATAATTAACAGTCATTAACACTATATCTCACCAACTATATATAATATTTGCATCATTAAGGTGTCAATCGACGTGTATTAACATCTTTGTAATTTTTTTAACATTATAAAAATTCGTTTCAGCCGTTTTTTTTCAATTCAATAGAAGAAAACGCGAAAAATTAGGGTTTTTACATGAAAAATATCATTGTAACCTGATTTGCACGACACAGTAATAAATGTTTATAAAATTTAAACATTCTTATCAGTTTTTGAAGAGAAACCGGGAAATATTTTTCCCATGATTCTGAAAAAACTAAAATAAAAATAAAAAATCATTCGAAATTACCATGCAAAGAGGGTTCATACGAATGATATTACTTTATATCTTTTATTCTAAATACATTGTTGTAAATTCAATCAAAGTTTTGAAATATTTGCATAATTTGAGCAGATTTTTAATAGTTTTTGCAGTCTTTTAATTAAAAAAACTGCTTAAATTTTGAAAACCACCAAAATTTCAATCAAATTTGCTTTTGTGGTAATCAACGTTTTGAATGGTAAAATGTTTTATAGTCAATACTTTGCAAGATAATATGCTTTAAAAAGCTTTCATCAAATAAAAAATTGTAGTTTTTAGTAGATTCATTCGTTAGTAATCGTAAGATTTCAATTACTTCCTCCATCATCATTTGTAAAACATTTTACTTTTAACATGCAATTGAACCTATTTTTGACTGCATATTCAAAATTTACCAATAGAATGTATAAAGTAATTAATAATCTCATTGATGTAAAATCGTGAAAAAATATAAATTTAGTGACTATGCTGAAGTCATGGCAATTTTGAACCCAACTATTCAAAATGGTCATCACGTGAAAAATCTCTTCAAGGAGAGTAATAACAAAACCTGCATTCATTTTTGCTAGCGTTCTTTTGTCCTTGAATCATCGATGTGAAAATAACAAATACCGTAGAAAAGGTCCCCACCGACTGATTGATCAAATCAATCCCCCACAATCCGCCAAAAGCCTTACGTAATCAATGGATACTCCCGTAGATGATATGATTAACATTAACTCATTCTTGTCACTGCTATGCATACCTCTCATTATTATTACTTAAAGTATTATTATTTTCAAAATTATTATTGTGTTTAATATTTTTAATGTTATCTAGATATTACTGGAAAGTTGACCGTGTGGACCTCAAGGGTCACACTTCACGGCTTGTTTTATAGATGTATTTGAAAGGATAGTTTTGTTTTACGCAAACAATTGGAAAATTCAACAAAAAAAATCCGACACCCTATACGCTCTCATAAAACTATCAATAATAGCTATTCTGCAGCACCACTGGTTAATTTCTTAGCTTTCGGCCGCATATGTGAAAAACCACAAGAATTTTAATGACTCTTTATCCAAATGCCTGAAAAATGTTTTCTGCCTATTATTTACATCACGAGATTTAAATAAAAGATAAATGTCGGGTGTCTGGATAGATCCCCGATAATAAATTGCAAACAAATTAACAAAGTCAAACTTCTTCCGTTTTTCTGCTGGTGAAAATAAATTGGAGAAATTACGACTGCAAATTCACCATATGCTCCTACACTCGATCAGACGCCCGTATGTTCATATGTGCGGAATGTTTAAAATAAAAATTGATTGGGGCTATCATACCCATATAAGCGAAGGTTGCATGTTGCGCTCGTTAATTAGGAAAATCACGCGATTCCGACATTGTGAAAATGCTTGACAAACTGCACGTGGAGTATTCAGAGTAATTAATTAGCAGCTGTGCGGGTGGAAGAATATTGACTAAATCGTTTAAAAGAAATGCGTAAAAATTTCACATAATTTAATTATTTGGCTTACGAAAAATTAATTTCCTGAGATGTATATACGTTTCATTCTTACCTGGAAAGAAAGGAAAACTTTAATTAGTATGTTACAAAGTTTTAAATTTTAAAATATGGTTTTAAATAAGTTAATGCTTGCTGGTTATTCACGCAAAGTGTTTATAATTAAAACATATAAAAAACAAATACCTCTTTCCTAAAAGGTCAATGAACTATTTAACATATGATGTCACTTCCAAAATCTGCCTTGAATTAGAATTGTCTCAAAAATAGATAAAATTTTCGTTGATCTTTTAATAAGTTCCCTTAAAAAAGATACTCGCAAGTGAATACGAAACGAACGCCGATTTAATATTATGTATCACAGAAAAGTATTTTAGCATCTGAAGAAGGTTTCCATGACGGGAGGAAAAACAAGTTGAAATGATATTCCATTTTTTTGAATAATTCAGTCTTCATCAAGCATGAACTGTAACTTTTCCAATTAATGAAGACACCAATAGCTTTTGTTAGTGTGGGTTTTATAGTGGGAACTAGAATCTTTTCCAAACATTTATAGAAGAATAAATAAAATTACATTATAGGATAAGGCTTCCAAATAATATTTATAATTGAAAACATGATGTTTTAGGGCTCTTTTGGATGAGTGAAATAAATTTCATCGTTGATTTAACCCAAAAAATTTTGCTTTTCTAATTTTTCCATCACAATTGGATACATCATCTTTAAAAGACTGATACACTCCGCAACAATAAGATAACAAAATGTATTTCAAGTTCCCGACACAAGAAAAGTAGAAAAAAGCCGATTTCTACATATGTGGTATTTTTATTCAATTTGATCCTTAGCAATTTATTTTCACTACTTTTTGAATACAACATCAATTAAGTGGCCGTCTTTTCTGGCCAAAACAAAATGTGCCCTTTTTGCTGCATTTTCCATTATCTTTTCGAGCATCTCGGGCATTATAGCGATCATTTCGGCACGAATGTTTTCCGTGAGCTCGGCCATGCTTTGAGGCTTGTTGGGTTACACTTTGCTTTTCAAATAGCCCCACAAAAAGAAGTCAGAAGGAGTCAAATCTTGAGATCTGGATGGTCACTCAATGTCGCCTTTTTTGACATGTGGCAATTTAAAAGTAAACAAATGCAAATTATCGTTGAAGATTCGCAGCATAGTAGTTCCACTGACATCAAAATGCTGAGCGCGGCAACGATACGACACTTTGACTTCTGGGAAACGCTCACTCTGAGAGTTTTAACCAGTTCTATTCGATCGTCTTGGTCACAGTACGAGGGCGGTTCAATAAGTACCCGTGTTTGAAGACAGAGGATGTTCCTCAGGAAAGTTGGTGTTATCATCGTGTGCTGTCATCTATCAAACGACGCCAAAACAAATTTCAGACTGATTGATAGGTTAGTTTGGATTTGGCAGCCATTCGTGTGAGACGTGTTTCGTGATTTTCGATAAGATAGAAAACGAGCAGTATCCTTCGGTAATTCGTTTTTGTTTTTGGATGGAAAAAATGCGAGGAGGTGAAAGCAAAGTTGGATGCTGTTTATGGGGACACTTCGCCATCTATGACAACCGTCAGATTTTGGTTCAACGAATTCAAACGTGGGCGAACATCCGTTTTGATGAGCAGCGACCAGGACGACCGGCAGACGTGGTTACCGAGGAAATCATTGAAAAAGTCCACGACATGATTCTCGCTGATCGACGAACGAAAGTGCGCGAAGTATCAAAAGCCGTAGGTGTGTCGGTCGGAACGGCAATTAATATTTTACATGATAAATTGGCGATGAAAAAATTGTCGGCCCGATGGGTGCCGCGATTGCTCACGGTGGACAACAAGCGGATGCGGCTGTTAACTTCGAAGCAGTGTTTGACGCAATTTAAGCGAGATCCGAAGGACTTTTTGCGTCGAGTTGTCACCGTTGATGAAACCTGGGTTCATCAGTACACACCGGAAACTAAGCAACAATAAAAAAAGGGATTTCTCCCGGTGGATCTGCTCCAAAGAAGGCGACGACGGTCCAATCGGCTAGAAAGGAAACATTACTTCCACAACAGTGGAAGTTATGTTTCCTAGTTTAACTTACACCTTTGCCACTTCTTGAGGGAACAAACATTTCATTTAGATGACTAAGCTAGTAAATTTCCTGCTGCAACGAATGATTCTGTGAAATTCAAGCTTTGGAAAAAATATATAGTACATATGTTTCTGAAAGAACTATCTACCTGCTTATTGGTAGATGTCATGAAGAAGCGAAAATAATCATGTATGGTGTGCGAAGGACATCCCCAGTTTCAATGAAGTCTCATTGTTTGGGCTGGTATTATTGGCGATCATCTTATAGGGTCCAGTATTCTCCTGAACTGTATAATTGGCCAAGGCTTAAAAAGTTCTGGTCCAGTTTGATTTCCTGAATAAAATCCACTGGACTATTTCTTCTTGAGGCAGGATTTAAAAGAATTAGGTTACACAAAACTTTTGATACTTTGGATTAACTTTCATTCAAAAAAGCAAGCTGTGCTTAAATAACAAGCAAAATGATGTTAATCGACCCTGAAACGTGGTTTTAAAACGAGAGCCATTTCATGTTTGATTGTGGGTAGTAAGCTGTTAAATACAGTCAAAACGTATAATTGTTTCAATATCCACCGAGTTCAGGTATCCACTAAAACCTTTTTGTGCGTGAGAAAATTGAATAATTTCATTTAGTGCGACATCTTTCATTCTCTCTGTCTGGTAATTTGTGGACATTCTGTATTGTAAAATTATAATTTCCTGCAACACTTTCCAATTTCAGCTCATTAAGACACTTTCTTTGTTTGTAGACATTTCTATTTCATATACTCTCACTATTTAGTTCAACATTATTGCGTTCCTTACCTTAATATGTATTGCATAATCCTCTTGAAAAAAATTAAGCATTAAACACAACACCAAATTCAAGTTATCGTTCTTATTTTCAACAGCAATAAGCACGTTTCTAGCATTATTTCTGGGATCCAATTAAGCAAGATTTTATCAAAATGATCTGAAAAACCGTCAACCACAAAACCGGCGACCTATTCAATTCACTGTTACTGTCCTGAACTCGAAAAAAACTTTAAAGAGTTCTTAAAGACACGAATGTTCTCCTTATCAATAGGACCTTTTTTACACCTAGCTACGCGTTACCCACCGACACCAACACTGATTTCTTCGCGTTAGTTGCCCGGAAATGTTGTCCCCAACCCAAACAACGATACCCACATTTCGATTAGTGTCCGTAATTTTGGGTGACGTGAGAATCCAAAAAAGTATCACACCTTGATAGGCAGATGATCCTGCTTATGAACATTTGGTATTTCCAGGGAAACAACAGTGTGCGCCTAAAGATATTCGGGCTTAATAAAGAAGCAATTTAATCAAAAAGGCTTTGAGCTTAAGCAATTAAAGATTATGCCAATTTTCGCCACCTTGCTTGAACTGCTTTAATTTTTTTTCGAATAAAAACCATTGGTTTGAAAATAATTACGGATGGCTCAATATCCAAGTCAATGCAATGAATTTCTATCAAGTGTTAATACAGTGAGAATCAGCATTCTTTTTGCAGCACTGATTCAAAACTCTGCATTAATATCGCGAATAGCCATAGCAACTTTCTTTCATAATAATCGTGGTCAAAAGGACATTCACATCACCACGACGAACGAACCAGATAAACGACAGTCTGCTTGACGGCAGTTTTTCATACAGGAATGTCAAGCTTACACTATGCCATGTGAAAAGGACATTAAAGAGAATTCTGTTTAGATAAGTTAGCAGTTTCCGTCATTTCCATCTTTCTTCCGTGTTTACTTGTTGTTTTTCACCCGAAAAAATATAAGGAACACTAATGACAAGGGGGTGGTATCAAATTTGCTCGACATCTACAAGACAACACCTCTGAAACTTGTTGTCCTCGTTTGTGACCGAAACAGACGAAGACATGATGTTGTTGATGTCATGACTATAACAGCTATACGACACATACCTGGTTGTATGAAGTCAAGTGAGGTGTTGCTAGACAAGAAAATAATAGAAGTAAACAAAAAGGAAACCTTGTTTCGATGAGGAAATGTTGGGCATCCTGTATTAATATGTCTGGGTGATGATGTGAGGAATTACGTTTTGTAGAACAAATTATTGTCAGGGACTATGTGTTTCTGTTTTCATAAATCTTGGAGTAGGAGTAGAGTGTCCCTGGCTGAATAACGTGAACAATACTGAACATGTACAAGTAGGCAGCTCAATTGTTTCGGATGGCAAAATCTATGAGATCTTTCGTTTCTTTCGAAAATCACTCTGATTGTTCCTAACTCAAAAAAATTAAAAATGAACATTCGAAAAACTTACTGTATTCAGTTTGTGTTATTTAACAATTTTACTTTGCATTATTCTTATTCACTAAGTCTTCAGTTCTTCAGTAAGTGTTCCAATTTCACTAGAATAAACCCTGCAAACTCGTCAATGTATGCTGCCCTCATCTATCGTAAATATATCGTATTGTACTATCTGAAGTGTATGTTCGTCCAAACACAAATAAACTTAGATATGTAAGTAAGATAAGTATTTGGGTGTTACTACATATTGGCTAGGGTAGTATAACATTTTAGTTAAGACGAACTTCTGTTTTGTTGACAATAGAAGACTAAGTGATGCCTTCAATGCTTTTAGGTGTTATTTACACTATTAGTCCAGTCAATTGGGAGTTTGACCGTGCATTTTCACAACGCAGAAATTTTTTTATTGCAATGCGTGAGGAATGGTATAATTAGCTTAAGTTCAATTTCCTGAGATCCCGATGATGGCGTTTGGGCTCTATCTTGAAAACAAAAGAAAGTGGGACACCCCCATATCTTCCAAACCGTGGCTTCCACAAGAAAGTTGTGTATGGCAAAATTGCGAAGAATGCAATTTTTAGCAAGTCATCCATACATAACTTCTGCGTGGTGTCAATAATAAAAATGATACAAACAAAAAACCGTACCCAAAAAGGGGGAAATAACTTTCGGGCGCCACAACTTTTTTAATTTCACGTTTAACGCGAAACACGTTGGGATACTTTTCTAAGATAATTTTGTCACAAATCGTTTGCGGTATTGATTGTTCCAATCACTGCACATTAACGGGAGTTATTCCATCCCAAAGGGGAGAAAGTCGCGTGAAAAACCCGTTTTTAGGCCAAATAATCGGCTTTTGATGGCGAACCCCCCGTTGCGAAACTCGCAGAGCATTTTGGAAGGCAGCCTGATGTTTGACGCAATGTGTAGTATGTCTTGCTGTGAGCTTAAATCTAAGTTTCTGGGGTCGCAGCCCCAATCCTCTGGGCTCCATCTTGGAAACAAAAAATAGTGGGACATCCCCCTATTTCCGAAACCATGGCTCCCACAAGAAAGTTGAATATGGCAAACTTGGGAAGAATTTAATTTGCAGCAAGTCGTGCATACATCACTTTTACGTGGCTTCAACAATAAAAGAGTTCCCCTTAAAAGGAGGGAACATTTTTCGAGCGTCACAGCTTCATTGTTTTCACTTTAACCCCAAAACACATTGAAAATAACTTTAAGGCAATTTTGTTGCAAGTCGTTTGCGGTATTGTTCGTTTTGATCGCTGTACACTGGCGGGAGCGAGCTATTGCATCCCAAAGGAGAGAAAGTCAAACGCATTTTTAGGCCAAATAATCGGATTCCGACGGCAAACCCCCCATTGCAAAACTCACGGAGCATTTTAGTGGGCAGAATTTTTTAATTACAATGAGTAGTAGGCCTTTATGTGAGCCTAAATTGAAGTTTCTGGGGTGGCAGCTCCAATCCCCTTGGTGCCATCTTGAGAACAAAAAAAAAAGTGGGACGGCCCCATATCTTGGAAAGCACCGCTCCCACAAAAAAGTTTAATACGACAAACTTGTGTAAAATCCAATTTTCAGTAAATTGTGGATACATCATTTTCAGGTGCTGTCAATATTAAAAGAGTTACACGCCAAAAACGACGTTGAAAAGGGGGGATCATTTTTCGCGCGCCACAACTTCTTGGTGTCCCCTATTACGGCGAAATTCGTCCGAAAATAACTTTTAGGCAGTTTTATCACCAAGCGTTTGCGGTATTGCTTGTTTCGGTCACTGTGCCATGTCGGGAGTTATTTTGTCTCGAAGAGGGACAAGTCATAGGAAAAAGGCATTTAGGACCACATAAACAGGTGTTTTTTTTTAATTTAATTTAAATTAATGGTTACCGAGACATTCAATTTGCTTATTAGCAAAAAAATGTTTATAATTTCAAAAAAAATCCTGATGCCGCTCTAATAATTCGATTTTAGTTTTGTAAAATGCATTCAATGCTTGAAGTGCTCTTCTATATGTAAAAAAATTCAAACTTCTATGGGCTTTAGTTTCTGACATGCAAGATTTCAAATTTTTTTTGAATTTTTTGCAATAAATTTTGATGGGCAAGCTGTTTTGTGAAATCTACTGATTCGATTTTGATGAAAATTTGTGTGCTGTTTTATTCTATTATAAATATTTTTTGAGGGAACTATGAAGGTCCTAAGTTTATTCGACATGGTAAAAAAAATAAGAAACGAGTTTTCCCCTATTTTTTTAATTATTGATATTTTGCGGCAAGGGCTAAATGTTTGAGAATTTTAAATAAATCCTATCTTGTAGGAAATTTTATCACGCAACTTTGGAATGAACCGTTTTAAAGTTAGGAGTGAGACAATCAGGAAAAACACGATTTTTGTTTAAATTTTTAAACATTTCGATTTTTTTAATGTTCCCGACTTTTTTGAGGAGCATACATATATTATTGTTATACGAGTTATTCCACAACTTTTCCTGTAAAAATCAGCGTGCTCCCGCTCAACGGCCAACTGAAAACAGATCCGCCCTGATCTAAAAGGCATTCTTAAGTAAAATGGTCACAAATCTGTTAACTTTTCAAGCTTAAAAATAAACTTAAGGAAGATGGCTGGATTATTTTTTCTGATTCACTTGCAATGTGTACATATTAAGTTGACTTTAAACATATCATCAATTAAGTCGTCGACATTAATGTTTTTTTTTCATTTTAGTAACTCCGATGCTTTGTTGATGTTTATTTTAGATCTTTTAACATGTTCTCTTTTATTAATGAATTTAGTGTTGTAAAAATGCATTTCAACTTGAATTGATTAAAAAGCAAATAGCAATGAAACTCCACCGCATCTTATCTTGTACCATTTTAACATTCTTTTGTGCCTATATATTCATTACATAATAATCGCACTAGATATTTCTTGGATTGTATTCTATTTACTATTAGAAGTATAAAAGACTTGTTTAAATTATTAAACTCCTAGAATATTGTGATAAGTATCCCGCTATTAAAATGAAAAGTAATTCTATTTTATTGATCCATCAAATATGGTCTGAATTTTGAACATGTTCCCCTATTCACATTTAATGTCACAAACTATAATTCAGTAGAGCCTAAAATGTAAAGAATCATAAAGTTAAAACCATTTGCGTATTATCATAAAATTTTGACACAAAAAGAAACATCAAAAATCCATAAAACTATACATATAATCAGTTGTAAATGGTAAAATAAACTGGGTCAAAAATAGGATATTGTAAATGGCCGTACCCAAATTGTTCAGCATCTAAAATTCTTAAATTCCAGTCAAAAAAACAGGATGTTGAAGTTTATGATCCAAAGATCACCAGCAATTAATCTTCATCGTCAATTTGATTGTTTAGGGCCACATCTTTCGTCCCGACTCAAGTGTAGTGATAACATTAAAAAGTTTTCTTTTTTAAATAGTCCTCTTGTGGCATACACCCTCTTCATAATTCAGATGATGATTTTTCTAAATTTAGCAAAATATGCCTGGGATAAAATTTAGGGAACATACATTCGTGTGGATGAATGCAGTTCGAAATGCAAGATACAATTTCGGATGTAGAAGACATCCAGCCGACATAGCATACCAATTTTACTTCACTAATTTTATGAGAGTTTTATGATTGAGTTGTCGCGCAGTCAGAAATACACGCTTTTTCGATTGAATTCAAAAGCATTTGAATTGGAGAATGAAAAAGAAATGTTTAAGCAACAGCTGAAACTAAAAATATTTTCTAGATACCGAAGATTATCGGTCATTCTCTGTGGACATAGTTTTTCATTCGTGGTGTATGTCTTGAGGATAACTTTAATAGAGCAAAGGATCTTCAGAAAAAAGTTCTGATTCTTTTTATTTTTTTCAGTACGCATTCTAATTGGACTTTAATGGCCATGCACCAATCAATCAACAACTATTGCCAGATGTGAGCCTCTAAGTACTCATAATTATCATATTCCCGCCTCGTGAGTACTTACAGTAGAGGAAGGAAGCAGCCAAGAAATTATCTTTCCCGATTTATCTTTTGACATATACAATTTCTTGTGTCCCATTTAAGAAAACAGAACCCGTTCCAAGTGCTCCAAATGGAGAGATTGTGCAGCTGCTACCTTTGCTGAGGTTATATCTTTGCCTGAAAAAAAAGTATTTCTACACTTTGTCCTCACGCTTCCACGGTCTTTTCGCTTTTGCATGCTGTACCGCCGCTGCTGGCTGTGATTTTCTTTCACTAATAAACCACTACTGTCGAATAAATGAAATCTTTGTGTATTCCTACAATTATACTTTTACGCTTGAAAGAGATCCGCTAGCTACGTAGATACATCTGCTACCACCACCCGTCAACATTCTGAACTGTAAGTGGCCAAGCACAAAAGGTGAGAAGGATTCGTCTTGTGTATGAAGAAGTTTTTCCTGTCTATTATTTTGTGGAGAAGACTTGAATCTTTTCTTATGTGAAGGGTTCAAGAAAAGATTTGAGTGCTTAAGACGGCGAGATATCTTTAATATGGGTACAGAGTGGTTTTGAATTAGACTGGAAGCTGGCATGAAAATGGTGAAATTTTTTCATAAAGTGATGGAGAAGCTTTTTTAGTTTATGGGCTGTCCGTCACAAATTTGTGACTTTGGACTGAACAGCACGCAATGATCATACAGTAGTACTATCAATCAAGAAAATATACGGAAAAAGTCCAAAATAAAAATTAAATACTTAAAAATATCATTATAAATGAAATTCCAAAAGTTTCCATCGGTCTGAAGTTTTTTCAATGTTGAAGGCATCAAAAATCGACTATTTGCAAATATCTCATAAAAAACAGAGCTTTTGCAAATCCATCAACTACAAGTTTGTAGGTCATGCAATTTCCTACCTAAAATTCACAATTTATTTCTCTACGGATATTAATTCATAAGAAATAGCGATACCAAAAGTTTCTACATCAAACCTGCCGTGCTAATAAAAAAGGGTGTGGACGCCAAAAATCTAAATTTACGATAAGAGCATTTACGAAAATATTAAAAGTACCACCATGGTTTGGCGAAATCAAAAAGAAATGATAACAAGCCGCGAGGTGCGACCCTTGAGGTCCACACGATCAACTTCCCAGTAATATCTACATAAACATCAACAACATTACAACAATGAGAGGTAATAGTAACAGGAATGAGTTAATATGAATCATATCGTCTACGGGAGGGTCCATTGATTATGTAAGGTTTTTGGTCGATGAGGACAGATTGAATATTCACGCGGATCAATCGGTGAGGGCCTTTTTGGCGTTGAAAAATTTTGTTGGTTTTCAAAATTTAAGCAATTTTTTTTAATTAAAAACTATAAAAACTATTAAAAATCTGCTCAAATTATGCAAATATCCTAAAACTTTGATTGAATTTACAACATTTTTTTAGAATAAAATATATAAAGTAATAGCACTCGTATGAACCCTCTTTACATGGTAATTTTGAACGATTTATTTATTTTTAATTTAGTTTTTTCACAATCATGGAATAAAATTTTGCCGGTTTCTCTCTAAAAACTGATAAGAATGTATACATTTTATAAACTGGATCACTGTGCTGTGCAAATCAAGTAAAAAAATATTTTCTATGAAAAAAACCATAATTTTTCGCATTTTCTTCTATTAAATTGAAAAAACCGGCTAAAACGAATTATTATAATGTTAGAAACTTCACAAAGATGTTAATACACGTCAACTGACACCTTAATGATGCAAATATTATATCTGGCTCGTGAGATATAGTGAATGATAAAAATGACCTTGAAAATCATGATGATTTTTAATGATTTTTTATTTTTAATTTAATTTTTTAAGTAATCATGAGAAAAAGTTTTGATTGTGTTTCTACAAACATTGTTTGGAGTATATAAATTTTATAAACATTGATTACTATATTTCGTAAATCAGGTTAAAAATTTATTGTTTATGAAAAAAGTCTAATTTTTTGCACTTTTTTTTTCTTAAATTAAAAAACGGCTCCAAAGATTTTTTAAAAATGCGAAAAATTTACAAAAATATTATTACGCGTTCATTGACACCTAAATAATGCAAATTCTATGTTTGGTTCGCAAGATATAACGCATCACAGAAATGACCTTGAAGATCATGATGACTGTTAATGATTTTTTATTTTTTATTTGATTTTTTTCGTAGTCATGAGAAAAAATTTTGATGACATTTTCTAAAAAACCGTTTGGAGTATATAAATTATATAAAGATTGATTACTTGGACTTGACAATAAGGTTAAAAATTTATTGTTTTTGAAAAAAATCACAATTTTTTGCACTTTTTTTTTAAAAATTAAAAAAACGGCTCCAACAATTTTTTACAAAATTTTAAAGATTCATTCAAATTTTAATACGCGTCAATTTACACCTTAACCATGCAAATCGTATGTTTAGTTCGCGAGATATGGATAACGCACGACAGAAATGACCTTGAAAATCATGATGCCTGTTAATGATTTTTTATTTTTTATTTAATTTTTTACGTAATCATGAGAAAAAGTTGTGATGTTGTTTTTACAAGCATTGCTTTAAATATATAAATTTTATAAAAATTGAATACTATCTTTCGTGAATCAGGTTAAAAATTAATATTGTTTTTAAAAAAATCTAATTTTTTGCACTTTTTTTATTAAACTAAAAAACAGCTCCAACGTTTTTTTTCAAAATGTGATAGATTTACACAAATACTTATACGCGTCGATTGACACCTTAATCATGCAAATCGTATGTTTGGTTCGCGAGATATAACGCATGACAGAAATGACCTTCAAAGGGTCAAAACAACAAACCCCCCGACCGAAGTGTCCGAAAAACTAATCAGCTCTTAAAATTGCAAAGACGCTTCGATTGACACCTTAACGAAGTCGATACGACTTTGTTTACGTGAGTTATGCTCGTAGAAAAAAGTGTCCACGAACGTACAGACGTACGTACGTACGTACACACACACCCACACACACACACGTCTCCCTTTCTAAAAACACTTTATATATACTCTATAGACCTCAAAACGTAAAGAAATGTTGAAAATTTCAATTTCGATTTTCGAGGCGATTACAAGAACTTCCCATATACTGGGAAGTTAAAAAGGACTTTGTTTTTGGAAAGTTCATTCAGTCACAAATACCAATCGCAGCTCATTTTCCATGCAAAAAAATCACACTACTTACTATGAAGAAAAACTATGAATTTTTCAGTTTACGATCAGTAGTATAAAATCTTTTTTAAATTGCAATCGTTGCTGCATTTTTAACAATTCAATGATTTATAAGTTATTTCCACTTGCAGTTGAATAACATATCTGGTTCCTTACATTTTCAGTAGCTATTGAAGAGTTGAAAGATTTAATGAAATCTCTATTGGATGGGATTCAATGACTCCTGTAATTTTCAAGGCAGGAGTCGTATTAAAGAGGCTGATCCAATTTTTGTAAACATGATTGTAGCATTCCATTTTTTTCAACGTTGGGAGGTGGAATTCTTCAAAAGATACCGATCAGCTCCTGCCTCTCATCGAATTTATATGTAGATCCCAAATGTTATCCTTTCAACACAAGAGATAAAAGACACAGTTTATAGACGCATTTTGAAAAATCGTTTTAACGTTTTAGAAATTTTAAAAAACACACCTTAAACTCATCTTAAAAATCCAATTTTAATGTAGAGCAAATTCTCAGCTAAAAAATCACGGCAAAACCTTCTCAACGTTCCTGTGCAATGCATTCTCCTTCATTCACTTGCGGTAAAATCCAATGGCGATATTTCTTTCATCCGAAGTGTGTCACTGAATAAATTTCGTAATCCGAGATGACATCCCCAGAAGTATTATCTTACCCGTTTCACGTCTTTTATTTCTTCTTCGCCCCAAGACCTTTAATGCAGTGAGCTATCAGGACTCGAGTATATTGTACACCCTTGGAAAATTGCGATGTGGATCATCTTTTTTTCGCCACCCAACGCAGGTACTCATCCCTTCGGTCTTTTCATTTTTTGTACCTTATTTTTGCTGTCACTGTTTTTTGCATCCTTCGAGTAATCGATATGGATTTAAATGTCAAGCACCTGCTCTAAGTTATTCGTTGCCTTCTCTTTTTTTCACGATCCACCAAAAGTTATTTTACATTCGTTTTTGTGGACTCGTTTGTCTATAAGATGGCGATGACGACAATGCTATCGACACAAGAAGGATATCCTGATGTTAGCATTTTTCAAGGATATACTTTGGAACTTACAAGTTACTGTGTGTGTGTGTGTGTGTATGCAAAGGCTTTTGATGCAGATTGAATGTAAAACTCTTGGATTGATGTTGTAATTTTTCGGATTGCAGAATGTTTGGTTGTACGAGTCGTTTTGTGTGTTTTCCTGGATTTGATCTTTTCGAATGGATGTAAGGGTTTGCAAAGGTGATTCCATTTTAGGGTGAATGAAGATTGGTGCAGGAAGGCATGTTGCAGGATGAACGATTGCCGTGAAATCGTCGATTTGGCATTTGGAATTGATTTTTAAGATGCTTATAAACAGATGAATGAGACATTTTATGATTATGCAGTTTTGATATTGATGAAAGGATATTTGAAAGAAATTTTGCTGAGTTATTGGTTCGGATTTATGAGAAATCAGCAAAATTGATTTTGTATGAATATATGAAATACAATAGAATTTTATTACAATAAAATAAACAAGTAGACGAGGGCAGTAGTTTCATCATTGTGTTAATCAAAACGAATTCGCATGGCGGCGAGATACGAGATATTTTTAAAAATACTGGCGATGCCTATACACTATTTTCGTTACGTAACCGTGTGAAACAAAAAATCACCCGTTTTGAGAAGAATGAATTGAATTTTTCCTAGTTTTTTGGCTTTCAACAAATGCTTACAGTTTATATTTAAAATATTAATTATACATTTTTCACATACTGACGAGCCTTCTCTTTTTCTTCGCTAGTGCTGTAAATTGAACTAGCGCTACATTTCATTTACAGGTATCCCTCATTTAATACGGTAATTACGTTCTGCGAAAGTTCCGTGTTAATGGAAATCGTGTTAATGGGGACATTTGACTCATATAAAAGGCGGGGTTACGTTACCACCAAAATAAAGGCATCATTTATAACATTTACGATTATATAAAAATTTAATTCCACTCATAAAATCGAAAATAAATTAATAGCTTTTTTCAGAATCCTTTTCGATTATTCTGTCAGATATATCCTGTAATAGAAGCTGTTTCTTCATAGGTGGCTGTTCGTCTTTTTTTTTCTCAATAGCAGACGATCCAACTGATTGCACCACTGAAACGACCGCAATTAATGACTGCTTTCTCCGATTTGATAATTCCTTAAGAAGTTCGATGTAGGATGCCAAATAACTTAGCAAATCACCTCGAAACCTTTAACGTCGATTATCAAAAGGGTCATTTTTATCGAAAAATTCTCTTAATTTATCCGCTAGGTCAAATCCTTCCCTCAAAGTACTTAACGTCATAGGAGCTGCGGAATCACTTTCCGGAGTTACTGAGGTGACAATACCATAATCAAAAGCAGCCACTTATTCTGCTTCGTTCAGACCTGCATCTTGAAACAGCTCCTCAACTTCCGCAATGGTCATGATAATGTTGGTATCCATTGGTATCCGTTTTTGTCTTCAATCCAAATCATTAATAATTTTTCCATGGATTTCATTAAAACATGACGAGCATTAGAAGTCTTATCCGAACTAGGAGAAAACCCAGTAGAAACAGATGCTATAATATTGCTTTTATTTCTCCTTATTGTCCTAATTGTGGCTTCATTTAATTTAAAAATCTTGGCAACTGAAAATGAGTTTTTACCATTTGCAAGACTGTCCAAAAATTTTGTGTTTTGCAAAAGCAAAATGGTGTTTCTTTTCCTAACATCTTCCGACATGTTAGTATGTACGTAATTTCTAAATTGCAGAAAGAATTATGCGTTACAATACAAATTGATTTGACATGAAATACATGTATTATTCATCCTGTTTCAATGCGGCTCGGCCAGAGTAAAAAACTTTTATCATTACACTTTACCTGTAAGACATTTGTCATTCAATTTAAATCTAATCACGTGCCAAATGGCAACTATACGTTACGGGAAATTCACTATTGATTCGGAGTTTAAAAATTAGTGGGTAACATTTGCAGCCCAACTCCTTGTTGCGCCTTCTGTAGCAACAAAACTAAACTGCTTGGATCATCTTTGTTGATCCAAAAAGCAGCAATCATCCTTTATCTTCTACCTTCATATTCATGCGCATTTGACACATCACTATTTCTCTGCAGTAAACGCATGCATGTTAGGATCCCAGTTTCCTACTGTAATTGGCATTTCTACTCAGCCCTTTTTGTTAACACAGACACACTAGTGCAGTCAAAGCGTCCGAATTTTGAAGTAAACCGCGCATTTTTGGGTAGACAGAATTTTGCGATGTGTGGGCAATGGTATATGTAGATAGCTTAAGTTCAAGTTTTTGGGGTCGTAGCTCCTGTCCTTTGGGCTCCATCTTCAAAACAAAAGCAGTTGGGGCATCCTCATATCTCCAAAACCATGGCTCCCACAAGAAAAATGTGTATAGCAAACTTACGTTAAATAAAATGTATAGCAAGTCGTTAATACATCACTTTTACGTTGGGTCAATAATAAAAAAGTTACAAGCCGAAACCACACACAAAAAGGGGGGAACATCTTTCGGGCGCCACAACGTTTTTAATTTCACGTTTAACCCGAAACACAATCAAAACCTATTCCAAGATAATTTTGTCACAAATCGTTTGCGGTATTGATTGTTGCACATTAACTGGAGTTATTCCATCCCAAAGAGGAGAAAGTCCCGTGAAAAACCCGCTTTTAGGCCAAATAATCAGCTTCCGATGGCAAACCCCCCATTGCAAAACTCACGGAGCATTAAGTTTGCCATACACAACTTTCTTGTGGGAGCCATGATGTCCAAGATATGAGGGTGCCCCAACTTCTTTTGTTTTGAAGATGGAGCCCAAAGGACAGGAGCTGCGACCCCAGGAACTTGAACTTAAGCTATCTATACCATTGCCCACGCATTGCATTAAAAAAATTTCTGCCTACCCAAAATGCACGGTCAAACTCCCAATTGACTGTACTACACTTATTTAAATTGTCTTTACAGCGGTGGTTCCTTTTTTGTCGCGGTTTACTATGACGATATCCATACAAGAAGAAAACCTTGTCTTTCATCCTATAAATGGAAACTATCTTACCAATAAGCAAGATTTTCGCTTGGTTTATGGTAATATTAATTAAAATGTATTATACAATGCGGATTCGGCGATTATGTACATACATATTCAAATTTTTATACCGCGTTAAAGTGAATGTAGTCGTGTTAATGGAGGGTATGGGCACAAGCTTGAATTCGTATTAAAACGAAACCGTGTTAATTGAGGGATACCTGTATTAACCATTATTGCTATAGTTTAAGTTTTCACACTAACTTTGTTGCATCCTCTGAGCTAATCTCAGTTTTTGTAGTTTTTAAATTATTTGCTAGCATTGTATCAATATCATACATGCGTAACTTTACAAACATGCAACATTTTAAACGAATCGAACCATTGTCAGCAAATAATGAAGCTGATATAAGTAAGCGTATATTATCTTGGCGGCTCATAAAAGAAAAATTTATTGGTTGATATCATTATAAGTTTATGTGTACAAACTGTTATTGAATGTTCGAGGACATTTCCTAATATTTTCCGACAGAAGTCTATATTCGAAGGGCGAAATGTTGTTTCGTAGCATATTTTATCCATGTTAGACGAAACAAAAAGGTCAACTGAAATTGATCTATACTAACTTCCGAATCCATTCTAAATAAAATTACTTCCAAAATAACCTGCTTCGTCGATACCTCGCAAATAAGGATATGTGAGCATGTATTCGAAAGTACCTCGTCCCCTAACTTTGTTCTGCGTGCGTCGCAATTTCTTCCAGCACTTGATTTATCTCTTATAGTCCATCATCAGGACAGCTGCAAATTTGCAATAATAAATGATGCATCTGGCCGATGCAACGCGCAAAAGACTACGCTATCGTCAGTAGGTCGCGGTGCTCAATCTTTTGAAAAAGATGGTAATGTAGTGATTTCAACATTGTTAAAGAACGCGGTGACCAACTGCTGCGGTTACTGCTGATGGTGGAACCTTTACGAAGCCCAGGCAAGCCAAGCCAAGCCACGCCACGCCAAGTCATCATCAGCGTTACTTCCTGCCACGTGATCGGGCAGATGTTTTTCCCTAACTTCTGGTTCTTACATTTATTTAAATTGTGCCACCTCTTAGCAACCTCTTGACTACCTTCATCCCGATCAGGTTTCACAGCCATCATTCAAGAGGGCACGACTTCTGGGCAATCGTTCTTAGCCGCTTGGCTGTAATGAATGCAGCCTTTCAAATGCATCAACAAGGAAACACATTGGGACTCTTTAAGATAACCGCGAAAGTGTTTCTTTTCCTGTTGAATCTTTTCTTCGTCTTTTGGGCTGCCATAATGAGTTCAACAGTCGAATGTGGTTCAATAGAATGGTTTAATGTCTTAAGGATCTTGAAGAAAATTGTAATATATTTCATCTGATATCTGCAGCTCCTTAACTTCAACCCTGCTTTCATAATTGCAGCGACCGTGAAATATGTGTATATTAATCTGTTTTGGAATCTTAAAATTACCAGATATTATTTATCGGCAACTCTGCTGCGGCTCCCTCTAACCACATACTGAAATCTTATACGTTTCCAAGACCAACTATTTGGTTTGAGTCTTTTTCCTTTGCATGTTCAACTCAGCACATATTGTCCACGTCTTGATATTATTCCACGGCCACAAATGTTGAGGGTGAACGCGTGCCACCTGCCCTGGCTGTCCACGTGACTATGTATCATGATCCTATTTACCCTGAAGGTTATTATCGAAGATTTGCACCTTTCCACTAGCTGACTAGACATTGGACAATCCTTGCTCTGGAGCTTCTTCATCATTTGCAAAACACAGCGTCCATCAGGATCACTATAATTTATGGCTTTCGTTAATTTATTATTATTTAAAATGATGGCCATCTGTTCATGTCTGGCGTCCTCCAGCGTCGCGACTGCCACCAACTATAGTGGATAACAATCTTTTTTGACCACACCTTCGCGATGGTTGGTCTCAAGAGGTCTTTACGTTATTCTCAGGCTGACATTGCGTGCATTTCATTTTCAATTAGATAACCGAAAATCAACCCATGGAGACATCATGGACACAATCGATTTCGAGAGTCATCATCATCAGTTCTACCTGAACAAGGTGAATAGCTTATGTGGCCACGAAAATGGTCGTGGAAACCATGCAGTGGAAAGCCACGCAGGGCACAATATGAAAAATAGTCAGTCATACAATTGTATGCTACGAATTCTTAATTAAAATTGTGGTTTTCTGACCTAGAAGATGCAAATTCTGTTTGTCGTCCAGCGGTTCGATTGTTGACAAGTCGTAAGCAGGGGTTCCAGATGAGGATTTTCAATAATTATTTCATTGGTGTTTTAGAATAACTTCTCATTCATTACATGACACAAATATTTTGCTGCTTACACAGAAATTTAGGTTGCCAGAAAATGTTTGCCTGCTAATCTTTCCCGAATTTAGTAAAATAGATTATTGTAAATTTAATGTACTTTTAAGTATCTTTGATTCCATGAAAATTACTCTTTTATATTTTGCTTTATTATTGTATTTTTTCCCAATTTTTCTCACTCAAAGATGATGATTCATCTCACCCCTGCAATATTTTATATATTTTACAATTAAATAATTTACATTTAAGGGTTTTTTCTACAAATACAATTATATGTATTGATAGCCTTTTTCACTAACAAGGAGAAGGCACGGCATCGTCCTCTCAGATCTGGATGAAATTTGACACAAATGTTGAGAACATCAAGGATATTCGATCCTTAAAATACTAGACCACAACACCCCCCCCCCCCGTTACACACACACACACACAAATTTAAGAAAAAAGCCTTCAAAGTTTTCAGCGATGCTCATCGCAGCAGTGCGACTAGCTCGTGATCATGAGGTCGTGTGTTCGATCCCCGGTTGTATGGTTTTTTTTTTGAAAAATTAGGATGTAATTAGTTTAAGGCAAATCGGCAATGTTCAACTATAAATACATTTATTTTTAGAAATCAACAAATTCTTCGATCATTTAGAATTGTAAATTATACTAAAAACTCATTGTTGAACGGATGGATTATTAAAAACTGTTGCCATCGAAGCAATATCATAGTTGACGGTAGGATCATCCTTTGTTCCTAGAATAAATCCTGCGCCCTCTTCGTTTCTCATAGTCAACTCGGCAAAAATCATCCGGCAAGGATTTCGCTTCGAACAAAGCAATCCGAAATTATAGAACTGTTAAACAATTACGTCCCTAGTATCTACTATATGCCACAATTACTGAGCAGCATAGCGAAACACGAAGAGGACGCAGGCTTTTTCTCAAATTTGGGCTAGTGGTGCGATCTAATATTTTAAGGATCGAATATCCTCTACATCTGTGTCAAATTTCATCCAGATTTGAGAGGACGATGCCGTGCCTTCTCCTTTAAGATAATTGGAAAACATGCTTTTTTACCTCTGGGACAAATGCGGAATGCAATAGAGCGGTTTTAAAAATCATGTTCCATGTTTCCCCGATTTATTCTATTGAAATACTGAAGAATTTTGTTTCTAGAGTAGTATAAATCTTATTTTGGGGGATTGGAGGGTTTTTTGTACTCGAAAACAATATAATATTTGCACATTTGCTATTTAAATCGCTCAACAAACATATTTGTGGAAGAAAAAAACAGTCTTTGAATACAGCTTTACTTTCGTTTCGGAACATTGAAATGAGGATCATTTCGGCTTAATGGATTGTCCCCAAAAACTATATAAACTACAAAGGCTAATAGGAGTGACAGACAGGACTGAAATTCATAGTTTCTTCAGAAATGGTATACTCGTGAAGTAAAGATTTTATTAGGTAAAATGAGGAGAGCTTATTTCAGAAAAAGGAAAGGATACGTTTTTGTTGCCAACTAATGCACTTCATTTTCTATGTGTAATGTCAACTCTGCTCCCTTAAGGGGTTACATAGATCTTGAAGAAGAAAAAAACAACCTTTTCCAAAAAAATGTTTTTAAAAACCAAAAATCCATTTTATTTAAAATTTACACACATAAAAGTTTAGCATTACAAGAAGTTTTGGGAAATTTTTCAGCTAAATGAAAATGAAAATTGTCAATTTTCCTGCAGTTTTACTCGTTCAACCTTTTTTTTCGGTAGGCAGAATATTTCGGTGCAGGTTCATCTCAAATCAAGAATTCAAAAATTTTCTTATAGTTTATGCCCTTGGCTCGTGCTTGAACGAGGGAATTGAAAAAAAAATGAAATTTCAAGTTTTGAAATGGATTTGAATGAATTTTCGTATCATATTTTTTTGCATTTTTCCGATTCTCATCGTTTTCAAAATATTTTTTTTTCGTAGAAAACAAAAACGACTCGACCGAATGAATATCCCTTCGTTTAAGCACGAGTCAATACTATAAAAAGGAACTGTGCAAAGTTTCAGCAAAATTGGTCGATTCGTTCTCGAAAAATCTTGCCTACCGCACGGAAAAACAAAGTTTCGAGAAAAACGCGCTTAAAGTTTTTTGTCGCGATTTAATGAATTAAAGTTATTTTTTAGCGACTTACATCGAGTCGTCGATTCCAGTTCCATACAGTAATTCGTTCGCCCCATTCGCGATGTTCAGAGCATCCTTTTGATGTTGTGATGTTTGATGAAAAAGAAAGGAGCTGATTCTACGCGGTAGAACCGCGCTGCATGCGTATAATACGCTAGGTAAGGCAGGGTGCACGTACCGACCACGCGGTATTCAAATCTCTATAACTTCGGTAATATTGCTCGAATTTACTTGAAATTTGGTGTGAATACTCTTGAAGAAAAAAATTCGATCAATTTTTGGAAAATACGAGACCTATGTAACCCCTTAAGTCGTCAACCATGATATGCACATAGTAGTAGTCACATAAAACATACCATTTAGTAGTTTATCACAATTCTTCCGATACACTATCATGGAACCACCAAAGGTCAACTAATCAACCACTAAGGGATGGGCGTGACATACGATTCTAATAATGATTGTCCACATACAGAAAATTACAATACCACAACAGAATTATAGTGAACAGAGGGTGGGTTGAAAATAATGGAAGGTTATGACATTAACCTTGTATGCTTGGACAGTCACTATCCACGCATGTTACGAATCTAAGATGGTTATCAGGTTAGAAACAAAGGACCATGGGTTTTCGGATTTGATTACTGTTTTCAGGTATGTATGTTCAATCTAGGACGACGACATTGTATTTAATAGATGGATGCGCGACCATTGAAATTAAATAGAAAAAATGCATCGTAACCGTTTGATGGTTTAATTAAAGGGAATTTCTTTACGGTGATTGAAATGTGATTGGTTTAATTGGTGAAGGTAAAAAGAGGGTGGAACAAAAGCTACCCATCCGGATGTTATTTCTCGCTGACTCATTGCATGATAAACTTTTCAAGGGCCATATGTATATATAAGACTTATAGTTCATGTGCGTTTAGTGGCATATTAAAATTGATTGTTTTAGACTGTTCAACTGAAGGTTGGGACATTTTTAATAAAATGAGGCTTGAAAAAAAGCGTCGAAACTATTGATTTAGAAATAGTACAACATATTTTCATTACTTCAAATTCACTTCGGAAACAATATCTTGGATGAAAATCAACGAATTGAGCAAACTGCCCAGCTACGAGGGGGAACCCAAAAGTAACGGGAATTTTGTTATTTTTTTTATTTTTCAACATTTTTACACAAAATTTCAATCTCGTTAACCCATTTGTCTAATCGTTTCTTGCATTGTTCAAAACAGTTTTCGAATTCACTTTCTGTTATCTTCTTCAGCTCTTCCAGCGATTTTTGTTTGACCTCTTCTATACAGTTCCAAAATGTTTTCCTTTGGCTTGATCGCTGGTTTGTTTTGGGGTCGTATCCATAACATCATGATTCGTCACCAGTTATGACCTTACAAAAAAACTGGGTCCTCATTTAACACTGATTTCGTAGTTCAAAAGAGGCTTGAAGTCGACGCTCTCTTCGGTCGTCAGTGAGGGACAAATTTTGCTGCAACTCTTCTCATGTAAAAATCTTCAGATAAAATTCTCTGAATTGAACTCCATGACAATCCAGACATCTCACAAAATTGATCAATGGTTCGGCGACGGTCTTCACGAGCAAGAGCATTGATTTTATCAACGTTGTCGTCCGTTCTTGAAGTTGAGGGACGCCCAGAATAAGGTTGGCCTTCAATCGACATCTCTCCATTCTTTAAACGCAAAAACCAGCGTGGACACGTGTTTCACTTAGGGCGTCACTTTTATCAGCTGTTTTAAGCATTACAAGAGTTTTCGCGAGCGTTTTCCCCAGCAAAAAAAACAACATTTGATAGCCACGCGTTGTTCCCGGCAGCCAGTCATTTCACGTTTTCGCCGAAACAGGAAAAGTTGATTCATGGAAAAAATTCCCACGGACGAACGGATGCACTCATAGCGACCAGACTTTGCACCAGTGACGGCTCGTGGGAGTTAAGTATGGTGGGGCTACTGGTACGAATTTTTCTATCACCAATATAAGTTCTTATGTGAGTTTGAACCTGAACCTGAAGAACCCTTCTCTGAAACAAACTTTAAGCACTACAAAACTTTAAAAAATACCAAACACTACGAAGGCACACTAAGTACTAATGCCATGCACTACACTGATGGGACTACTTTTGCATTAACAGTCATCACTTTCACCCCCTTCGGCCCGTCGTAAAAAAATGTTGCTCATGCATGCTCAAAAGTATTATCCAGACCATGCCAAGACTAAACGTTGTCGAAGCACTGAACGGGCTGCATATGATTAGCCCGTCCACGATGTATACACATGTTTTTTCAAACACGCACACTCCCGCCGCTTCAGCATAGAATTCACGCAGTCATTCAAATCGAAATACTCTTTTTCGGGGCAAATCCATGTAGCTCCTTCCTCGTAGTAAAGGTGGAAAATTGTCGAAGAGAAAATAAGTTTGAATTTTACTCTCAGCTTTTACTCGGTACAGGCACAACGAAGCGAATCGAAGAGATAAACAAATTGTTCTACAGTGCGTGGCAAGAAGACTATGTGAAAGTAAACTACAGCATGGGCGAAAAAAATGCTACATTATATTTTGAAATGAAATTAAATTATGAAAACTATATTGAAATCTATAATGATATTTTATGACATTTGTACTAATATAGGCTCATCAATAAGTGGCCCCAAAGGTAGAGCCGCCACTGCTTTGCACACTGACTTATAGAGAGTCACCGCCTGGAACCTCCCACTGTACAACTCTACCGTCCCTCCACTTCCTATTCCTGTTACTTTTAGGTTCCCCTCGTAAGTTCACTAGATGTTAAAGTTGTTGTTTGACTTCCTTTGTTGCGTTCACAATTTATTATTATACGGAAATTTCATACATCATTGATTGACTTCATAAATTCAATCAAATCGCTTACTGGTTTTTTGAGTAAAAGACTCACCTTATTGATCGATTTCGAATCAATTATAACCACGGATTGATTCATCGCTCTCCAACTCATAAATGGCTTATTAGTATTCACATATGATACCTATGTTCTTACGTACTATGCCATACTAAATACACAAGCATCTATCTAAACTATCTAAACTAGCCTACCTAAACAGCCGATCAACTCAACTCTCTTCTTTGCTTTGATTGCTAAACCAACAAAAGCCATTACAGAAACTCTCCTCAACTTTACCAAAAGCCGAAAGAGTTATCCTCAACGGCTTGCTGTAAAAGGATATAGACAGACCGCCCGATAGTGATTATCGGGAAAAACTATTACTGTCTGTAGAGTTAAATTGCATAAAACGAAAGGAAAACAAGAGTGAAAAGTCAACACGAGGCGGATAGGTAAAATTATACTTTACATGACAACCATACCATCAGACAACAAAAGGCCAGACTAGTTACCACACGGTTCTAATTAAAAGTGTTAACATATAAAATTCTTTGGTCGACTTGGATCGTATCACACACATATGGGGGGTTTGGATTCAACAAAGGTGATGACAGTGTGTCCTTAAAATGGACACAATGTGTTTATTGTAGATAAGATGCATCGTGCTTGATGTTCTTAAAGTAAAATGATAAGCATCTTGCACGGAATCCATGAAAACTATTTTTATTCGAAGGGATAAAGGATGTCAACTAATGGAAAGTTGCTAGAAACTAGTTATATTTACAAAAGCTGCTTCGGGTTACATTTTTGACTCTCATCATACTTCTGTTTTAACATAAAAATCCACAACCAAAGGATTCAACGGTTATTTAATTTTGGACCTCTTATTCAATATTTTTGCTGCCAAACTGTTGAAGAGTTTTCTGCATTCAACCTGTATCCAGTCAACCTAAACTGCATTACAGTCATCAATATATCAACTGCTCATTCACCATATGCATATACGAGTTGATATATTTGTTAGGCAAACACTCTCGGGGTTTGCTTCCATATCAGTCCATTAAAGATCCAATTGGCCATATCAAATGTATTACGTGGTTGGTGGTGTGCAGACTTGTGACAAAGCACCAAACGTGGTTTGGACGTCGTTTGATCGCGTGCTGAACTTTACCTTGTCATACCAAATACACAGAGAAAGAGTAATGCACGTTCTTTGCGACTACCTTTAACTTTACTTGTGCCATTGTTCCATTATTTAGTGTAAACTTCGCAGCCGTGCATCTCATTACATGTCATTTGATATGTTAAAATTATCCAGCAGGAACGGGCAATGTATGATTCTTAGAAGCTAAGCGCTCGATTTTGAGACTAAAGTATTTTGAAATTGGGAAGATAATGGAAATATGTTAAGAGACAATTTTTGAAATTAAGGAAAGATACATTTAAATTCTTTGCTTATGGAAAATATGTCCAAGCTGAGATCATATTCTGTATAGGGCCTAATAGATCCAGATACATGATTTTAAAAGGATTTTCTAAATTTTTGAGCGATTCGAACGCCGGTCAAGCATTCAAAATTAAAAATGGAATCAAGTTATATACACTGGTAGAGTGGGAGTACAGTTTTGTATGTAGCGAACCTGTTCAAATGGTTTTTTCGCACATGTCAAAATGAATTTGATGGTCAAAAATAAATACAGTTTTTTAAATAAGTAGGTACTTTCGGGCCACTTTTTTATTATTTTTCCAAATTCATTTTCTTTCGAGTAAGTTTACTGGAAACTTTTCTAATAAGTTCGAATTATCTGATTTCGTAATAATTCTTTAGTTCAAACATGGGCCGAAATGAGCACTGTTCCCCAGAAAAGAGGATCGAAATTCAACACCTAAAGCGGCCCACAGACAATCAACTTGGTTGTCAACTAAGTCGTCAACCTGGTTGAGGTTGAGACTACAGACTGAACAACCGAATCGTCAACTTGAATGTCAACATCACTTTGTCAGAAATTTCGTGGTGAGAGGACGTCTGCTCAGATTATGTACGGTAGATAATTTTCATATGCTTTGTTCAAAATGAGTGATGAAATATTTTTTTCATATTTTATTATTGATGAACTATGTGAAGAACGGATTTTCTTCACAAAAATTGATCGATTTGCATAATTTCGCTATTGAAACTTAATGACGTGCACTCTACAAATTCTTGACTCGAAATGATGTTGACGTTGATGTCTGTCAACATGGCCATAGAAGGCAAAACATGTTTGTCAACATTAAGCCACTCCCACAAAAAGCACAAACATTTGATTTTACTTCAACCGTAGCTTCAACATGAACTTCAACCGTCAACCTCCCTACAGACGTTCAACATTGATACCAACATGGTAACTTGACGACTTAGTTGACAACCAAGTTGGTCGTCTGTGGGCCCTTTAAGGGACGACGGCTACTCTCTCCGAGAGATTACACAAATTTCTCACTGCTCTTTGGGAACGGTCCAAAACACCATGAAGGAGAAGAATGATAAAGAAAATCGCCGCCGGCCACGGAAAACCACTCCATCATTGGATCCAAAAATTGTGCGCGTCTCTAAAAGGAACTCTTTCACGTCTTTGGTCGTGATTTTGTGGGGGAAAATGCTAACGTGAGTGCTAGAACAATTCGTAGAAGATTATTGGACGCAGACTTACCAGCCCGATAACCAAGAAAAGTGCCACTCCCAATTAAAAAAAAACATACGAAATCGACTAAATTTTGCATGGGCCCATTTAGATTGGAGTGGAAAAGAAGGCACGAGAAAATGGCAAAATATTCTCTGGAGTGACGAAGGTAAGTTCAATATCTTCGAATCGGACGGAAAAGAATATGTTAGGTGTCCTCCCAAGAAACCATTTGATCCACAGTATACCAAAAAGACCGTTAAGCATGGCGGAGGTAACATAATGGTGTGGGCAGCATTTTTTTGGTATGGTGTAGACCCAATTCAGTTGAATGACGGGATTATGACCAAAGAAAGTTATTTGGACATACTAAAAAACATAATGCCGCCATTTGCAGATGAAGATATGCCGCATCGATGGACATTTCAACATGATAATGAATCGAAGCACTCTGCAAAAATAGTAAAGAATTGGTTGCGACGCAAAAGAAAATCGGTTCTCGATTAGCCAGCGCAGCCACCGGACTGTAATCTTATTGAGAACTTGTGGGTGCAAGCCCAGGATAGGGTTTACGTACATAAACCCAGAAATAAGTTCAAAGAGAGTGGCACCTGATTTCAAAAGAAAGCTGTGAACGTTTAGTGGATTCTATACCGGCTCCCAGCAAACAAATTCTTACAAATAAGGGTAACGCAATAAATTACTAAGTTGATATTATAAAAAAAAATTAAACTGAAAACTTTTCTTGAAAAGAACTAAATTTTTCAATAAAACTTCTCATACTGTATTTATTTTTTGTCCACTCTATAATTAGGATAATGAATCCAAATCGGAGTATTTTAAAAACCCTTAATTAGTAAGAGACTTTTTGCTACTAATATGTTCTACACATTTCAACATATCGTTTCAATAGACTGGCTTAACTTACAAGGCATTGAAAGCTGAAAAAATAGATGTTTTCCAAAAAAAGGCAGGCGTGTATTTTTTATTTTGACCTTCAGTGTACCTTCGGCGTTCAAAGTATCCTGCGTAAACCAGTTAGAGTAGCTAACAGAGACCTATTTTAGCTACATACTAGATTTTAACCAAAAACTATTTTCTTGTCGATCGATTGTTCGAAATACCATATAGTATTTCTGACGTAACTCAAGTTAAAAAGGACTAAACAGTATCTCAAGATTAACTCTATAATATCACAAAATATATTTTTTATAACATGCTAAGTTTGTTTAAAATACAATAAATATAATTAGGATTTGATCCTTCAAATCTGCAAAACGAATGCTTATTCTTTTACTGAATTTAAATTTTGAAATGAAATTTACAGTGATAACTTACCACGATTAGATTTTCCAATTCGCCCAGCCATTCGTTCAGAAGGTGATCCGGATCCTCATTTAAAATATCTGTCGCCATTTTCGTAAAATTATTTCTGGAAAGAAAGGATTGAAAATGTGGTAAATTCATTTGAAAAAAGTTAATAAATTTTTGAAATATACATTGCCACCTATGAAAATACATTAAAAGTCATTGTAAATTGCCTACCGTTAGGATGAAAATTCAAATTTTCATACGTTTTTAGAGTTGCCAAGTTGATCGTTGAAACTTTTTAAATGGAATTATTGAAAATCTGCGCAACAACGTTCGGTTTCCGTTTCTTATAATGTTGTAATTTTCGCATTTCATTTTAACCTGCAATTGCGTATTGGTATTGGGTTTAGTTGACTACATCAAAATTGGTGGCAAAGAAGGGAATTCCGAGGCCATCTGGCTTTAAAAACAGAAAGAGGAAGGAATGTAAACTGACGACGAAAGATAGATGCATTTAGAAAAATTTCATCAATACATTGCTGATGAGAATAACTTCAATACAGGCTACAGTGAGTGTAAAAAGTATTCGAACCATCCTATATGCTTTTGAAAATTATGAATTTTCCGTACTTCTGGCTGTGTTTTTAAATTGAAAAAATTTATGCATATTGTACTTAACTGACTTTATTGATAGCCTAAAGAATATATTACCAAAACATTTCAATAAATAAGCAAAAAAAAGCGAGCAGAAAAACTCCATTCTGAGTCGCGCAAAAAGTATTCGTACGATTCACTTTTTTATTATATTTTTGACTTAATCGTGGATGTCAGTATTTCGTCGGGTTGCCTTTAGTGGTTATAACAGCTTGTATGTGATTCGGTATAGATTTGACGAGATCAGTGAAGTACGAGGGAGGTATTTTCTGTCATTCCTCCTTAAGAGCGTTTTGAAGATCTCTTTTATTGGAAATTGGCCTTTTCCTTATTTGTGTGTCTAGAAATTGCCACAAATGCTCTATCGGATTTAGGTCAGAGGATTGAGGAGGCGTTTCCAAGCGTTTCAGGGTGTTGTAAAGTCGCCAGAGTCGAATATTTTGTGCTTTGTGATGGGGTCGTTGTCCTGCTGGAATAAATAATCATTTCCGAGTCCCATTTTTTCAGCACTAGCACGCAAATTCTCCTTCAACAAAATGAAGATTTCCCATGCCCTTTGAGCTCATACGTCCCCAGACCATCGCTGAGCCTCTACCATGAATATGAATAGCGTTGCGTCCATTTTTCCTGGAAAATGGGATCCGTACGAATACTTTTTGGGCGTCTCAAAATTACCTTTTTCTGTTTGTTCTTTTTTTGCATGTTTATTAGCTTGTATTGTTTATATATTATTCATGCTATCAATGAAGGGACTTAAATAAAATATGTAGGATTTTTGTTCAATTTGTAAACAGAGGCAAAAGTATGAAAACTCATAATTTTACTGTACATTCAACTATTAGAGATAATGAAAAAAAACTAGGATAAATCCATGGACGCATCTCACTTTAGGAAAACTTCTCATTTTTATGGGAATTGCCTCGTCAGATATCTTAGAATGCGAGATTATTGGAAGCGAGATCCCATGTTCAATAATAAAGGAATCGCAATGAGAATGGGCAGAGACAAATTTATTTTCATACTCCGAACGTTTAATTTTTTGCGAAACCCTGAACCAGGCGGTGAATGATAATTGGTCGAAGGACGACCTATTATGGATTATTTGAAAAAAAGATTCCAGAAGTTTCCTAGCCCGGCAGATAATTATCATTGGCTGAATTGAAGAAATTATGGAGGCAAAAGTTGGCTATATTTCATTAAAATATGAAAGTATGAAAACTAAACAGCTCTCATTATATCCATATAAATGAGCAGCTACTATAATAGTTAAATTGATTGAAACAGACGGCATTAGGTTGGCTAAAAAGATACCAAATTGAAAAACATATTGCTCTAGAACTATATGGCTCGACAAAAGAAAAGACCAAAGAAAGTCAAAGCAGCCAAGTAATTATTGGGGAGTGCATGGATATATTTATATTTACGTACATTTCAACGGAACTTGAAAAGTATGATGAATTGTTTAAAAGCTACTGACAATAACGAATGACAACAAATTAACGTCTGGCATCGAGCGACAGGATCAAATGTTGTGTTATTACCTACACATTTAGTGGAAAGAAGAACATTTCGGTAGATGGCTGCGTCTATTACCTTTTTAAATAAGTTGTCACCATTTTTTTTATTTTGCCTGACAGAAAAACCTCCGGCAGAGATTTTTCTAAAAAGGTCTTACTCGATGACTCACACCTTAATCAGTTTTGTAATTTTTTCATTCTAGCTTTTTAATTTTTTGTTTAACTACACTGAATTTTATTTCAAATGTCGAGGTTATGCAGCCCCTTATTTCCGTAGAAGTGGTTGCGTTTGGAGAAAGAGTTTCCTATTTCATAACATGTTAACAAATGTTTACATTTTGAATCGGTTTCGTGGTTTTTTCTCGATTGGTGCTCTATTACTTGAATTGTTTTCTTTTTCGGAAAGCAAAACTATTCATTTATAAGTTAAAAAGCAGCATAAAAATATCGATTTTAATCATAACTTGAAAAATATTATCTTTTATTAAGAATATGAAGTCCCCACCTTAAAGGTCTGTGACAAGAAACTGTATTGTTTTGTTGCATATATTTATGCCGTTGCTATGATATATAATGTTCACTTGGTCTCACGTTCAATAGCGTAGCAAAGAATTTGATTTTTGAGGCAAAATTTTCCAGGAAAATTTTTGTGCATAAAATGCAATATTATTCGTTAGTTTAGCGTGTAGATATGAGAATTTTGTTTAGGTTCTTTCGATACAATGGGCGCCACCCTGGTTTATTGCTTTTTGCCGACTTGGCTTTGAGACACGAAGAGGAAGCATGGTTGATTCGAGAAACAAATGATGATCTTACCATTAGCTATGATTTTGCTGCGATTACAACAGTTTTTAAGACTCTATCCGTTCAACAATGAGTTTCTTGTATAATTTGCATATATAAATGATCGAACAATTTGCTGATTTCTCAAAATAAATATTTTTGCAGTTGAACATTGCTGATTTACCTTAAAATAATTACATTCACGAATATTGAAAAGAACAGTACCCACCGGTGATCGAACACACGACGACGACAATTATTCAAAAAGAAAAACAATACCCCGACGGGAATCGAACACACGACCCCATGATCGCGAGCTTGTAGTTCTGCTGCCTACACTGCACCGCTTCTGCCAGATGTAAAAACTTAATAATCCATGAGCGACGCTAATAACTTTAAGGACGTTTTTCTCAAAAACGGAGGAATGTTGCGCTTTAATATTTTAAGGATCAAATATCCTTGACGTCTTCTACTTATATGCCAAATTTCGTCCAAATCTGAGATTCCATAACCTGAGCCTCTCCTAGTGAGACTGGAAGAGGCTCCTTTGAAATTGGCTCTGCACTTTATGATTTTTTATGTCACCAGTTTCCAGAAGACACTGCAGAGCAAAACTGTAACCTAGTCAGGTTATTCTGTGACGGTTGCGATGGCCAGAATAAGTTAATTGTTCAGATGTTGATGTTCTGGCTAGCTCGCAAAGCTCCTCAAAATATTAAAGAGGCTCATCTGACTTTTCCAGTGCGTGGTCATTCATTTTTAACTGCAGACCGTGTTTTCAAAAGGATAGAAAAAGAATTTAAAAAGAATGCGGTGATGACAAGAAAAGAAAAGTATGCAGAAATATTTGCAAGGCATGGAGAAGTGAAAGTAATTGGGCAGGTTCGGAAACTTTTTGATTTGAAGATTTTGAAGGATTCCCGCAAGAAAATTAATCAAATTCAGTCATTGAAAAGAATTGAATTGAAGGAAAAAAGTGGGAACTTAGGAAATTTTCAAGTCAGAGGGCTGCAGAATTACAGACTTGAGGAAATTTTAACTTTTTCCACTTTGCTTAAAAAAGGTTAACGTTTCCCTTTGGAAATGCCAGAAATGGACCAGCGTGAACGTGGCCTTTCTGTCAAGAAAAAGAAGGACGTGGTGAAACAGTTTGGAGACGAGTGACATACAGTGCCAGATTTACTTTGGCATAAAACGTTGCTGCGGGATCAATTTAATACTCTTGAAGCTGTTAATTGCGACCATGAAGGACATGCCGAAGGAGATGACCTCTGCATATGCTTGGAATTTGACATTGGCGAACTTAGAATTTAGTTTTTAGATTTATGAAGCTAATACATACTATTATAAGATCATATAATAATTGTTACTTAATAAAAATAGTTCATTCATATTTTTTTTTATTAATTCTACAATATTCTATTTCAAATTATTTGTAGGTGTTTCTCATCAAAAGTAGATATTGTGTAAAAGTACAAACTGTTTTTATCAAAATAAGCTATTTACAAATTGATCGAAAACAAAAGTGTTTATTTACAGGTTTATTTTTCATTTTTTTTTAATAACAGGCATAGATTTAAAAAAATGGTTCATCATGATTATCAGGCAACTATTGCTGATATAACTAGTGCAGAAAGATTATCCTAATTTTGAACATTTTAAAGTTATAAGTTTTTTTCATTTTCTGTAAAATGTGTTCTAAAATAAATAGACAGTTTTGAACAGACACTCCTCAAATATGACACCTGTTTGAAACACCAAGGCCAACAAATTAAAGTGAGTCAAATAAACGTCGAAAAACGTTACAACCAAATATATTTTTCTCTGTATAAATATAAAATGTAAAATCAAGATACACACAGCCTGTAGCGCAGTCACTATTGAAATATTTCATACTGAATCTAATACATTGTTTGGTTATCCAGAACTCTACCAAAGACTACATGCTCTTATTTATTTGCATTTATGATGAGGTTAGTTTAGGATCATCAGTAAATCGTATTCCGCGAGAGACATTTTGATTCAATTATCATAATTACCTTTGAAGACAGATGAATTCAATTATATAACAATAATATTTAACATCCTTACTTTGGCAAGATGGAAACCTTTCACTCTCGATTTAACTACATATCATTGAAAATTATAGTAAACTCTATAAACTTCATTAAGCAAAAAGTTTCCTTCTACAATGTGTAGAATGTAGAGATATTTACTAGATGAAGCTATCAACTTTCACAATGAACCTGAAACTCCATCAATTGCTGTGTATCTTTGTTATTTAACTTTGAAACTCTGCAATATAATTTATCTAACTTTGCCTCCACTTAAGTTAATGAACCTTTCCCCAACTCAGTCCACAAAGTACAGGTAGCGGCAACTGTCGTAAAATATGGTTAAAAGTACAACATCCGATAGGCTCTATATCTTAAATCTCACATTAGCCCGCCCACTATATTTGCTCAAGCTTAAGGCTAGACTAGGCTACACTGTCGGGGGTTGATCATAATCATATTAACCACCAGTTCATACACATAGGGAAGAACATAAACAGAATCCTGTCTGGAGAGTGAGCGGCAATGACAAACGGCTAAATTTCAGTACGGAACGTAGGCATAAATCGTTAATTTGACGAATGACTTTAGTTTTCGCATTGAACTAGGAACGGGGACAAATATATCATGGTATACCCGAGGAAGACTTTCGTGACGGGTATTCCAGAGTCATTCATCCCGACTACTGTGCAAAAGTGTTTAATTATTCATTCAAACTGCTTTCAAGTTTCGCTAGCATTTATTCTTGTAGGAAGAACTAAAAAATTGCATGAACTGCAAATGTGGATTACAGGCAGAGAATGAATGGGTCGATTGCACAAAAGATAGGAGGACGTGGTTGATTTCGAATTGTTCGAAGGGTTGCTGATCAACGTAGGCTTTGTGGTCTCTAAGGAACTCAAGAATTCATCCCAACAATGGTGAGCTCAAACCTGAAAAAAATTTAAATTGCTATAGAATAAGACTAAGATAAAGCGTATTCAAAATATTTTATACTGTATGAAATAAATGTCGTTAGCACAGAGCTTAGCCAAACACCAATTAATGTTTTCCATCAACACTCGCCAACACTGACCACTCCTGATTTTCTGCAGAAGCTATGACTTTACTATCTACCGCATTGTCTGGTCGTCGGGAAATGGATGTCACTCATTTTTCAATGCACGACAGTCAGTTGGACTTTGCACACTCCTATCCACTCCACATCCTTTTCGAAGCATCTTAAGACCGATTAAAGAAGACTTATACACTTTAACAAACCATGTTTGTACCTTCTTGTACCAAAGCTAAGCCATGCATTCACCTCTGCCAGCATTTGGCATAAATCCCAACTACCTTTGCCATCAATTATTTATATGACCAACAATAAATAATTACATTCGTGAATTTGCACTTTGCCGATTAAATTCAATGTCGTTGCTGGTAGTGCGCCTGCTATTGCTGCTGGTGCTGCTGCTTCGTGCGTTAACAATGAAATCTAATTAACATTTATTCCAGTTGTACTGCGACTTTGTAATGCTGGCGCCAGTCAGTAATTGTTGCTGCGGCTACAAGACTTTCTAGTTGGTCGTCAGAAATTTGCTTATCGGAAAACGAATAAATTTTCTTAGTTGCTATTAGTGAATATTTGTTCGGGGAGATAAGACAAGAAAGTGATACATGCAGATGATTGACCTCTTGCCCTTCTGTTTCTGGATGCAAGTTATCATATGTCATGATTTCTTCTAGATAGCCTGAATGAAATTCCACTGTAATTATGAACAAAGCCTTCTGAATGTGGGAAAAACAAAAATTGATAATTACTATAAATAGTACGGATTGTGGATGAAGCAACCTATATTATTATGATTTCTTCGACAAACATTAAAATTGTAACTATTAATAGGAAACGGCATACAAAGTTAGAACCCCTGACTTTTGAAATAAATACAAAGAAGAATTTATTTATTTATTTATTAGGAATTCATCTTACAGACTAATATAGCCCAATTACAAGACAAATTAAACAAAAAAGAAAGAAAAATATAGTAAAGTAAAACTAATTACATAAAATACGTTTTACATTTTGTTTGTAGATGTAGAGTGAGTACGGAAACGGACCAAGTTGCAGACTATTGTAGTTACGAGGAAGCCGCAACATCGGGAAATGGTACAAAGTCTCAGTTCTAGCATATGGAACTGTAAATATAATGGCAGATCTGGCAAGGCGTTCTGTAAAACGATACTCTAACCAATCAGAGATGTTAGAGTTGAATTGATGGTGGTGAAGCCGAAATAGAAAACATTCATCTAAAAGGAGTCTGCGGGATTGCAAACTAGGAAGTTGTAGCAAGGAAAGTCGCTCTTCATATGGCATATATGGGATTTTAAATTTAAAGATAAGGAAACGAGTGAATTTGTGCTGTACTGATTCAATCAAAGAATCCAAATATTGATAGTGTGGTGACCATACTTACGAGCAATATTCAATTATGGGTCTAACTAGGCTAGTGTAAAGGTTGACGGCGGAGGAAATGTCAGTAAACATCTGAGAGTGTCTTAAAACGAACCCGGAAACCCGAGAGGTGCGTGCGGCTATACCCACAATGTGAGGCTCAAATTTAAGTTTCGGATCGAAAATCACTCCCAGATCTTTTATTTGAAAAACAGCCGTAAGAGGAATATCGTGTAACATATGGATATGATCAATTGGACTGGGCTTTAGGGAGAAAGACATTTTGTGACATTTCTGGACATTAAGGGAGAGAAAATTAGTTTGACTCCAAGAATCGATCGCGTCCAGATCCCTTTGGAGAGCAATACAATCCTCTTCCGAGCGAATAACGCGGTAAATTTTTAAGTCATCAGCATATAGAAGACATTGAGACGCTATGACAGAGGGAAGGTCATTTATGTAGAGTAAGAAAAGAAGAGGACCTAGAATGGATCCTTGAGGAACACCGGAGGTAGGGTGGAAGAGAGAGGAATATTCACCACATAGACTAACACTACATGAACGCGAGCTGATATAGGATTCAAGCCAGGAGAGTAATGGCCCAACCAGGCCAAAGTGAGCTAGCTTCTGCAATAGAACATTTAAGTTGACAGTATCAAATGCCTTACTGAAGTCAGTATACACTACATCAACTTGGGCACGACTGTCGAGAGCCTGTGCAACAGTTTGGGTAAGTTCAAGGAGATTCGTATTGGTTGACCGGTTTAGAACGAATCCGTGTTGGAATGGTGACAGCCTACAATTAAGAGCTTCGTATATTTTATTGTAGACAATGCGTTCAAGTAGTTTGGCAAAACATGAAAGTAACGAAATCGGACGATAATTGGAAGCATTGGAAGAGGATCTAGATTTGAGTACCGGAAAAATATTAGCCAACTTCCACATATTGGGGAAGATACCGGAGGATAAACTGGCATTAAAAATATAAGAAAGTGGAACGCATAATGACGAGGATAAGGATTTAATAAATACATTTGGAAGCCCGTCTGGCCCAGGGGCCTACGCTGGAATCTAAAGAACTAATTAATATTTGAATTTCAGCTGGATCAGTGGAAATACAATCAAGAATAGGTGGAAAACAAAAAGGAGTATTAAAAGAAATTGGGAGAGTGGAAGCAGGATATATTGACGAAAAAAAATCAGCAAATATCTCGCAGATTTTTTCAGGAGTCGAACCTTGTTTACTGTCCCAGAAAACAGTATTAGGAATATTGAACGAAGACTTAAGAGAATTCACATTAGACCAAAACGGGTTCGTTTGGTTAGAGTGCAGTGAATTTTCGATATTAGCGAAGTAGTTACGCATAGCTCTTTTAATTTCTAGTTTGGCTGAAGCACGATGGTTTGAAAAGGCAGTATAATTTTCCATTGGATTTGTAAAGCCTCAAAGCTTGGTTTTTTAATTTCAAGATTGCCTTAACATCACGGGTCAACCAAGGAGGATCAGTAACCGTGGTACGACTATGGTAGGGAGTGAAGCGAGAGATAAGGTCATAGAGAAGATCATAGAATTTAACGAGAGAGTCTTCACAGCCAAGACTGTCAAAAAAAGATGCCCAGTTAATCAATTTGAGTTCTTCCGACAAAGCAATGTCATTCGATTTCCAAAAGTTAAATTTAAGTTGTCTGCGCCTATTTTGAGCTTTGGGCCAATAAAAGGAGAGTTCGAGCTGCAGAGGTGGATGATGGCGGTCCAAGGGAACATAGGGGAGAGGAGCAGTGGTTAGAGTTAAGTTATCAGGAACAATATTTGATAGAACAAGGTCGAGAAGTCGACCGTTCAAGTTAAATGCATGGTTGAATTGGCAATAACCCGACAATGAAAGAAAATTGGTTAGAAGGTTAGATGATCGATTAGAAGAGATGATTTCAATCTGAGGAAAAATGTGCCAATCAATAGAGGAAAGATTAAAATCACCGCAGATGATAACACGAGACGACGGGTTAAGGGAGAGGCAGAATGAGGTTACAGACTCAAAGAAAGATTCATAGACCTCAAGAGGAGAACCACAAGGGATATAGGTGCAGGATATATACAATGGAGAAGAAGGGTCAGCAAATACTTTGACGACAACACATTCTATCATAGGAGGAGGGGGAAAGTCTTCACAGAGAGCGCTGGAAAAACAATTCTTCACAGCTATTACGACTCCACCACCATCATTTTTATTAGATAGGTGAAGATTGCGGTCGTTACGATATGTGGTAAAATTAGGCAAAAGTTCAGAGTCAAAGATGCCAGAGTGTAGCCAGGTTTCTGTCAAACAAATGATAGAGTCATTTGCCAACTGGCACGATAGATTAAGATGCTTCAACTTGGTTCATAAGCCACGCACGTTTTGAAAATAAATACAATTTTTTTTTATTTATATTAGGACTTGAAGCACTTAAAGATGACGACGTAAAATTTGTTGAGGAAGATGGAGAAACTAGCGCTGAGATTGGCAAATACGTGGCTGGTGAAAATTCCTGGCTGGCTTGGATGATGTTCGGTCGAAATTTCATCATATTTTAGAACTGAAACTAAAATTTTTTTGCTGAAAACAAAAAAAACCTTGAATAGAAATAGCACGCCTGAATATGTGGATTATCAGTACAGGGTCAATTAAAACTTTTAAACGTACCTACAACAAAATACTTCATTGTTACTTCAATACAAAGTTTTTTTTGTGAAGTCAAAGTTTTCAATACACAATGAGGAAATCAGTTTAAAACAACTTTTAGGTCTCGTAATTCAAAAATTAAAGTTATTCCAAAGAAAATTATTAACCCTTCGTCTGCCTACGTTTTTTCGGCACCTTCGGTCTGCCTACATGGGTCGTTTTCGTCTTACCGTTTTTTTTCAAGCAGATAAAGGGCTGCAAAAAATTTGAAAAAAATCATGAAGGTTCTTCAAACCTTTAACTTGAAGTATCAACCAGAAAATTATCAACAATTAGATTTTTAAATAAATTTTTAATCAAAAAAAAAATGAAAGAAAACGGAGTAAATGCATTTGTTCACTAAAAAAATCATAACTTGTCTTAAAGTTAAAAATATCTAAACAAAAAAAAAACAAATTAAAAAGGAAGTGTGTAGCTTTTAAGTCAAAAATATACCGCATACAATTATTGTTAAAAACCCTTAAGTTTGCAAAATCAAAATGGTCAATAATTTGGTTCTAAATTTCGTTGTAAAAACGGTAATAAAAATATAATAATTCAAAAATTAGTAAAGAAATCAATAAAAAGTCAATATTTACGACCCTGAACATGTTTTTATTATTGAATACAAAAATACAAATAGAACGTGATTATTGAAAAAAAGTCGTGTTGTTGCATTTCACCAAAAATATTATGTATTTTCTCAAATAAGTATCTCGATTGCTACTTGCAACTTTCTTCAGTGTTTTGGTAAAAAGAAACAACACCCCTTTTTTCAATAGTCTTACAACACCACCAAAAGACGCTCAAAACACCCAAATAAATAGAACGTGCTTATTTTTACACTGTTTTTATTGAAAGCACTGCGAACAAACGACCCGGCGGTGGTCGTCGCACGTCGGTTTTTTGCATTTGAAGCAACAATAATTAACTTTTTTTGTCCTTTTGTGTGGGACGAAAATATATAAAAAAATAAACAAATTAATTTTTTTTCGAAAAACAAAAGAAAACAATTTAATAATTTTTTTTAACGCAAAAAATAACTTGCCGTCGAGATCAACGCCGTCTGCCTACGTGGGCCGTTCGGATCGATATTTTCACCACGATGGCTAGAACGGGATTGGAATATCGAAAGTTGGTAGACAGGTACTAGAGGAGCGTAGCTTTTTTTACAGAGGCACAGAAGCGTCCTTCCTAGCGGCGTACAAAAGTTACAACAACTTTTAATTTTCGCTCGGACGAAAACGACCCAGGTAGACCGTCGAAGGGTTAAATTAAAACAAATAGAAAAAATACGCATGACGCTTTTGTGCAAGCAAGATGGCGATTGGCCGCTCATATGGTCAACTTTTCGATTTTAGACTCACCGTACACTACTTTCCTGACTCCACAAGGAAAACTTTAGTGTAGAATTTTTGCATAACATTCAATTCATTTGACTTGACTAGATGTCCTTTTGCAACGAACAAAACAGTTGGTCTAGATACTATTCACCACTTTGGTTACCTCATAGTTTAAACACCCATGGTTCATCTAATCTTCTAGCATGCAAGTATTCTCTTAAAGCTACTCTTTTTGACTAGCTCCTATTTGTTTTATCTTTTGTATATTTTACAAAATTTTATCACTGAAATAATTCAGTGCAGTACAGTCACTAATATTCAATAAAGAAATTAAAAAATAATATATCACAAAAACCTGGAAACACATTGAACAAAGTGTTCAATCATGGCACCTTACGCAATTCTAAAGCTTGCCGAGTATTTTAGGGAAATTCGGAGGATAAAGTCGAGACAGAGGAAGTACTACATCTACGCCCAAAAAAAATAAAAAAATAGGGATCGACCTAAACATTAATTTCATATTCGCACAACTTAAATACATGTCTCCTGCTTTTTTCAACAGATACAACCAACCTGGAGAAGCGTTGTGTCTTTTAAATAAACAAATATTTATTTATAATATATCTTCTTTCAATATCCATAAATTATAACATTTTATTTAACCCCAATCTGGACTGCCCAAGCACTTAATCAATTGGTTAGTAAGTCCATTTAAACTGAACGATACCCATACATCTTTTTAATTGCGACCCCAAAAATAACCACTTGGGGACTAGCAATAATTCATTAGTATTCCCAACAAATACAGCAACAACCGTCAACTATTTCGGTATTCTTTTGCCTACATAGTTATACCATCACTTGACTCGGACCTTTAGCTCATTCATTCTTCCTATTAGTTCTTAATTCCTTCGGTATAAATCCATATTCAACTGGTGGAATAACCATAAAATTCCAATGGACCGCATCAGGATACCTCAATGTTGAAGTTTCTGTTCTTCTCCTTTTGTAATTATGAGTCCGAATACCATCAAATTCCTAATGATGGTATCATCTTGACGCTATATTCCTATCTTGTTGTTGTTACTTCATCCCTTTATGCTTCATGGGCTTTTATCCAATCGATTTTTGCATTCGCCAAATTGTGGTTGGTGTTGTTGATGCTTTAGTTGTGCGGTTACGTCCTGATACCAACTTCAATATCGAAACAACATCTATGGTATGCATAACATGCCTTTTCCTTTTGTTCACAATTAACCACAATCCTGCAGTCGTTCATCATCGCCATATTTCCTTTTAAATTTGCCATTAGATAGCAATTTTGAGGGTTGAGAATGGTTCAGGCTGGTATTGAATGATTCAAAGTTATTTGTTAGTGGTTGATACCAATGAAACATGAACCTCTATGGAAAATAAGGTAACAAAAAATAGTTGAAAATTCTAGAACTCTTTACCAAATGAACGTTATTATTTTCTAATTATCAAGCCGTACTCAGTTGAAACAACACGTTATCCCAATTATATCCTTAATCAATACCATCGATAAATTCTATCGATTTCTCATTAAACTCATCGATCTATTCAATTGTCCTGTATACCCTGACGACTATCTACAGGAAACTAGAGAACGTGGCAGACATGTTATGTGGTTTTATGTGTCCTTTTGTTGTGGAAGTGAGCCTTCAGTCTTACATCGTCTCCATCAAAAATTTTCTCGAATTCGGTCCAAGAATGGAATTGTCATGTGATTGGAATTTTTAATGCGATTGACAAGACAGTTTTATTGGGAATTCTAAAGGAACTGGTATTTTTGGCATATTAAAGTAAGTGGTAGGCGGTAAAATATTGGCAAAAGGGTTCAAGGAGTGTTGTGGAATTTCAAAGACGTGAACATGCTATTGTATGCAGTTAAGTGGATATAGGAAGAAGTTGCCAGAAATGTATGAAAGCACAGCTAGAATTTCATCCTGGGGAACAGGTCGAGGTAAACTGGACGAATCGATCTTGGAACGATATACATATATCACAGGTTTCTTCAAGATCTGCAAAAAATACTTATAAAATGAAAGATTGTTTAAGATGATGTTTTGGTTACATTTGATTTAATATTACTGAGCCCAGCGAATTTAAAGACTATTATATATAAGTAAGCAGAGCTGAATGAAAGTTTATATTAGTTTCTATTGTTTCTTGTTCTTTTGTCAGAATTTTTAATTTGAATTTAAGCTCCAAGTTTCGAGGAACCACCAAAAGTTCAATATTTATTGTTTTACATCCAGTTCCTTTACATCCGTTCGTAAAAATCGGATAATAGTACAGAAGAAAACTAATGGTGATTTTATTAAAATAGCAATAGAAAGTAAGAGATTCTGAAGATTGTCTGCGAAGATAAACATTTTCAAATTCTGCACAAATCGGTTATAATTTAATGTTTATGTAATTGCGTCACAACTTATATATAGGTAGTTGTTATTTCAATCAGCCAGGCATACCTTATTAAACGTTGATGATTTCAATGTGGAGGTTGTTGGTGGTTGACTAATTCGAAGTGAGCCTTACAACTACATGTGTTTTCTAACACATATCTACCCCATCAAGCACCAGAGTCTATATCATCATAACAATTTGGCATATACATAACTAATGGCTTTCCCAATAATGAACAGTATCATCTCTGAATGAATACTTGATATCTTGACTGAAATTTCGAAGATAGTTTTGTATTCTGCTGCTGCACTTATTTTGAGTTCTACTTCTCAACAGTCATGAGTAAAATCACTTCTTTTCTTCAACTATTCCTTCATTCGCCTACTATCTTTTACCATCGTATAGAATATTCAGAAAGGGATCAACTAGGTCCTGATATACGTATCTTATATGTATAGTAAAAATAAAGGCTTAAAACTGTTTTTATAGTTCTTGACCTATCAGTTATAGAAAGTTTTGAGTACTCTTGATGAGCCATAATGGAATAAAATCTTTATTAAATTAAACACTTGATTTTTTGACTCACAAATTTTCGTTTCGATCCTTAGATCATCTTAAGGTTACATACAGTTTACAAATATTTCCTGGTTTTATTCTTAAATAATTAATGGTGAAAAGAGTGGTGATTGGAAGGTAAAGGTAATTTCATTCAGCAGGTTTTCCTTTCTCTTTGTGGACTACCTGCAATCTCAAGGCATTCCAGGTAGCCCAACTTTTTCCCCTTGCTTGTTTGATGGAGGATATTAAAATTGTTAATAGTAAAATTAAAATGTGTTGGGCTATCCCAGAATTTGGATTTACCTCTCTGGTTGCTTTGATGTGCTCATTGTATTTAATTTTAAAGCTCCTACCTGTTTGTCCTATATAAGCTGCATCACAATTTTCACAGGATGCACGATACACTCTTGAATGGAAGAATGGAGTTATATTTTAAATATTTGGACAATTTACTATTGATGGGGTCTACGTAATTTAACTTTCTCTATGATTGAACATCACCATCTTTTTGAACTGAATTTATTTCTGTAATAATTTTTAATTTGCGTTTTTTTGTTGTTTAAAATGAGTTGCTTAAGATATCCATTATTTTTGGCTATATTTTCAATGGTATACGGATCCTTTTCCAAATTTTTTTTGGAAAGTCGAATATTTGGAGCACGATTTATCATGGAATGTAAAGAAGCTAGTTTAATATTGATTGGGTGGAACGAGTTATAAAGAATGAGTACATCTTGACATAGTTTGTCAAGAGATGAAAATATTTTTATTGACAAAATCTAATTTTGCGTTAAAAAACAAAACCGTAAGAAATTCGGAAACTGTTGCAAATGAACAAAATTCACAGGTTTTTACAGTTTTAGTTTTAAATCTGAAAATTGTACCCTACTGTTGTGGTGTAGTGGCCGTTGGAAAAGAGATATTTATTTCGATGGGTCTTAGGTAGCACCAGTCACAACTACACTGCAGCTTATAAAAACATTTTACGGGACCTTAGACGAAGATGGTACGTTTTCTTAAGGCTTCTTTCATGGAAATGTTTGGGTCTTAACCCTAGAACAGTGTTAATAAAAAATGTTACTTTTCGTGTTGTGGGGCACACTGTGCCTCAATAAGTTTTCCATGGCGCAATGTCTTTTCGCTTAATTAAAGTAAGGTAAGTTACTTGTATTACTGTTTCGGTAACTGAGGTTTGTTGGATCTTATTTTGCCGGTGTATTTCTTTTATGCATTTCCACTGCCAAAGGTACCCCAGTGAAAAAATTGTCGTTTGTAACGTTGTAACCAACATCTAGGTAATGGTTACATAAACGTAGAACTATATCATATCCTATATTTTTTACCCTCTGGTACCCAGGCTTCGTTCCCAGATATATTTCTCCTTGTAAAGGATACTTTGTGGAAGCATCAACTATCCCGACTTTTTTTATCCCATATTTTCCTGGCTTGCTTCGAATGTATTGCCTAGAACCACATCTACCACACGTTGTAAGAAGCTGTTCGTCTATCGTTAGTTCTTTGGATGGAGTATAAAATTGGTTAAAAATTTTCTGGAATAAACTCCAAATATGCTGAAAAGGTGCCAATTTGTCATCCTGTAGACGAAATTGCCTGAATCATCAAAACGGATAAACCTGATAAGCTGCTCAAATCGTGCTAATAACATACGTGCTCTGTAAAATGGCATATATGAAACATGGAAAAGTTATAGTAATTGATTTCATCTTCACAAAATACTACGTGTTGTTTTTTTATAAAAGAAATAGAAGATACACAAAATTAAAAGGAAGTTTTTCTTTTATAAAAAACAACATGAAAAAGTTATTTCGTTAAAAAGCTAGATGACTTTTCTCCTCCGGCATGGAGTTGAAGAGCAATGTATGCTTAATTTTCTTCTTTGTCAGTGTCATTTTCGCGGTTGTCTTGGCTTTTTCAAACGTTGGTTCTCTTGAATTTCTCGCTTAGCTTTTCTATTTCTTTCCAATACAATAACCTATACTATCGAAGATGAAAGAAGACTTTTGAAAGCGTCTGCTTTCGTTGTGAAGGTTTCGCTGCACGACATCACATGGTTTCTTCTATTTTGTCTGGAAATCATCGTCCTTCTCGTTTCACTCTCACTCGGAGCTGACCACCAGATCTCCTTGAAATCCTTGTTTTATGCTTTGTACCGCATTCCCCTGTTGGGCTCTATTGCTGATGCTTCCTCGTAATTAGGCTGTGGTACACCTTGATTCTCTGTTGATGTTGTCCCATCCTGTAGTTCATCCATAACTTGTAGGAAGCAAAGATCATGTAATGGTTCGGGATGTAAATTTGAATTGTCAACGTCGGATGATTTTCCATCGTCTTCTGATCACCTTCACAAGCCTCACAGGCATTTGTACCATCAATTGGAATACTTTCTTCCTCTTCTTTTTCGCTTTGAATGAAAGTATCCAGATTTCTTTGAAGGAGATCCTTTTCTACTGCAGAGAGTTCACGGTTTAAAGGCATCATTTAATAGGAATCATTGAATAGAGTCATGCGTTTTCAAACAGAATTTTTTATGTAGAATTTTGGGTTATGCAATGCCCCTAAACCCGAAAACGCGTTCCTAATTTTAGCGAATTACCACCGTTGAAATAAGTAACACAGGCTGTTTCGTTTTGAATTCTGCAATGTATGAGTATATGCATTTCTACATAAATTACAATCTCAATATACGCCCGTACTAAAATCTCATTTGATTTTAGTTTGAAAATAATATAAAAATAATAATATAATAATATAAAATAAAAAAATAATAATAAAATAAAATAATAATATAAAAATAATAATAAAATAATAATAATAATAAAAAAATAATAAAATAAACACGGGTTTAGGGTTAAATTGACGTAAACTTGAAGTGGAGTCTATTAGTGTGCCATCGAGGTGTCAATTTATAAACTATATTTGTTGGTTAGGTGGAAAAATTAATGCAAGATGCAACCAGGGCAAGTAACAGCTTGTCTGAAGTTTTAAAATTAATTTAGAATACTTTTCACTATGTTCTTCGTGTATCTTGTACTTAAGCTCAGTGAAATTTTGTTTCGGCCTTGTGACAAAATGAATTTTAATTGATTTAATTGTTTGCTCGAAATAATATTAGTTATCACGGTTTAATCATTGCAATTATCAATCGAGTTACCCCAATTTTTTTTAAAATTTATGTACCATCATAATTTACATACTTCACTAAAAATGATCAGCACTTCTTCGATCCCCTTTTGGAGTAGAGTAAATAAAGTCATCCTGTTGTCAATTATATCCAAAAGAGTAAACTATCAGAATAAATATAGATCTACTATTGCTTCGGTTTGACGCACAATCTTAATATAGTGATGCAATCGTTGGTGACGCCAAGCCGCCTTGGATATCACTACTTCGGAGCCATCTTTTCACGGAATGGATTCGAAGATGGAAATGTAAAGATATCAAGCACACGTGTTCATCAACTTGTTCGGCAAATTTCAATTTCAGATTGTTTGTTTACGAATTACTATTTCATGCTCAATTGCTTACGGAGACAAAGAGTTGAAGGCTGGCAATCACTTTGAACAAGAGCCTCGAATAAATGAAAGAAACTTTAGGTTCATTTTATTATGTTGACAACAGTTGAATTTTATTTTTTGTGGCATTTACGTCCGAAATTGTGCTGCTTTTCATTGTTTTTATCAATTCATTAGCACAACATTTCTCGACCAATTTTCTCTTAAAACGGAAAGTGAACGAAGTAGAAAAATATTAAAAATTTAAGTAACACAGAAAGCAAATCATTATTCACTCTCATTTGTATTTCCCTGACAGAGGCACATTCACTTTTCCGTTCAACTCATTTTTCATACTAATTACAACTTATTATTTTGAAAGCTTACAACGATTATTTCAAGCTGAACCATTTGCCCAGAATTTCCACGTTGACGGCATAGCCATTGCACAAAGCAATCATTAATCAAAATTACAGTTTTATTCTCTCCGTCGAAACGACAAATAATTTAACGATACTCATTACGAATACGCAGCAAACAACTTAAGAAGCAATTGCTTTGCAACGAAAATTTTACGTCAAACGACCCTTTGCTGTAAAAGTCTACAAAACAAGGATACAAGTAAACAAGCAAACAAATAAACAGAATCCTGCTATTCGAAAATACGTTAGAATCAAAGCAGCCTAATATTGCCAGGACTTTTGATTGCCTCAATTATTTTCGGGCAATGTGAAATTTGCCTACTCGTTGCTTATAAAGAACTCCTTTGGCTGCTTCATCTCCTACAAACCCAGAAACCAGCTAATCCTTGGAGCAATTTCAGCTTTTCACACTTCTGTTTTCATTTCCCTTTTCGAATTTAATATTCCTTTAAGTCTAGCTAGGCTGACTCCTTTTTTTGCTGTCGTTACAATTCGTTTGATTTATGACCTCTTGTCAACTGAGAAAAACTACACTAGTCCTTTGAAAAGTTAGAGAAAAAAATAAAAGCTTGAAGAAGGCAAAGACCGAAAGTCCTTTTTCTATTATGAAAAGCTAGAGTGGAGATTAAAAGGAATGGAGGATGCCATATATATGCAGAAAGGAATAGTAAACTAAGTAACTAGAAATGAATAGAAGAGAGTCAAGAGTTCAAAGGATTTTCAACACCCTTTCGTCAGTTTAAAAATATATGTGAGTGTGCCGAATAGAAAGTTCAAAACTAAAGTTGAGGAGGTTTGTTTCCATATAATTTTCTAGAGCAGATGTTGGGAATGGCTGCTTTAATTTCGAATTCATATTCGAAAGTAGTTCACGAGGGTTCAAGCAAGCTCAATTTGAGCTTGTGATGCTGGTGTGATTTGCTAATGCTATTTATAATTAGGCAAAATAAATGAGACGAGAAATTATTGAGGAAGGTTTTAAGAAGATTTTGTGTTATTAAATTAACATCTTTGACGTCTGGTTTAGCTTTCGAAAAGAAAGTATGCTGGATGTTAGGAAACTTTGTTTGTGGGGTTTTCCTTAAAAGGGATCCTGAAAGTTGACTTTATGTTTTTGAGTTCACTTCGTTAGTGTCAAATTGAAAAAAAACATACGCAACAAAAGGGTCGTTTCCGATTTTGACACGCAACAAAGATCATTATCTGAGATTTTGTCGTACTCGACTTGAAAAAAGTAAAGTTTTTAGATTATGATGGAACATGCATATTCGTTGTTCCACATTAAAATATATTGGCGTAACAATATTGAAAAGTGATACATCAAAAGTGAACATATCGAGGTTCATTAAAGAAGATGTGTAGTAATCTTGTAGCCTTCTTTCGTATCTTGACTAGCAATTTACAAATATAAGCAGCATTCAGCCGTTTAGTATATCAAATGGGACACTATCGTCGTTTTCTATCAAATATAATCGATGAGAACACAATGGGTTTTCAATTAAGAGCGATGATTTTTTTTAATTGGTATAAGGTCAGAAAGATAAACAATAATTTATTGCTTGGTGAGAAAATTTCTTAATGTCATCATTTTAAATTTTTTCCAAAGAAACGAATATGATTCTTTTAATGATTTTGGCAAATAAATCTCCATGTATCTATTCTCTGTGATTTTTAAAAGATGCTTTGAATGTTTGTATAGTATGCAGCAGTCGTATTCATACAGCAAACTTTTCCAAAGCAAATCTACAATTACTGAGTATGTTTGTATAGAATATCTAACTATGCTTCTATAATAACGTGGATCACTGTAACTAGAGTTCATAATTAGAAAATGTTTCGTCTTAAAGCTCATTTTTTCCAAGAAATTTTAATTGCAAAAGAATTCTAGGAATTTTAGAGACGTACTCGTATTCGTACACTTATCTAAATTCCAAGAATTAGTTCACAATGGATATTCCCTTTCGCAGTTTTTTTGCAAAATAGTGCAGCGTCATTTGATTAAAGTTTGTTCTTTATCATTTTAGTTGCGTTTAGTTTTAATTTTCCCAAAATGGGTAGAAAAGGTAAAGAAACATCAATTGAACTCTGAAACTTAATAATTTCACTCTGCATCAATGGTAAATCGTTCAGTGAAATAAGTCAACTTGTAAACAGGCCAAAGTCAACTAATCAGCATATCATTAGGAGGTACAAGCAGGAAAATCGAGTGGAAAATATGCCTCGCAATCTAAACCGTAATAAATTAAAACCAAGAGATGAAAGGTTTATATTAGGTCTGATACGAGACGATCCTAAACTAGGTGGCCCACACATTGTGAAACCGTTACAGCAACATTTGGGCATAAAAGATTCTGTCGATCCTGCGAACAGTACCTTGAAAAAATATGAATATAGAAGCTGCATCGCTAGAAAAAAACCATACATCAACAAAGTGATTCGGTTAAAGCGTGTCAACTTCGCAAAAAAGTACCTTAGCAAGGACTATTACTTCTGGAAACGAGTTATTTTCACGGATGAGAGTAAATTCAACATCGTTTCGTGGGATGGAGCGACGAAAATTTGACGAAAAAGGAATACCAGCCTTCATCCAAACAATCTAATACCAACAGTTAAACATGGTGGAGGTTCGGTGATGCTATGGGGGTGTTTCTCAGCGACAGGAACAGGTCAATTGACATTTATCGATGGAATAATGAATACAGCAAAATATATTGAAATATTGAAGGCGAATTTACATGTCAACGCTGAAAAACTGGGCGTAAGAAATGATTTTATTTTTTACCAGGACAACGACCCCAAACATAGAGCCTTGAATTCTCCTTTATGGCTGTTGTACAATTGTCCAAAAGTTCTAAGGACACCACCACAATCGCCGATTATAATCCTATCGAGAATTTATGTTTAAAACTTAAGGGGGGATTAAAAAATTATGAAATGAAAACCATATAAGATCTGAATCATACGATTCAAAAGGAATGGAACGAAATACAAGTTTCCTATACAGAAACTTTAGCAAAATCTATGCCAAATCGTTTGCGAGAAGTTATCAAACATAAAGCATATCCAACAAAATATTAATCTTTGAATTTATTAATATGATCAATCAAATATTTAACTGTATCAATACGAATGCTGTTTTAAGTTTTGTTCAAAATTTGTTAGCTCGAAATTATTACTTATTTAACCATATTATGATCAAATATTGATGCTGTAGTTTAATTGGAATCCTTCAAAGAAATTAATACAATTAAATAATAATTGAAATATGTAAGATAATCTGTTTATTAAGCTTTTTTAAAAACTGACCTCAGTTACAGGTTACCGAATTGAAAGTGGAAAACATCGAGTTTATTCATAGCAAGTCTTCCATTGCAGCAGGATTTCCAGAAAGAATTCAAACAAAATATATATGTCAATACGACTGTAAATTGTACCAGATGGTTTACCTATATTCAAACTATTGTGAAAGCACTTCGTCAAACCTCAAATTCAAATGAAAGTTAAATATATTTCGCAAAAAAACAATAAAAAAACCCGATAAACTGAAGGAACACGATACGATTGCCGCCAAGTGATATGTGTTGCTCGTATTCATTTACACATCTCTTCCCACTGAATTTATCTTCCTCAAGTTTCAACTGTTGAATTCAATGGGCTTTTTTCGTATGAATAACACTACGCTAAGTGGCAGATAATTGACACCTTCATGGGCTCGAGGGGGCGGATAAAAGATACAAGTATGCTCGTTTCTTTACCTCTGCCTACGTATTTGCATCAAATCAGAGTACTCTACCCATACTCATATCGATATCTTTAAACTTTCCGCATACGCATGCTTCTGCGGTATCTGAGAACCGCAACAGGAGTGCTCAACCGGTTCGCTTCGTCCATCTGCAATCTGTTTAGTATGTCGGCGGTTGGCGACCATCGATATGCAGATAACTGTTCAAGCTAACAGCATGGTGAAAATGCGTAGCATAGAAGCGTGTGGGTAGCGTTCAATAGGTTAAACATGGAATGCTAATATGCATGCATATGAGCAACTTGCCTAAGAGTTGCGCTACGTTTCAAGTCCTACTCAATATATTTATGGTGTGGAGTTGCCAGGTTGATAAGCCTTCAAGTTCTTGAGATAAGGTGGTAGAGTGGTGAATTTTTTCAAGTTTTGAACGACACAGATTCAGGTAAAACATTTCCAATTTTTTCCATTAGGCACGAATTAAGAACGGTTTTTCTTGATTTTACCTACAAAATAAAAGTATTTTCAACGAAATTTTTCTGAATATAGGTTATTTTTAGTCAAGCAACATTGAAAAAATGCAATACACGAAATCTGGCGCGTGTTAAGATGACATATACATGCATATGTTCATATAACCCAAAAGTTGCATGGTTTGATATTACTAACTGGCTTTTGCCAACAATAACCAAGTGACTCGCAATCCACAAACATTGCTACTATTATTCGATATTGTTTGCTTTAATATCTGTTTAAAATGAATGAAACTCAGTTTTTTTCAGGACACATTGTAAAAGTTTTTTCGAATATACGAAAGCGGGAAATAAGTATGCCAAACGCATTTTATTGATTTTTTCAGCCCCTTTTTAACGGGAATTTATGTAAATAACGCTTCAATAAATATGTTTTTAATGGAAACACATCTTCTCGCAGAAACATCATATTGAGAGGCATATTTTGTGTATTATTTCCTAACGAGTTTTTCAATATTGACTCTGAAAATACTACTTCGTCTTAAACTGTCGCGTTCGCTTCAATATCAACATATATGTAGTACAGGAAATGAATCTAAAAAAAGGGCAAAACCTGGCAATTTTTTCGTCGAGCATCGATTTGCATAAAAATTTGGGATTAAGCTCATTTCAACCTCTAGTTCATTTTCTTCAACGTGTCGTTGTACGCTTTTTGTTTTAAGGGTAAAAACTACCCCTAGTTGTAAAAAGTTATAAAACAAACCGCGAGGTGCGACCCTTGAGGTCCACACGGTCAACTTCCCAGTAATATCTACATAAACATCAACAACATTACAACAATGAGAGGTAATAATAACAGGAATGAGTTAATATGAATCATATCGTCTACGGGAGGGTCCATTGATTATGTAAGGTTTCTGGTCGATGAGGACAGATTGAATATTCACGCGGATCAAGCGGTGGGGGCCTTTTTGGTGTTGAAAAATTTTGTTGATTTTCAAAATTTAAGCAATTTTTTTTAATTAAAAGACTATAAAAACTATTGAAAATCTGCTCAAATTATGCAAATATCTTAAAACTTTAATTGAATTTACAACAATTTTTTTAAAATAAAAGATATAAAATAATAGCACTCGTATGAACCCTCTTTACATGGTAACTTTGAATGATTTTTTTTATTTTTAATTTAGTTTTTTTATAATCATGGAATAAAATTTTGCCAGTTTCTCTCCACTAACTGATAAGAAGGTATAAATTTTATAAACTGGATCACTGTGCTGTGCAAATCAAGTTAAAAAATATTTTCTATGAAAAAAAACCCATAATTTTTCGCATTTTCTTCTATTAAATTAAAAAAACGGCTAAAACGAATTTTTATAATGTTCAAAACTTCACAAAGATGTTAATACACGTCAACTGACACCTTAATGATGCAAATATTACATCTGGTTCGTGAGATATAGTGATTGATAAAAATGACCTTGAAAATCATGATGACTTGTAATGATTTTTTATTTTTTATTTATTTTTTTACGTAATCATGAGAAAAAATTTTGATGACGTTTTTGCGCGTATTGTTTGGAGTACATAAATTTTATAAACATTGATTACTAAGACTTGACAATAAGGTTAAAAATTTATTGCTTTTAAAAAAAACTAATTTTTTGCACTTTTTTTTTAAAAATTGAAAAACCGCTCCAAGAATTTTTTTAAAAATTTGATAAAATCACATAAAAGGCAATACGCGTCGATTGACACCTTGTTCAAAAAAATCGTACGTTTGGTTCGCGAAATATAGCGCATGACAGAAATGACCTTGAAACGGGCAAAACAGCAAACCGCCCCGCCCGAAGTTTTTCAAAAACTAATCAGCTCTGAAGATTGCAAAAACGCTTCGATTTACACCTCAACCAAGTCGATCGGACTTTGTTTACGTGAGTTATGCTCGTAGAAAAAACTGTCCACGAACACAGACGTACGTACTTACCCACACACACATACATCTCCCTTTCTAAAAACACTTTATATATACTCTACAGACCTCAAAACGTAAAGAAAAGTTGAAAATTTCAATTTCGATTTTCGAGGCGATTACAAGAACTTCCCATATACTGGGAAGTTAATAATTATCAACACAAAAATACCCTACACCCCATACCCCATATTCCACATACATTTACATACATAGCCGACTAAATTTACAAATGCAGATACAAATACTAATACGTTTTTATAATGTCTGTCTCATTGATTCGATCTTCATCGTGGTCGATGTCATCTTCGTCTTTTTCGATCACTGGTGGACTATTATTTCAGTCATGACCTGAGCACCCAGAACAAGTGGTATTACAATACAACCCAACTTTTCTGCAGCCGCATAAAACGCTGCACCTTTTTTGCATTGACAATAAATCATTTTTAAAAGTTCATCGAGTGTATGTAGATTTTTATGCTTCGAAGTAGGCTATTCGAATTTTTTGAAAAAAAATTGATTGGTTTTATAAACATAGCTCCTTCATTTTTAGGGATAGAAAGTTTTTTCAAAAACGATTTCTTAAGGTTTTTCAAGATTTATAAGAATATGTGAATTAAATCCCTTAAGATCCCTTAGTTTTTTAATGGGGTGGGTTTAAAGGGCTCGAATAAGGTGGTGTTCGCTCGTAAATAGAGGGTTTAAACGGCTACATCTCGCCAAATATTTACTGTACAGAAAATCTACGCACAGAGAAATTTTACCCTCTACATTTTTTCTTGATAAAATGCATATTTTTCGAGTTATTCGCGAAAAACCCATTCAAAACGTCGATTTTTTCGTCGAAAAACTGTTACTTTCAACCGCGAATAGCTCGAAAAATACATTTTTTATTTAGAATTACTTTTTCCATCGATTTCTGTGCTTAAAATGTAATAAAAAATTTCGACCCCCGAGATAGGGTGGCAACCATCCCCAAGGTTTTAACGTACAGCGGCATGATATACAAAATGATCTTTGGGCTATTCCATACCATCTGTGAAAATTTCAACTAAATCCATGCTGGACGTATAAATTGCGAGCTAAAATGCTTCATTTCCTGTACTAATATTCAAAACAATACAGCTCATCTACCAAAGCAAAATAGATATTGCCGAATAAACATTTACAATTATAGTATCACGCATCAAAAGGTAAGAGGACTCCTTAGTGTGACATGTTTCCTGTCTAGTGCTCGGCTCCACCACAATGTGAAATGTATATAATCTTTTTCATTCTTGTTGTGACTTTGGAATTTGAAATAAATATTTTGTAGACAGGGTTAACATTTGTTAAAATTAAAAATAGTTCATACAGCTATTTCAAAATTGATTCTTTTGAATAGAATTAGGTAAGTACTTCAGAGCTCTAATATAATATTGCTTAATAAGAACTGTAATATAAATATTTAAATATATTTTAAGGACATAAAAATTTCTGTTGATCTTATGCCAAACACTGCTAGATCAAGTGACTATTGTCAAACACATAACAATTTTAATACCGTTGGAATTATGCAAAAAACTATAGTTTAGAACTTTCGAACGAAGGAATTCGCAGTAGATATGGCTAATAAGCAGACATGAGGGAGAAAATTGAAATCCTTATATCTTAGTAACTGTGGCTCTCACAATACAGTTGTAAGTTAAAAACTTTTTAAAAATTTATTTTCAGGAATACATAAATGCATATATGTTGTGGTATACATACAGTGGATGAAAAAAGTTAAGGCGCGATGTACCCAACGAGAAAAGTCATAAGTTTTAGTGGTATTTTTTATTGAGAATGGTGTTCTTTTACAGTAAATCAGGAGCTGGGAAGATATATTTCAGTATCATACCAAAAAATCAAAAACACAACAATTTTTAAACATAATAAAAAAATGCTTGTTTACCATTGAGACACAACCCAAAAAAGTTAAGGCACGGCCTAGTTTTATCTGAAATTTTTGATTCGTTTTAGATTTATTGCCTTTAAATTTTAGAAACTTACTCACTATTAATATTTTGATGACTTCCTGGAGGCGTTTCGGTATCGATTTGACGAACGTTTTGCAGACGGCTGGTGAAATATTTTCCCATTCTTCAATAATGGCTGTTTTTAGTTCGTTTTCATTTTTTACTTTACGAATCGCAACTTTATTTTTTAGGTGGTACCATAGATGCTCTATAGGGTCTAAATCTGGGGACTGAGCAGGTGTTTTAATTCCTTTTGGGCAGTTATAAATAGCCCAAAGTCGGCATTGCTCCGAGGTATGTTTGGGATCGTTGTTTTGGTACAGGCCAAAAGAGTTTAAAATTTCCATTTTTTCAGCACTTTGTCTAATATTCCTTTTGAGAATAGTTAGACAATAATGTTGATCCATCCTGACATTTATAATTTTTAAGTTTCCAGGTCCAGAAGCCCCCATACAACCCCATAGAATAATGTTCTCACCAACGTGTTTTACTGTGGGATTGGTATGCTTGAAATTGAACTCAGTATTTGGTTTTCTCCAAACATATCACCTCCCATCAGATCCAAACAGCTTAATTTTTGTTTCGTCAACAAAAATAACCCTTTTCCAGAAAGACTTTGGTTTCACATCTTTTCTGAAGTGTTTTTTAACTTCATTGCGTAAAAATGGGGCACTTAATCTTGAAACCTTTTTAATTTTTTTTACAATCCATTTCTCTTCTCGCTCAGTTAGCATTTTCGGCCTTCCTGATCGAGGTTTTGTTTCGAATGATTTTGTTTTTGTATATGCTAATACAACGTTTCTGACAGTATATTTTGATTTTTTTTAACTAATACACCAATTTTAGCATATGACATTCCTGTTTGCCAATGCTGAACTATAATTTCCCAAACTTCTGCACTTAATGGTATTCTCTTGGCACTCATGATTTACTTACTTTTAAAATTTGCTTTCCTTGATCATTTACTCAACTCAAATGACAAGTATTTCATGTAGCGAAAATTCCATGCAAACCTATCGGTGTATATTTCTCAGAAAAAGAAATTATTTGCCTTAACATTTTTTGCGTTGTTTCTGATTGGAAAAGTATTTTTGCCCTATATTTAATAATTGTTGTGTGACTGGTGTTTTTTTTGTTATGTTACTGTAATATACCTTCCAATTTCCTGATATAATGTGAAAATAAAAACATTCTTGACAAAAATGTCACTGAAAAGCTAAATCTCTTCTCGCTGGGTGTATCGTGCCTTAACTTTTTTACCCACTCTACATGAATCTCGCATGGTGGCAATAACAAAAGTTACCAGTCAAAAACGACATGAGATATTAAGATTATTGTTTGAGAGTTAAACCTGCTTTGTTTGCAATGTTTCCGAAAAAACAATTAGAGTTTACTGTAAGAATGTTTTTTTCTCACGAATTTACTTATTTACTTGAATCTGAAGTCTAAGAGAGCACATTGCATGGCAAACATTTGGCAACCACTTGGAAATTGTGGACTTCAAAATACGGTACAAGTACTTCAGATATGAAAAGGAATAACTCAAAGCGACACATGCAGTTTTAATTTAGGACTTAACGCATGTTTCATTCGAAAGTTTTTTTCTTACTATTTTTATGTAATAAAAAAATTTTCAAGCCCTTATCCGTATCATATGGAAATGAGTTCAGAAATTTTCTAGATCTTCTGTTGAAATTTTTGTTAAAAGACTCTTCGATGTACTTAACGTTAGCCTGGTATCAATCAATTTGTTCACCCACACCCGATCTTTTTGCTTCTGTTACTTCGTACGCTGCGAGCCAGATATCATATCGTCAACGAAAAGGTTCTCTACACAAATGTTTATTTGCATTTTAACTTGTTCATTCACTAACTCTAGTTAACTGGTGAATGATTCTGGTGGATCAATTTGAACATATATTTAAACACTGGCCGTACGAAATTAATGCTTATGTTAAACCGCTATCAAAGAAGTCAAAGACAATGCGATAAGGTAAAAACGATTGAACAAAAAATTTATTTAAACAAGTTTAAAAATCTGCTAAAAGACATGCTAATTCGTGCGGATCTGCTAAAACTATTAAGGATTGAGTTTGAAAAAATACATATATTCTGCCGATCACGGCTGCAACAAAGCATCAATCATTAATTCAATGATGAAGCCAATGAAGCCTTCAACATATGGAGGGTAAAAGAAGTCAATGTTGAAAGACATAAAAAAATTGAAAGTTGGTTAACATTAATTTGAACTTAATGCTATCCGTTGGCGATCGGCGAACGAAAAACGTTGGCGTTGCATTCAAATCATGTCCACGTTTCGAAGAGAGACAATCATGTTGCTTTGATTACAGTATGCAGTATCGGATTAAAAAATTTACGAACATTATGTGGTTCGCATACTAACACATGCGCCATGTGTATAGTTTAATACCTGGCAAAGATACATTGATCACTGAGTATTTTATTTGCTCTCCACTGTAGACATACATAGTATGACTGCAAAGTAATTTGAACTATATGTGCAACTGCCGGTTGGATTAAACATTGATAATAATGTAACCAACAATGTTTCACGTAAGACATTTCTAAATTCAAATCGTATGAATTAAGGTTTTTTTTAAATTTCTGCTTTTAAGATGACTTGGACGATTATAGGAAGCAAATAGATTTAGTTTCGGTTGAAATCGGTGAATACTGAAGAGCTCGTATTTAAACTATACACTTAAATTCAACATTGAACTTTAAAGTTCATTTATTTTTGTTTACACTTCACATTCAGACTCAATCCAGCGAACAAAAATTTGTCAATCATAAAATTATGATGAAACAAACAATCAACAATTTACTGCCCATCAAAAGGAATTACCTTCAAAGAACCGAATATCAATGCCACCGGAATAAACACTCGATATGTTAGCAGTGAACCATAAATTCGAGTTTTATCACATTTTCCACCACAATTTGAACAATTTAACGCTTCAAGTCTGAAACTTTCCTTCATAAATTGGCATTATCAGTTACATTACCCAGAAGTACTTGGACACATTTGCGCTTGCATACACGCAATGTATTTTATTTTTAGCTATAAATATATATGTGCGTCCTTAAATATAAAGACTTTACTTAAGAGTACATAATAAAAATTACTAGTACTGTACTATCACCAACTACTGAATTGCACACTCCACTCCTTCCTTATCCACTATTCTCGGGGAAACTGTTAAGCATGCCATTCACTTAAAAAGACTCGCATTAGTGGAAAATGCACTTTTCAACTTAATATCTACTTTGCATTTTCCCATTCGATGAAAATCATTTTGAACTTACTATCTTGACTGCTGATTGTATCGATTTTCTGTTTTGTTCAGTGTTTTTTTTTTTGCTCACGTCTCCTGGATCAGGCAGCACAAAAATAAACAGATTCACTTACAATGAATATAAAAACTTCCGAAAAGGGATAAAACGACGCGGAAAAAGCAACGGCAACGAAGGATATTCAATGGTGAGTGGATAAAAGCTTTTTGGTTAATGGAAGAAGTTGAATGAATGGTACAAAATTGCAATTGTTCCCAGTTCGCAGATATAGGTTTTCTATTCGGCGCAAAGGACTTGCAAGTGCAATGTTTGAAGACACTACGTACTTCTGTTTCGGAAATACCCTAAAGAAAGCAGAACGGCTAGACAGACAGTGTGCATGAGATTAGCAGTAATGAACGAATTGTGATATCATTTCGGCTGAAGTTAGTTTGTTGGTAGTATCTGAATTATATTTTCGAAAATACCATGGTGTTGGTAGGTAGTTGTAGTACCAGCCCTATTATTCAGAGATGGCTCGCTAAGGTCTCCGTAAGCCCATATACGAGGGTGTAAGATCAGCATGTGAAACTCATTTTGTTTGAATTTAATTTGGGATGCAAAACAAAATTTTAGAGCTCCTTAATTGAAAAGATTCCAACTCAAGCAGGACAAATATTTCCGTGAGAATTTGCTTCATTATTTTTATCTTTACAATCATTCGAAAAATCGCCTTCAGGACCTAATCTACGAACCAATGAAATTTTATAATCTAAAGCCCACATATTTTTCAAGAAGACTTTAAACACACCTCCTTATAAGTATATCCTGATTCAAATGAAAATTTATACAAAAAAGCTCAAATGACATTTCAAAAGCATTCCAGGTTTCACGGAGCATTATTAAAAACACATATTTTCCATCGCCATATTTTTTGAGGTTACTGGCAAGCAATTGCATTTTGAAAACAAGTTTGTAGAAAAAAACTACTGCTAGCTTCCCAATTGTGCTTGATCTATTAAAAGGATTATTCCATACCGTCATTAAAAACCATCAATCTCTTTTCGATAAATCCAAAGAAACGTTACTTCCATCAACCAATAATCTCTCAATGGTATTGATTAATTTTTTCAAAGCACTGCTTATCTCTAAACTCCTTAACACAACGATCTATCCTTATTACTCTTCATGAATAACTTCTTCTTTCCAGTCTAAATTTGATATCATTCGTGGTGTGGTGTCTTAACACTTTAAATCCCAGGACGAAGACAATCCAGTCCCGCTGCGATGTTCACATTACGAAACCAAACATGAAAAACAATTTCTGTCATTTCCTTCACATCTTCAACGTCACATCCTGTCAATAAATTGTTCTATATGAATTCCAACGGGACTAGGTAGTATAAACTCTTTCACATATGTGTAATAAGCAAACGTAAGAGCAACATTTCCATTTAAAATTATAGCAATTCTACATTGGCCCAGGATCACATAAAGCAACAAACAATTCAAAAAAACAAGCAGGTCGCCAGGGTAGCTTTTGGTGTGCTTTGTAATATGTATTTGCGGTGAAGGACGACAAACACATGAGGATGAAGTTCACCTGCTGAGTTTATTGAAAAAGTGTCAATTTAAGTCTTGACTTTTTCCGTTTTGGTGCGTTCACCACTAAAACAATAGCATGTTGAAGAGTGTTCTAAGTTGTTCGTCTCTTTTGAAAATAAAAAGGATGAAAACAGATGCCGCTGTGGGAGGTACTTCCATGGAAAACCTATCTCAACATTGATAACGTGTGTTCAGCTGTGAGTCAGAGACTTGGGAGCACAATAAGATTTTTAAGTCTTTTCAGACTTCAATGGGTTCAATTGTTGTAGTGTATTCTGCCTGGGAGTCATCTTTCGAAACTTGTTTGCTTGTTCAATTATTGCTAGAAAATGTATTTGGAAAAGTTTTGCTGTTTAAGATAACTAGGACCGTTCATTTCATGCAGCCAAATGATAATAGAATTCTTCAAACACAAGTGAAAACACTCTTTTCTAGGGGACTTTTTCTGGTAGAATATTCTAGGCAAGCCATGGAAATGTCGCCATTATTTCGCTGAGACACGCCTTTTGCATGAATTGTGGAAGCGAATTCAACCGTGTGCCATACAACAACACCCTTTTGTATATATCTTTAGGTTATTTCCTTACCAGGACATTGTTTTAAGGTGTGAACTAATTTGCTCAAGAGTGAAGTCTTTTTGTTTCACCTTTTCCTCCTCGTTCTTTTCCATGTTCTTAAGCTTCCTACACATATGACTGTTGCTATACACAACGAAACGAAAGAATTTATTCTCTTTTGTGCAATTAATGTAACGAAGTAGCGTTGGTAGCAGTTACCACCACCGCATTCACAAGAACTCTATTATATTCTATAGAAGCACATACAAGGATATGTCTCGGGAAAATTAGCAGCATTGCATTGAATAGTATAAGATGGGATACAGCCAACTCGCCTGGTGCCCATTGGAGGATATCACATTAAAAAAGCAACTACTATTTTGAAATTATTGCGAAAGGGAATAGTTTGCTGTTTGCGGAAGCGTAGAATATTATCTTTGACGGAGAAGTCTTTTGATTATACGCTTAGTTAAGTACAAGAAGGAAAGGATTTTACTTTTATGAATGAATATGATTGAGACCATGCTTCCACGGGGATGCAATTATAAGATGAATAGAAAAAATGACTTACTAGGAGAGGCTCCGACTTTGCAGTCACAGATTTGGATGAAATTTGGCAGATAAGTAGAAGACGTCAAGGATATTCGATCCTTAAAGTATTACACCGCAACACTCCCCCCTTTTTGAGAGAAACGCCGTTAAAGTTTTTAGCGTCGGTTATCGATTAGTGAGTTTTTACATCTGACAGAAGCTGTGCGGTGTAGGTAACAGTGCTGCGAGCCCGCGATCAAGGGGTCGTGTGTTCGATCCCCGCTCGAGGTATTGTTTTTCTTTTTGAATTATTGTCGTCGTCGTGTGTTCGATTACCGGCGTGAGTATTGTTTTTGCGAATAATTGTGAATGTAATTTTTTTAAGGTGAATCACCAATGTTCACCTACAAATACATTTATTTTTACAAATCAGGAAACTGTTCGTTCATTTAGATATGTAAATAATACTGAAAACTCATTTTCTCATTTCTCTTATTGCTACCCAATTACCCAATTTGGCACTGAGCACGGAGATAACAAAGACTGGATTCTAGGAACTAAGGCCTATATGATCATCCGGCAAGGATTTCGCTTCGAGCAATCCGAAATTATGAAACTGTTAAACAATGACGTTCCTAGTATCTACTATATGTCACAATTACTGATCACCATAGTATTTATGGGTAGCCACGTTGGGCGTCACCCTGGTTTATTGCTTTTTGCCGAGTTGGCTATGAGACACGAAAAGGACGCAGGATTGATTCTAGGAACAAGGAATGATCCTACCGCCAACTATGATATTGCTCGATTACAACCGTTGTTTGAGTGCACCGCAACCGTTCAACAATGAGCTTTCAGTATAATTTATATATCTAAATGTACGAACAGTTTGCTGATTTGTAAAAATAAATGTATTTGTAGGTGAACATTGGTGATTCACCTTAAAAAAATTACATTCACAATTATTCGCAAAAACAATACTCACGCCGGTAATCGAACACACGACGACGACAATAATTCAAAAAGAAAAACAATACCTCGAGCGGGGATCGAACACACGACCCCTTGATCGCGGGCTTGTAGCACTGTTACCTACACCGCACAGCTTCTGTCAGATGTAAAAACTCACTAATCGATAACCGACGCTAAAAACTTTAACGGTGTTTCTCTCAAAAAGGGAGAGTGTTACGGTCTAATATTTTAAGGATCGAATATCCTTGACGTCTTCTACTTATCTGCCAAATTTCATCCAAATCTGTGACTACAAAGTCAGAGCCTCTCCTAGTTAGATAAGAGGAAATGCGTATTTAAGGAAGTTTTTTTACATTATATTGTACATGAGATGATAACTAAGTATCCTCTAAAGTGACACGTTCATTTTAAAATAATTTTAGAGACAATTAAGATAATAAAGTGTAATATGAGCGTAAAAATTAAGATCTAGTGACTTTTGATTACAGTAGGAATGTATTTCTTAAATATGTCAAGGCTAGTAAAGGTTATGTTTTGTACAAATGAAGTTAATAGCCTTGTCGAAGTTTGAATTTCTATATATTTCCTTGATTGTATGAAGATGATGATTGTATCATTATCTTGGAAAAAATTTGTTTTTACTTGGCAGTATCTGCACTGCAGCCTACATAGGTAAAGAATTATAAAACGTGTACTAGGACATTCTATGGGAATCGCCCTGCTTTCACTGAGAAAACGTTATTATGAAACAAAATATCATTAATAGAAACATACATATTAAGGTTTGCGAACCTCCGTGTCTAGTCGACAAACTCATGCCCTACTAATGTGCTTTTTTGGTTCGCAACTCTGATAACACTTTTTATTGCACATTAATGGAGGTTCTTGTTTCCAGATTTTTGGCTGGTAGCATCATAATTAAATGGAAAGTGTGGTTTCGGGGTGACGGACGGCATCCTCATCAGGTGCTGTCATTTACCATCCGCCACCAGACAGCACGACCACGGCTAATAGAAACGTTTCCAATGAAATTGGCTTTATGTTGATGTATTTTATCAAGGTTTTTTGAATTTTTATTCCATCTTTAGTAGATTTTTAGGTGGTCTCTTTCCATTGGCTGGCAATTTTCAGAATAAATCATTCATTAATCCTATTTTGTATGATCTAAATTCATTTAATATCCCCCGCTAGCTCATTGTTCTTAAATTGTATTAAACAATCGACCCTTAACCCAAATAACACTTTCTCTTCAACCGATATCGAACATTTTCTATTTCGATTTATATTTACTCCCAATTGCAAAAATAAATGCGATTTCAGCCTATCGAGGACGATTGCCTCCGTGAGCAATAATAGAAACACGAAATCTTAATCCATAGCTAAGCAGCTAATAAATTTTCCTTAGAGAATATTTCCAATACTTGTGGCTTTGTCGATAACTTACACGCTAGAGGTAGTAAAGTGAAATGGTAGTCAAGTATATTACACAGCCTTTTGCCTTTAACTTCACTTAGCGTTAATGCTAAACGCAAAGTCATTCACCCCTAACAAAAAGCACGTGATTCGACGTCTCGATTACAACTTCGATGTGGTAAAAACTTTTAAAGGATGACTTCAAGTTGAAGTTTTCCTTCCTGTCGCATTGAACCGAATGCGGAACAAACGTTTGCGAAAGGCAGGATAAAGTTTATTTATCGATTCTATGATGCAGAGTCTTTTGGAATTTGATATTTAGCAGCTCAGTTCTCAGTAAGGAATCAAGAACTTCTCAGTTAAAAAGTGTAGACATCTTAGCTTTTCTGTACTTATGCGAAAATCAATATTTCCTTTCAATTCAAAACTGTTCCAAAGTATCCGTCGCACTAATGTTTCGATACTGGCCTTCAACATCTTTCGACTACACCCTAGAATTCCATCTTCCACTCAACCAAAGTTGTCAGGAAATCGCGTAGAATGTTTTCCTTAACAATTTCAAGGAAATTACAATACATCCATCAAGGATTCTGATAGTTTGTCGTCTTCGTGAGACTTACAGAAAAAAAGAATAAATATAGAACGATAAAACCTACGACAAAGTATGGAGAAGAGGAAATCCAAGAGTTATTGAATGGTTAAAGTTTCTCGCTTCACAAAACTTTTTTACTTGCAAGATAGTTCAATGTAATAGCTGGAGAGGAGAGCAAGGCTGAGGGTGAGAGGAAGGTTTATGATTATAACTAGTAACGGAAATTGCCTTTGTAAAGGAGGACGATAAGGAAAATGGGAAGAAAAAAACATGAATTATTAGAGCACGCTCCAGAACCTGGGTTGGACGATAAAATATTTCATTTATGTAAATTAGACTCTTTCTTAAGGACTAGTCACCGTTGGGCGAGGTGGAAGAGACATTCGTGACAGAAGTTTTGCTATCCTACCTAATTACACGTTTTATCAGCTGAACGAGAAAACTAAGTTGCTACGTAAAGAAGTAGTTTTTCTGTTTTAAACGAGGTAAATATTTTTTTGCTTCTTGCGAGACATAAAGTTTGTTGATTAAAGCTAAGTGTTGGCAAGTCTTGCAGAAATTTTCTATTTTAAAAGAAAGAAATTATTTTTAAAAAGTACTTGAATATATTTCATAGTTATAATAATGAATAAAGATAAATAAAAATTGAATTTCCTGAAAGTTGACTTTGATCTCTACATTTATCTTTGTCAATTTTATCAGAGGTCTGATTTCAAGGAAATCTTCAAATTATTCAGAAAGTGGAAACGTTTCCATTTACAATAAAAATGGTTTTTTTTTTGTAAATAATAATGAATTTAAATGTCACATATCATTCGCAAGCTTAGTCAGGATTTTAGTTTAATAATTATTCTGCATTGATTTTTAATTACCAACCCGGACTTTTTGCTACCTGCGTAATTACATTTGTACTTTATTCGATTACAATTTAATTTATATAACAACTTGTTTCCCCATAATTCTATTATTAAAATCTTGCCGGTACAAGCCCTGACTTGCACGGTAAAAACTTTTCATAGGGATGAACCATAAAACATCTCGGGATATTATTGGACAAGTAGTCTGGTTGATTTTTTGTTCAGAGTGCTGGCTTCCTATGCACTGAGTACCAGGTTCGTGGTTTTTCGCAGACATGTATTTTTCGAAAATTGAATTCAATGCTATCAGTTTGCTCAGCTGTAAATGAATACCTGAGTCAAATCGGGGTATTAATCACGTGTTGCTGACACCTCCTAGTGTTCCGTTGGTAAAGTAATTAAGGCAACTGTTATTGTATTGTAACTGAGGTGTGCTGCGCCATTGGTTATTTTTATTATATATACAGAAACAGATAATAACTTTTGACGACTATTTCAAAATTTCTAGCAAAAATATCTAATTGTGCCCAAGTACTCTACTGTTACTAATTGCAAAATTAACGCATAAGTAGGTTTTCTATTCTATGATTAACCTTCATCCGCTCGTGCGGTCTACTCTCCCACCAGTACTCTCAAATTGCATAACTGGCACTTTACACCTTTCATTCATTGTGATTACTTATTCTTTAATTTAATAATATGAAAGATTGTTAGGCTCTATCATAATTTCAATTGTATGTTTTTAATACGATAAAATCTTTATTAAACAGGAACTGTTTTTAAACAACAAACTTCCAACATGTCCACATCCAAATTTCTATCTTCATCTGAACATTTTTGGCAATCGCTGCACGGAACTGTGCTATGAGATATACATACGTATTTTTCACAATCCTTTCAGTTATGTTGTGGGGTCCTTTCTTGACCCACAAGTGTAGTAAAAGGTTTTCACGTCAGGTTGGACTTTCTCAGATGGTTGATTTTTTGGCTGTTTTCTGTAAGTTTCCATGAAAATAGTCGCATTATTGAAAAAATTGCAGTTTAGTTCGTTCTCTCAAATTTGCCTTTATCTACTCCAAGGACAAATCTTGCATGCATGTTTTCCTAATAGAATTGTTGAGGGGCTCGTTATAGTGGCAGTCCCCTTTACCAAAAGATGACTCAATTAGGCCACGGTAGGTCCATTGTGATACCACAAAAAATAAGGACGGCTCTAGAACCTACGGGATGACGGGAACCATTTAGATTCTCGTATGAAACTGGTTGTGCGTGCAGCTAATGTTTAAATTAGCTACTTCCGCAAGGCTATATAGAAAGGGCGAGCCTAGAGTATGCATGCGTGTCCTGGATAGTGCTGGCTGGCTGATCGTTTCTTCCTCTTCTCCCGATCTGCAGTTTCGGCAAAAATCTTTGTAAGGAACATCCAATCTTTTTACATGTTTGCCAATCAGACAATGCTCCGTCAGTACGGATATGATGAAACTTAATTAAATGGGTAAGCGTGGTTTCGGGGTGACGGACGGCATCCTCTTCAGGTGCTGTCATTTACCGTCACTCCGAAACCACGCTTCCGCATTTAATTATTATAGTACCAGCCAGAATCTGGAAACAAAAAAGAACCTCCATTAATGTGCAAAGATAGGGTTAGCAAAGTTGCGAACCAAAAGCACATTAGTGTGCGGTGTTGTCGACTAGACACAGAGGTTCAAAACCCAAAATAAATGATCATATGAAACGTAATGTATCACAGAACGTGTGGAGTATAGTGCGTGCCAAGTTTGCCGGGTTGTCCTAAAGTACAGTCGAGGGGTAGCTCATTTGGAAACTTCTAAAATAATTGATTCTTAAAATGTTAAGCAGGCGAAAAAATATCTTCACTGGCCATCTTTGCATTTTTCTTGAAGTTGCTATTCTGGGACACATCAAGTCCGCTGTGTCAACTTCACCTTTGGTAGAGCTATTATCCAAGATTTACTAAATGAATGTAACTAAAGTAGTTGGCAATGGTTAAATTCATATTTGATTTCTTATTGGTTAAACTAATCTTTTCGCGACATCGGAGAGCTTGTTTGATCAAACCTAAGATACAAGACTCTGTAAACTATAGTAAATTTCCAATTTTTAAGTAAAAAAAAGTAAATTTATCACGTATAATTACATTTCATAGTCAACGGGTTGATTATACATGCGTTCAATGCATGAGCGACGACAACAAAATCAATAGTTCATCAATAATAGTACGAGTTGTAATAGTTGTAAAGTTTAGGAGGAAACTCCAAATAGAGACCTATTATCAGTTTCACTACGCTAGGTCCTAATGTTTATATTGTCAAACCTAAAGGACCTCAATAAACAATGAACGGATCTCACTAAAATTAGGCCATAATATTGTCAACCCTGTTCCGTGTGTGAACTATAGACACGCAAGACTTACATAAAAATCTTCGATGACTAAATGAGATTTGTGTGGTTCAATATTATGAAAAATTAAATAAATTTTTATCTTATCTTATGTCTCCTTTTCACGATTGAATATTGCAACTTTTTTTCGTAAATTGTTTTTACGAATTTGTTTCAATATTTAGGCATCAGAATTGATTATCCTAAGGCTTTCCAAAACAATATGCCCGGATTCTTTCGGCTAGAAATTATGTTCGTTTCATTTACTTGATTTACTTCAGCTGCCTTCATTACATATTATTTTCTCATCGGATCTATTTCAAATAGCGATAATGCTAAGAATCACCATATGGTTGCTCGGTGGCATCTTTTGTTGTAGTTCGATAACTTCCGGGTGAAATTCTTCATACTGGTCTGCACAATACACTTTTAATTCCAACGTATCTCCATTGTTGATAACTACGACGTCCACGACGTTTTTTTTTACCCCTTACCATTTTTCTCTAATCATAAACCAGAAAAATGCAACGTTGAATAAAAAATTCAGTTTAATGCTGAATGAATTATATTTCAATAATATCGATCCACTTTCAACCATACAAAGTCATTGCAATTTCATTAAAAATTATGTGCTCATCAAAATTTTTAATAAAAATCCATTCAGCCGTCATAACACCACCCCTCACCTAAATTTTCCATGCTGCAATAAGCATAAAATCCTGCCGCTAATTAAAATTTATATCATACACAATTTTTCACATTGCCATCAAAGGCAATGTGTATCTAATATCGAATATTGGATTCGATCCTGCCTCCAAGGAGGCAGAAAAGGCACGCCAACGCGTAAACTACATAATCATCATCGTTCGGTCATTTTGCTATATCTGCAATGGAATTTATGAGAGCTTTAAGGCTATAGGCTCTTTTTGAAGATGGGTCATTAAAATCCTGACGAAGGACATAGGTAGCTATGACTCTACAAAGCTGTAAGAAGACGAGAAGTCGTTACGGGATAAGACTTTTTTGATAACGCCATCGTTGATTTCATTATCACTTAGCACGTTAAAAGTTACGAGCTCAGCAAATTGTTGTAGCCATAAAACCTTGACTGCCTACCGAGCCTTCGACTACTTTTTGACGGGTATTTGAGATGCTGGTTTTATCCTGGATGGAAATCAGTAGTCGGTATTGATTATCTGCTTGAAAGTTTGCAAGATTCTTTTGAAAGTTACCTGATATTTATCTCAATTGTTGCGCTGCCTTATCTGTTGCCGTGTAATAAATGGAAAAGAGTTCTTTAAATTGTTATTATGTAGACTGTCTCATGATACATTTCCTGAAAACCAATGTGACCCAACTCTATATAAAACCATCATACATATGACTCGCACATTATAATCCTCCAAGCATTGAAAGCTTGTAACATAAATTGCTCCATTTAAAGTAGAATTTACAGCACACTCATTGCTTAACATGGCATAACTCATGAGGATATGTGCTCCGACATATAACCTCATGGGGGTTGTCTTTCTCCCCCTAATCATCACGCTTCAATAACCATTTCGGGATACGTCAAATCTATTAAAATTGATTGAAAGTTTTATTGGCAATCGACCGACCGCACGTTTCCTATCAGATGACGACGACGACCGTATTATATTTATATGTCGACCGTATGTTATTCAAAACCATTTCAAAAACAAATTTGTGTGTGGCACTATTTAACTTAAGGTCATTGCATAAGATTTGATTAGATCTATTTAAATATCAATCGTCATCGTTAAAATTAATCGAGATCGACGTGTGTCTCCCTAAAAAGTTTAGGATTTCAAGCTGTTTGTTTTTGGTACGCCTATAAGTGTTATGTGTAGGTAGCATCAAGTTCAAGTGGAATGTGTATGTCGAATGGAAAAGGCGATCATCGTTTGGGAAGGTTAGAAAAAGGTAGGTGTCGGAATTACAAATAGGGATTAAAATTACTAACCATGGATTGTGTTACAGAAATTAAATATTGTGAAATTTTTGGGGGCGGTTGATTAATTTCGATACGAAACATACAAAATGGTATTGATTTCTTGAGTCCATTGCTTTAATAATGTGCAAGGAATCAAAACAAATTAGATATCCATGCATGGATAACATCTTACCTGATATGCAGATCGAAATCCAGCAGTCTTCAATTTACGGGCATTACGATGAAAAGTTTGCCTGGAAAGAAAAGCAGGGTAGGTAAAATCCATTAAAATTGCTTGTACTGCAATGTTAGTAGTTTATAAGTTTATCTGATTTGACTGCTCTTGTAGCACGTAAGGACGGGTTTCGAGTACCTGGCAGTTTGTGCAGCATAGCTTTTTTTGTGTCTGCTTCAAAAATTGAACAAGAGGTTTTGGTAGGAAGGATTTTTTTAATGTTGATCGTTTTAAGATTTTTGCAAAAAAATTGGCATCCAAGAATCTTTTTGTTGCTTTTTGATTTTGAAAAAATCTGCTAAAATTGATTTCGACTACGTTTGCTAAATTTTTGAAGACTGCGAAAATAGTTCTTAGCTTTAATTTGCGCAATTGATTGGGCGAATTGTGCTTGAAATTTAAGAAAACTTATAAATTGTAATATGTTTTCCTCTTTGCTTCCGTTTTTGAACTGCAAACCCAGAGATAGTTGTTCTTTGTTAGCTATATCCACTGTTTCATCAGCTAATACTGAGTAAAGTTAGGTTATAGGAGTACTACAAATTAACTCTTTCTCAATAACTTCGCTATAATAAATATAAATTTCATAATGAATTCTTTTTTGGCGATAAGTAAGCTTCGTTAGATACAGTGATACTTTTCTAAATGGGTTTTCAAACTATTGTCGCCACATTTTCATCATGGCCTAAGATAATCCTGCATATCTCCGAAACGAATCAGAATGTAAATAAGTGTATATATACAGTGGCGGCGTAGAGTATATTGGCACCCCGGGCGATTTTGTATTGAGCACCCCCACTTAAAATAAAACACCAAATACTGAACATGCATACGAGACTTTATTAACTTCCCAGTTCCCTATGGGAAGTTATTGTAATGGGGTCGATTTTCCGAATACCAAATTTTGACATATCTCCACGTTTTAAGGTCTCTAGAATCCAAATCCATCGTTTTTAGAGAGATGTCTGTGTGTATGTATGTACGTATGTGCGTATGTGCGTTCGGAATTATTTTTCGTCTCGATTATCTCGAGAGCCAAAAGTCGCATTGCCGTGGGACCGGTTTCATTCGACGCGTAATTACGTAACTTAAACATGAATGACTTTTCAGCAAAATCGGTAGCCATTTTTTATTTAGGACGAAAAAACTGAAAAAACGACTAAAAATTGCATATTTTTAAACTGTTGATACGCACTATTAATTCGTGCAGATACCAAATTCCTTCATAGTAATGTTGTTATTATTGTGCGTTTTAGCAAAATTGTGATCAAATTTGTAAAAAATATTATTTCAAAAAAAAAATAAAGATTAATTTATGAAATTCCAAACTTATATTATCAGGTTTGGGTGAATGGGAGTAGAGACGCTAATGCAGTTAATAATTGGATATTGTTATAAATAATTAAATATTGTTAATAACAATCAAACAATATTAGTTATAATTTGATATTGTATATATAAAGTCAATTATACCTAATTATTCAGTAACGATCAAACATTCTTAATAACGAATGATTATTGTAAATAATAATTAAATACCCTCAATAATAGTTGTGGATTCCGAAGCCGAAATGAAGAACGAGGTTGAAGACGTAGTGGAGGACAATAAAGATGACGAGGATGAAGAGGACGACGTTGCCGAGGCTTTGGTAGAGGATGACCAGGTGGTGGTGACGTCTTCCGCTACCAAAGATTTTATGGTTAGATAAAAAATTGATAAAAATAATAAAAGTAATTATATTAATTTAGAATAATAATGTTTAATAATAGTAATTATTAATAAAAGCAAATTATAGCTTTTTATTCACCCCACTGGGAAGTTAGTCGTGTGGGCCTCAAGGGTCGCACTTAGACCACATTTTTTTACTAAAATATTCGATCACATTATCAAAATTCACTTCCCTGTCTTTTACAATTGATAAAATCGAAAGATTGGTTAGTCGCGCTTGGCTCATTGCGGACCTTAAGTAAGATTTAAATAATTTTAACTTTGAAAAGCTTCTTTCACACGAAGCCACCGAAACATAAATCGTTAAAAAAATCGAAGAGATAGCGCTAAATTTGGAACAGACTCAAAAAAGCCCCATTTTACAATGAACCTGACAAGCTTCAATGTAGTCCATTCAACCGCTTCTTGGACTGAAATTTTGACGGCTTCCAAATGGCGCTTCAATCGTAAAATCTCCAACACGTCCTCTGCTGAAAATTCATCGTAAATTTTTAACAGATTTTGAACCATTCTATGAAGATCTTCTTCTGGTGATGATACCAGCATTTAAAGCTGAATAACACTAAATCTAACCAGAATAAAATCCATTGCCCTGTAACGATGGTCTAGTTCTTCGTAAAATCTATCGTGACATTCCAACATTGCTCTCTGCAGCTCTTCAGGTAATCAAAGTCCAGCATCTCGGGCCATTTCTGCATGCATTTGTTTTCGAAATCTCCATCCTCCTTTTTTGCTTCAATCGGGATGTCTATGTTCTCACTATTTTTGTTGCGTAGCAAATAGCCTTTTCCACAAATTGGTTGCGTGGACTTTGAAGAAAATTTTCAAGCTTGAATTTTTATTACACACTTTTCCAATGGTATCCTAGATGTTTTTATATACTTTTGTGTCTGATTAACTTTTTCTAGGACTTTACACCACACTGTCAATGCGCTGCGCTGTATATGTAGTTGGTACGATTTATTATTATTATTATTCACTCGACTGCCACCACGGACATGTCGCGCTCGATGTTAGGCGTGGTATAAGATCAGACCAAGCGCAACATGAATTCATTCTTTTGGGGAATTAGATATTATATTCGAAAAAAATGAAAATATAGTTGCGATGCGTTTTTAAATATAATATTAGCATGTTAGTAGATAAGTACAAGAGTAGGTGGTTATTTATTGATATGTCTTTAATGAGGGAGATTTTGTGCGCCTTTTTTGGATGTACGAGTTGCTGTTCCCTTGGTGGTTGGCACCCGGGGAGAACCACCATCCCTGCGCCACCCCTTTACGACACCACTATATATATATATATATATATATATATATATATATATATATATATATATATATATATATATATATAGGGCGTCCCGTAATGACCGCACACGGACAGTACCACACAGTTCCTCATGCCATTTCCACCAAAAAATGTTTTGTAACATTTTGCCGAAATCTTAACCCTTTAGCTGCTACAGTCATTTACATTTTTTTAAAAAAATTGCTTGACTCGCGTTACTAAAAACACCATATCTCAAAAACTACGTCGGCTAAACAGTCAAAAAAACTTCTCAACATAGCAAATATTTCACTTTATTATTACAAATAAGTTTTATACGAATCAAATTAACATTGGAATTGGTATAGCCCTTTAAAATTAGATTTTTGTTTTTTATAAATATTTTTATTCTAACCACTTTATATTAAATTTTTACATGCACAATGTTACATTTTGCTATGAAAAGTTGACTTTTTGTGCTGCTAATGAAATAATGAATCAGTATACGCATAAAACTCATCCTGTCAGCGCCTTTAAATGCAACGATTATTCATTTATGCCTGAAAATCTTGAACTTTGAAAGCGATAATTTCATCGGGTTCCCGTTAACCCTTTGTGAGCATAATGATAATTAAGAGGTCATTAGAATGCAATTGAATCCTTTCTAGGATCACTATAATCCTACCTAGGCCACAAAACATCAATTTAGGTATCAAACATTGTATACAGACACTAATGAACCTGATAAAAAGTATAATTTTTTACCTGGCGAGCGAAGCGTGAAAAAATTTTGCGCGTTAGTTAATGTAAAAACTGAAATTTCGATGCAGAAAAAACCCTGCCTTGCTACATTCAAACTGCTGTAACTATTCGAAATTTAAAATTTATAATAAAATATTATTTACGGGATTTGGTCATCAGAGAATATGGATTTTTTTTTGTGTGACAGGACAAAACATTGTACATGTAAAAATTTAAGATAAAGTGGTTAGAATAAAAAAAATTCATACAAAATCAAAAATCTAACTTTAAAGGGCTATACCAATTCCAATGTTAATTTGATTCGTATAAAACTTATTTGTAATAATAGAGTGAATTATTTGCTATGTTGAGAAGTTTTTTTTTGACTGGTTAGCCGACGTAGTTTTTGAGATATGGTGTTTTTAGTAACGCGAGTCAAGCAATTTTTAAAAAAAATATAAATGACTGTAGCAGCTAAAGGGTTAAGATTTCGGTAAAATGTTACAAAACATTTTTTGTTGGAAATGGCATGAGAAATTGTGTGGTACTGTCCGTGTGCGGTCATTACGGGACACCCTGTAGATGCATACATATATATATTTCAAATATCCTGGTCACAATCGGTGCCAGGAATATCATAACAGACCCAGACGCATTAACCAGTGGATAACTCTAGGGGATAGCATCGCTCCATATTACACACATATGATATATGAAAAAATTCCCTTTCCCGTCAATTCAATCGACGTGCTGTCATATTTTTACGATATTTCTCAGTCAACTGAAATACAAACAAAGTAGCAAACACATCATCGTATTTGTATTTTTATCTATCCGCACAACTTTTTTACAAACCTAACAATTTACAAGGAACAAAGCCCATCTTTAAGGCTCATTAATAAAATGTCCCCTAAATTACAATACAAATCTTTTAACACCACGAAACAAATGAGGATAAATAGCAACAAATTCATTCCATCATTCAATTGTTCCCTCATTTTGCATTTAGCATTCATTCATTCCCTTTCGGGGAAGCTCAAATCAGTTGAGTAAATTTAAAATTATTTTCCACTTCTGATTAGCACCATTCCATAGTGCCACAATGTGTTTGCGAATTTCGGTGGAAATTCATTCAATTAAAAATCTAAACGTTACAAAGAGCTTTGCATTAAAATGAGCTTCTCATTTTCCCTCATTCGTCGCAGGACATTGTCATCCGAGCGTAACCGGCATTCACATTTTGGAATTGGCTTGATTTCAGCGCCAGACTATGAAATGTGTTGCGACATTTTCACAGAATTTGGCTGAATTCTCGCTTCCGTGTGCAGAAAGCGGGGTCGTAGAGTAGGTTGACGATAAAATGTCCTGATGAAACTCAAGCGAAACTACGAACGACAGCTACGCTCTGCTTGACGTTCAGGAAAATCAAATTTGCATAAAATACTTCAAAAAAGTTTCGCGTTATTTGACGAGCTGTTTATGGTGTCTGGTATTTTATCAGAGAACTGGAACGTGTTTTTTGTCTGCAAAGAAATTTTCAGTAAGCTATGAAAATGGGGATTATTTGTGCATCATTGGGCAATGATGTTTGGAGATTAACGAATCAGATGAAAGTAGTCTGATCGCGTTTGCATTTTTGGTGGGGTTGAAGTTTGCCGTCAAAAGTTTGGTCTCTACAATCTGCCATCTTTTCATCTTGCAGCAGGAAGCCACCGTGAAAGCAACAATTTGCAAGACATGAACGAATTTCAAAACAAAAGGCATTTAGACTAAAGTTTCAAAACTTTTCGTGCAAATTATTGTCATCCCAACGAGTGGTAGATTTCGCAGGCTTTTCAGCCCGAATACAAGCTGGGTGCATGAGTTCTATTAGATTACGCATATAGGCATGTACAATAAAAGGGAGAGAAAATGGCGAGCCAACACGATGACTTAGACCACAATGGTGAGGTTCGGTCGCACTTGCTACATGGGATGATTCCTAGCCTAGAGGATTGGGTACTGCGACTCCATTAGCTCTAAGTCGTTGAATATTTGCATAAGTTTTCCTCTATGATGGGCTGCTGAACAACCCTTAGGATGTTTTCGTTTCAAGAGAGATTCTCGATGAAATGGCGGTAAATTCAAATGAAAACACATTTTGGATTTGTTGTGATAGTCTTTTGATGTTCCATCTTACGAAGTGTTTGTATATGACTGATTTAGGGATGAACATGACTCTTGGATTTTTCGGAACGAAGATGATTTTGATTTTTGAAGGTGATTATCATACAAACAGGATAGTTTGCAATCAAATCCATTGAACTGAAATGATGCTCCCTGGAGGGTTGCGTACAAGGACAAACATTTGATGGGCTGTGTGAGTTTAAGATCGGAGGATTTTTGCACATAATGAACCAGAAATCAACAATTTGTTGTTTCCAACTTCCGTGAGCATTCTTACAGCCTAACATGATGCTACATCGACAGGACACATAGTTTAGACGACTGCAGAAACGTGACTCGACTTAATTAATTCTATGCAAGCCTTAGTAACCGCATCACCTTAATACCAAAGTGTAATAAATTGTGGTTTCCAAATATCGACTTCGGTTTCCGCTAATCAATTCTTCAATTAACAGTGAGACAGCCAACAACCACCCGAAATTGCGTACGAAGCGTAGAGGGATAATGCAATTATGTACTTGGTTCGTTCGTTTCATAGCCAATCCGAACTCGACGATTTATTGAGGAATGAGAAACGTGTGGAATTAAAATTTAATTTCGGCGTGGAGTTCATTAAACTGATATTTCTGTGGTAGTGCAAATTGTACAGGAAGCGGGGGTTCACATTTGAATTGAGTACAATGTGTGATGAAAAAATTGAGCACAATGGTGAATTAACTTTAAATATCTTTGCGAAAATGATATAGTGGCTATAACAGCACGGCGAACTTACAAAACGAAAATTTACGTGACTTTTTTAGTCTTGAAGCTCTTCAGAATCCTTTCTCAAACTATAAGCTTTTGGATTAATCAACAATCTAAACGAGCCATATGTTCCTCTGCAACACGATGGCACACATTCGTTAACCACACGTTTGATACATATGAATCGTGCAATGGCGAAACATTATTTTGAACCAAAATTTTCAAAACAGCCGACTTACCACATTTCTGAAAAGTCTGACTACAATCCACGGTTGGTATACCCAAAATATGTCTACATATTTAATCAAATCGATCTAATATCAACAGTTGTAATTTCGGGATAAAAGGAGCTGAATTGCCAGCACCACGTATATATGTAATCTTTTAAACCGTGAAATAATCATTTTAATTAAAGTTGAACGCTAAGCGAATTTATCTTAATTTGGCATCAGCTTCCAAGTTAATTGAAATACTCCAATTATTGCCTTGGCAGCATGCAGAGTAGACAATTAACTGTTGGAAACCAATGTGTTGCGACTATCGCGGTCAAACAGTTAAATTGGCTCAGGATGTGTGAGATAGTGCATTATGGATTGTTAGTGATTGTCATGACCACATTGTGCTGGATTGAAACTGAGGAGAAGGTTCTATAATTTAATTGTGAAATTTGGTATGCAACTATTTTGTTATGGTTGGGAGCTATAAACTCCGTTGTGATTTCATTCCGAAAAATATGGTCTAATTGTGACCCTTGAGGCCCACTTGACTAACTTCCCAGTGGGGTGAATAAAAAAGCTTTAATTTGTTTTTATTATTAAATACTGTTATTAATAATTATTATCCTAAATTATGATAATTACTTTTATTATTTTTTATCTAGCCATAAAAGCTTTGGTAGAGGAAGACGCGTCCACCACCTGGTCGTCCTCTACCAAAGATTCAACATTCTCATCCGCGTCATCTTCCTTGTCCTCCTCCTCGTCCTCCATCTCGGCCACGGAATCCACAACCATTATTGAGGGTAGTTAATATTATTAATATTAATCATTCGTTATTAAGAATGTTTGATCGTTACTAAATAATTATAATTGACTATATATTTACAATATCAAATTATAACTCATAATTTTTGATTGTTATTAACACTCTTAAATTATTTATAACAATATCCAATTATTGACGGCATCAGCGCCACTAGTTCGATTCTCCCAAACCTGATAATATAAATGGGGAAGCGTGGTTTCGGGGTGACGGACGGCGTCCTCTTCAGGTGCTGTCATTTACTCTAGTCGACTAGACACAGTGGTTCAAATCCCACAAATAGAATTGCTACGTATGCACGGAAAAAATTGACAGTCGTTATACTGCGCGGATATAAATAATTTATGAAATAGTTGAAGTAAAACGAGCTTAATCCATCAACAAGCCTAATCGTGGTCGTGCTGTCTGGTGGCAGATGGTAAATGACAGCAACTGAAGACCACGCCGTTCGTCACCCCGAAACCACGCTTCCCCATTTAATTACGATGGTACCAGCCAGGAACCAAAAAAACATCCATTATTGTGCAAAATAGAGTTAGTAAGTTGCTAACCAAAGCACACTGATGGGCGGTGGTGTCGACTAGACACGGAGGTTCAAATCCCACAAATAAAACTGATAATATAAGTTTGGAATTCTATAAATTAAACATGTTTTACAACATTGATCAAATCTCTCAACGCACAAAAATAATAATATAACTATGACGGTATTTGGGATCTGCATGAATTAATAGTGCGTTTCAACAGTTTCATAATGAAGGAATTTTTTGTCTTGTTTCAGTTTTTTTATCATCAATAAAAAATGTCTTAACCGATTTTGCTGAAAAAACATTCGGGTTTAAGTTACATAATTACGCGTCGAATGAAACCAGTCCCACATCAATATGAACTTTGGTTCTTGAGATAATCGAGACGAAAAATAATTCCAAACGCACATACAGTTAGGCATAAAACTCTCCATACACCCTCAAAATTTCATAAATTTAGTAGAAAATGCAAATATGTATATATGAGAATTTTATATGCAACTTTACTTCAAATCTATTTTTATTAACAGAAATTTTAAAAATAAATTACATTAATTAACTTATAACTGTAAAAATACCAAAACAACGAAATTCAATAAGGACAAAAGTGTTCATACATTGATCAGATAGTATACTCTGGTCTCCATTGCATTGGTCAACTGTTGTTTTTCTACTAAGAACCGTTGTATTTCCCATGAAGTGCATGAGTACGATCTAATGAGTAGTTTGTCTGAATAATCTGTTATGCAATAGAAGTGAAAAATGGGCAAGCGCAAGGAAGTAAGCGTTGAAATAAAAAATTTTATTATTTCTGAGCATAGAAATGGAAAATCATATCGCGCAATTGGAGCTTTATTCAATTTATCCCATGTAACTGTCCAATACATTGTTCAGAAGCATAAAAACGCAGGATCAGTGGAAAATAAGCCAAGAAATGGACGACCAAAGAAACTTTCCAGGCGGGATATTAGCATGATCTTAAAAGACGTGGACAAAAACCCAAGGGTAATCGGTCTGCAACAGACGGAACATGCCGCTAATACTTTGAATAAGTGTGTTCTGAAGAATGCTACATTCCAATGGATACGCAAGTAAAGTTCCTCGTAAAAAACTGCTAATATCTGAAAAGAATAGGCAGCTTCGACTTGAATTTGCAAAGCGATATTTAGGAAAAGAGTTGAAGTTCTGGAAAACTGTTTTATTTACTGATGAAAGCAAGTTCAACTTGTTCGGTAATGATGGCAAAGAAAGAATGTGGCGAAAAAAGGGAACGGCATTGCAAGTGAAGAATTTGATATCAATAGTAAAACACGGCGGTGGCAATGTGATGGTGTGGGGTGAAATTGGTTGACCGATTGGTCATTATAGACGGTATTATGGACAATACCATTATAAAAGAAGTTAGAAGAAACTTGCAACATTCCGTGGACAATTTGGGTCTTGGCCAGCATTGGATATTCCAACAGGACAACGATCCTAAACATACTGTACGCTTTGCAAAGAACTGGTTGCTTCATTACGCACCAAGACAGCTTTATTCTCCTCCTCAGTCGCCAGACTTAAACCCCATTGAACATATTTGGGAACTTATGGAAAGAAAAAACTCGAAAATTCACACCAGCAGCAAGGAATCACTCAAAACTGCGCTTCAACAAGCCTGGAGGGAAAGAACTGCGGAAGTCACAAAATTTGGTGGAATCAATGCCAAGACGGTTGCAGGCGACAATTGATGTCAACTGCGGCCGAACAAAATATTGAAATATAAAAATATATTGAATAATGTAGAATTTTCAGTTCAATTACATAATTATATTATAATAATGAACACTTCTGTCGTTACTGAATTTCGTTGTTTTGGTATTTTTACAGTTAAACGTTAACGAATGTAATTTTTTTTCAAATTTCTGTTAGTAAAAATACATTTGCAGTAAAGTTGCATATAAAATTCTCATATATATGCGTTTTCTACTAAATTTATGAAATTTTGAGGGTGTATGGAGACTTTTGTCTCTAACTGTACTTACATACGCACATACGTATACACAGACATCTCTCTAAAAACGATGGATTCGGATTCTAGAGACCTTAAAACGTGGAGATATGTCAAAAATTGGGACTCGCAAAATCGACCCCATTACAATAACTGCCCACTGGGAACTGGGAAGCTAAAAAGAGGGAGAACTGTCATCTGAAAATGATAGCTACTAGTGTCTGGAACTGTATACTAGATGAAGATGCTATTTTCAGATTTAAATATTTACTTTTTGTGCGTTCAGTTTTAGATGCATAAGGCCTGAAGACTTCAGCTTAGCTACTAAGTCCATAACACGATAGTTTAAATAGATATCCTCAATCAAGTATTAATAATCCAAATGATCACTCCAAGAGCAATTAGTTCCGTTCTGCATCATCTATCAAACCAAAAGCAATCACTTTCTTAGACAGTTACACCAACCTCAGTTCACAATCTTAATGACTCCATCCATAACAGGCAACTCTATACTATTCAATCCAAGCAACCCAACCGAATCGTCTGGGGAATGCAAGCCCTACATTATGGTAAATTAATATGTATGAATCTAAAATAGGATCATCGCAGATGGGTTGTCACCTCAGTGTCATGATCAATGCATACCACGGCTTGCGTCAATGATGCATGTAGCTTTTATGGATCCAATGGGCTAGGACGCATAAAAATGAATGACTTCACCATAAAAATTCTATTTTTCGTCACGCATGATGCCTACTCTTCCTACGATATATCAGACCTCGTATAGTCAAAGAAGTGCCTTCGATGGCAAAGTGAAATCTGCAGACGTGTCTCCATAATCGAATTAAGAAGCCAGCGCTAGCTGTTATGTGACTCACTCGTGCATTTACCTTGTATGTATAGAGTGGATCCAACAGTTTAAAGATCTTCATGAAAAAAAACAGGGTAACAAAAATATCAACAGGCCATCGCACAAGATTGAACTCTGCACAAGCGTTTATCTCACATCTAGCGCTTGGATTAAATTACACTTGTGCCCATATTTTACACTAGCGCCAATATTTTCATTAAAACAGCGGCTTTCATCACGTTTTCGATCCTCTGTCACTTGTGGGTGATACTAGCTAGTTTATTGCTGAAGCGGACGCATTTATCGAACGGCCAATGCGGCTTTAGTTGCCAGGACTCAATTTTCAAACGGTGGCTATAGTATGTAGCTATTAAGTGGCGCCACAATAAATTAAGCGTCGCCAGTATTTACTTCTTGGAAAAGAGATGATGGTGACCACTACCAGTAGCTAGAACGCACCTCAGTCGGGGTAGAACAGCTTCATCTCGGGCGCCAAGCGCGAATAAATTGTGCTGAATGGGATACTCTAGTAATTGGCTAAGTACACTGCAAGATAAGACACTGAAGTCACCTGATCGAAAAGAGTTGGATCAAAGTAACTATGTTTAAAATACTACAATATTTTTTATGTTTGCTAGCAGGGAAGACTGATATTTTTCATGGTAACGGATATTGACAGCTTCTTATTAAATTTCTGTAAACAATTCAAGTTTGTGGGTGAACACATCTAGTTCCTTATCGTTATTTCCATCAGTCAGACTTGCTTTCATTCATTCCGTTTATACGGAGATGTATTTTTGTAAACAGGTTAATCGTTACGACTTGGACTGTAATCCATCTATTAAGATACTTTCAATCGTCAAAAGCTAGTTCACATGTGAAACATGCATTTAACCACACCATACCCATTGCTCTAGTATATACATATGTAGAAGGGTTGTGCCAACAGATCTTGTATTCTCCATTTCACAAAGCTCCTTATATGGTGAGGCATATGTCTGCAATATCAACTAGACGGTACTAGCGCGCTATTCTGAAAGATGAAAACTCTTGACGATTGAATATCTATAAATTGGATGATTAATTAGATATTTAAACACAATTACTAACCTGATCGTGTGGTAGGTTACACGAGAAAACAGAGGTCTCTACAACGACCATAACTATTTAGTGTGATTGACATGCTGTCCCGCATATTTGACATAACATATTTATGTTGAGAAATATTTAGATCAAAGAAACAAGTGTGAACGCGGGCTTGGATAAATTTATATGTAGTGTAGGGGAGCAACGAAATGACGATTTCTGTCAATTAATGCTAATAGTTTTTGATGCTGTTTCTAAAAAATATAATTTAACGAAATCTTTCTTATTTAATAAATCGAATTTATGGCTGCGCGATCTACATTCCTAACTTCAATAAAAAATGTGGTCTAAGTGCGACCCTTGAGGCCCACACGACTAACTTCCCAGTGGGGTGAATAAAATGCTATAATTTGCTTTTATTATTAATTACTATTATTAATAATTACTATTATTAAACATTATTATTTTAAATTAATATAATTACATTTATTATTTTTATCAATTTTTTATCTAACCATAAAAACTTTGGTAGAGGAAGACGTCTCCACCACCTGGTCATCCTCTACCAAAGCCTCGGCAACCTCATCCTCTTCGTCCTCTTCGTCCTCGTCATCCTTCTTGTCCTCCACTTCGTCCTCAACCTCGTTCTTCATTTCGGCTTCGGAATCCACAACTATTATTGAGGGTATTTAATTATTATTTCCAATAATCATTCGTTATTAAGAATGTTTGATCGTTACTGAATAATTATAATTGACTTTATATATACAATATCAAATTATAACTAATATTATTTGATTGTTATTAACAATATTTAATTATTTATAACAATATCTACTTATTAACTGCATTGGCGTCTCTACTCCCATTCAACCAAACCTGATAATATAAGTTTGGAATTTCATAAATTATTATTTTTTTTTTTTTTGAAATAACATTTTTAACAAATTTGATCACAATTTTGCTAAAACGCACAATAATAACAACATTACTATGAATGTATTTGGTATCTGCACGAATTAATAGTGCGTATCAACAGTTTAAAAATAAGCAATTTTTAGTCGTTTTTTCAGTTTTTTCATCCTAAATAAAAAACGGATTAACCGATTTTGCTGAAAAGTCATTCAGTTCTAAGTTACGTAATTACGCGTCGTTTAAAGCCAGTCCCACGTCAATACGATCTTTGGTTCTCGAGATAATCGAGACGAAAAATAATTCCGAACGCATATACGTACATACGTACATACGCACATCCACACATACGTACATACACACTCACAGACATCTCTCTAAAAACGATGGATTTGGATTCTAGAAACCTTAAAACGTGGAGATATTTCAAAATTTGGGATTCGCAAAATCGACCCCATTACAATAACTTCCCATAGGGAACTGGGAAGTTAATAAAATAAATTAAAAAGATGATTTGCCTTCTCTTTAGAAACAGCTGAACGTTTCATTTTCAATTAAAAGTTCCCTATTTGTCTCTTCTATGCATCCTGCGATAAACCAATGTGAAATCACATCGCCTACCAATTGAGATGTTAATCGCAAACTGGATTCAACGAACCAATCATGCATGGTGGATATTAAACAGGTAACCGATCTAGCATGTATTAGGTTGGAGTTGAATTAATTTGCAACAGGAAGAAGATGACGGCTTTTAATTACAGCGAAAGAGTGATTGCTCATTTGGTGGTGTCATTTCTGCTGCACCAATCTCTTTACTCCGAAATGATTTATGGTATCATCATTGTATATGGAAGTGCTCGTGGTACGACGAGGTAATGATTGTGGCATAACTAGATTATATCGAAGCGTAGGATCATGTTTATAGGAACGAGCTAATGCTATCGATTACAAAATCCATGCGTAGACATTAGAGCTTAGCATGATTGAATCAGTGTAGACAGTAGGTACATACACTACCACTCATATGTTTTTGCCCATCCTGAAAAAGTGGTGTATTCGGGATCAGGAAATAAAATTAAAACATTTTATGAATAAAATTATTTTTTTATTTAATTCTACACACAAATTAAGGGAACAAAAACAAAATAATGTCATTTACATTAAATTTTCAACTCTTCAATGTGCCCACCCATACTTTTAATTACAGCTTCACATAGTTTCGGCATTCTACTTAGCAATTTATTTAAAGTTTCTCCTGAAGTTTTTTCCTATTATGACTGTAGAAGATGCCACAAATGTTGGGTAGACGCTGGACAAACATTTCGGACGTTTCTGTCGAGTTCATCAATTGGGCTGAGATCAGGAGACTGCGATGGCTAAACCATTACATTAAGCAGTCCTTCAGCTGATAGCTTCTTCAAACAGTAATTAGAAAGCTTGTAGGAATGTTTCGAGTCATTGTCGTGCTGAAATGTGAATTACGTTTACTGGCAAACTCTTTCCTCCTATCTTCAGCTGCAGTCGTGGTCCTGGGTCTTCCACAACGTTTTTTTTTTATTTCTGACACTTCCAGAGGTCTTAAATTTGTTCACGTTATAGTCTACTGTTCTCTTTGTGATTTTCAGTTCCCGATAAATTTGGCTTCTGCAAAACCTGTGGAACGCTTAATCTACTAGAAAAAGAATCATGAAACCTAGACCAAATGGAATAGAAGACATCCAACAAACCCTTTGCCTTGACGGGGTTCGACTTGACTGGTCAATTACATCTGAATTTTTGTTTGAATTTACGACTAGAAAGTCTTCAATACAATTTTCATGGTTTCGAAAATACAGTAAGATCAGCTTGTAGACCAAAAGTGTAAGTAAGTAAGTAAGTAAGAATTAAATTTGAATTTTTGTTTGAATAAAATGGTTGCAAAAATCGTACGGGAATTATATTACTAAATTTGATCATTCTTTTCGACGAAAAAAACTTGGGGAACTTCCTGGGCTGAAGATTTATGCTGTTAAAGTGAAGGATGGCTTCATTCTAAAATATAAAACTTGAAACAGGAAAAAAAATCCAAACTAAATCTAAACTAACTAAAACTAATCCAAACTGGTTCGCAAAATACAGTCTGTTCTAGAATTTCCGCACCCATGGTACCAGATTGTTTCTCTTGGTAAGAACATGTGAGATTGCGCAAATTTCACTTATGTTATGGTTCCTGAATCGAATCTGTTATGAATCCTGAATTGAAGGTAACATAAGGGCAGCACTCTTTGAAAAGGTCAGCCAGTAAAAGGTTTTAATCACTACTGTGATTTCTTTCCTCGCCACTTCAGTGGATCATCATCAAATTTTCGACCCCACTCGTAATCGCACCTACGGCGAACTGATCATTTTCTCTCTCTTTAAATTAAATGGAACATTCTACCGGTTACTAGTGTAACAAAAAAGTCCACTAGACAATTCAAGCGAGGTTGCTAAGAAGAGCAATAATATTTCGTTTCACTGGTATTGAAAGTTAATGTGAAAATTTCTACCGTCCACTACCACACTTTCTTGCATTTCTACAAGAAACTCGACAGTACCGTTGATGGTAATGTCAAGTTTCTTGTATGAGCTGATCGACGCGAGAACAATGATGAGTGGAAGAATGCAGGTATTTTGATACCCTTCACAAATATTAGAAAAATATTTTAGGTTGTGGATTAAGTGGATGAACAATGTTTTTGAAGTGAGTTATGTTAAATTGACTTGTATAAAATCTGATACTAAATAGTTAAGTCAATACATTTTTTGAATCAAGATGACTCGCAGTTTTGATAAGGTGCACAAAAAAAAGATTAGGGGCTTTGAAAAATGGAAACTGCAACTAAAACTTAGTCTACTTTCCAAAAGACTCACTTTAAATACAGCAGCCTTTCTCTAAACTATGTAGGTCACTACTGAAATTTTTGAGTACCTTTTACAATCTCGTTAAACACACTATCACCAAGAAGAATTTATCAGTATCAAACAATAAACAAAAATAAATTACATTTCATAGATCGCAACTTGATATCCAAACATAATTATGTTTGCAATAGGCATCTTACATTATAATTTTTTTTCAGATACGTATAGAAAGATATTACTCTGTCTCTTCAAAAAATTTCTCACCATAAGTGAACGAACACTGTTAAAAGATTTTCATACATCAGATAATGAAGACCACATTCTTTTCTGAACATTCCCCGGAAGTTAATACCAACCTTAATGATACGGGAAATGACATTATGGAAAATTGACGCGATATTGTATGTCACTAAGTGAAAAGTGATGTAGTTGCACTTGCATCTGTCTGATATGAAAATCATATGTGCTCTCATGGGGAAATGGGCGTAGCGCTGGAAAGAACTAACAATATGTGGAAGTTTTAAAAGCCGATTGATAAAAATTTATGATATCGATATATGTAATATGGTTAAGCAGTAGAGATATATATCTATTTAGAATTATAGCAGTTCAATGATACTTGTAGAGATTGAAATTTTCAAATGTATTCAGCATCGGTCACAGTTCGATTCTCCAGTTCAAGTTCTTTAAATTTTTAAACTGGTTTACAATAACAATTTAATATGTTAGTCTTGAAAGGTAATAAATTCTGATATTGAAATAAAAGCAGCAAGTTTGATCAAACCAAAAAGATAATTTTTCAAGTAGAAAGACGTAAAGAATCTCCAAATGTTCCTCGGGTTTTATGTTACCACTTCTTTGGGAGCTAATAATAGCTCAGTTAAAATAGTTTAAATAGGGTAATTGGGTAGCAATAACCGAAATGAGAAAATGAGTTTTCAGTATAATTTACATATAAACAATACTCACCCCGGTAATCTTACACACGACGACGATTATAATTCAAAAAGAAAAACAATGCCTCGAGCGGGGATCGAACACACGACCACTTGATCGCGGGCTCGCAGCACTGTTACCTACACTGCACAGCTTCTGTCAGATGTAAAAACTCACTAATCGATAACCGACGCTAAAAACTTTAACGGCGTTTTTCTCAAAAAGGGGGGAGTGTTGCGGTCTAATATTTTAAGGATCGAATATCCTTGACGTCTTCTACTTATGTGCCAAATTTCATCCAAATCTGTGACTACAAAGTCGGAGCCTCTCCTAGTAAGTTTAACGACTAGTTTATCCATAGGCTATGGTTCAGACGATCATGACATTTTGCCCAGTAGAAATTTCAGCAACACTTTGCGGCAAATAAGAAGTGATTTTCCCGCTGGGTAGAGTGACACGTATTGGAAGAAAAAGATAAATAATGTGCCATGTGAATATTCTTTAGAGAATATTTGTTTGTTTCCTAAGCTATAATATTGATTACAGTAAACATTCGTTTTTATTACCTGACAACTTGCTAAATTTTAATATGTGGCGTTTTTGCAACGCCAGATTCAAATGTGACATTTCGTTATATTTTGGAATGCCATACGTGCCGTCTCCGATTTGTTACTTTGGTAGCCCTAATTTCAGTGAATACGTGACGCTATGTGAGTCAGATGTGCGAGCGAAATAGGATGACGATTTTCTAGTGGGGTTACCTTCACTAGTCTTTAGACCATGTATTGTATACACTGTGGGCGAAGGTCAGATCACACGTTATTGAAAAATGCTGGGGAAAATTAATGACACCAGTCTCTGATTGGACGGAAGAGGATGACGTTCCGCTGAGTATCATAAGATCAGAAATGCAGTGCATGAAAGATTTAATAGACCCAATCAATCAGATGATATTGATAACTGGATTGTGGAAACTAGAGCTGAGATTTTTTTTTAAGAGATAGCCGACGATGAAACAATGTCAGTTGACGAAAGCACCTTGGAGATAAGAGTGAACAAGATAAAAAATGAAGACGCAGTACGAAGCTTCAACATTTGTATTGAATTTGGCTGAACACGAAAAACTTCAGGTTATAATCGTTTTGCAACAATTGAAGGAGAAAGCTATTGTGAAGCAACGCAGAAGCCAGAAGCAGGCAACACTTTTTAACTTTTTTGAGAAAATCTGAATACATGTGTTTGAAAAATATAAAGGTGTAAGAAAAGTTTTTGTTGCACTCATTCTTTTTGAATAACAATATTTTTTTCCAATAAAAATAACTTCGTTTGTGTTAATTGGTTGTTTTTCTTTACAAAAAGTACTGACCCGAAAATTGCAACATTTCGAAAATTGCAACAAGTCTGTGTTTCTATTAGTTGCAATTACCGAGGTTACACTGTATTTCGAAATTCATTTTTTTTCGTAAAACCCATACCTTAGTTTCTCAAAATAAATACTCTTTTTGAAAGACCCATGAAAACTATTATTACTCTTTTATAGTGATGTAACAGAACAAGATACAGCTAAAATTTCAGCCCTTTTCATCGAAAAACAAAAAAGTTTTGAATTTTTTTCGAAAAAATAATATGGTAAGGTCTTTTGCTAATGCCATTGGTGATCCGGACTGTTTGATCTTAACTGAGACGTGGCTGAATGATGATATTCTTGATTCGGAGTTAGGCTTGAGTTATTTTAATTTGATTCGATGTGATAGATCCATATTTTCCAGTGTTAAGGGCGATGGTGGAGGAGTTTTAATTGACATTAATAAGAAATTCCAATTTAAAAAAATTGTAATAACTGATAATTCTTTTGAATTAATTTTTATAAAAGTCTTATTGTTGGACTCAAGTCTCATTGTAGGTGTATGTTACATTCCCCCTAACTTAAAATCTGACTATTATAATGAATTCATCAGCTGCATACAAACAACTTTGGGTGACTTATTATCTGATCTAGTTAACTTTAAATTCTGTTTAGTCGGGAATTTTAATATTCCGGGTTATGAATGGATTAGGAATGCTGTGGGCTTCCATAAAAATGTTAATTTTAGAGACGCGGCTAGATTAATGAGTGATTGGTGTAAAATTTATAAATTAGTGCAATTAAATACTGTTGAAAATAAATCGAATATTGTACTAGATCTAATATTTACTAACGTTTACACAGCGAAAGCTGAATTGAGTGAATTCTACTTAATAGAATGTGATGAATTTCACTCTCCTCTAGCCATTACATTACCAGTACCTAAAATTAAATTTATTGAAACTACTGAAACAATATTTGACTATAAAAATGCAAATTATCCGGAAATCTCTAATGAACTATCTAACATTCATATCCCTGTTAGCATTGAGTCAGAATCCGAATTTGACGAGACAATGTTGTTAATTGATTTAAAAATTTCTGAAATTATTAATAAATTTGTACCAAAGTTGAAATTAAAAAAGAAATCTTTTCCAATATGGTTCTCTAATGAGTTAAAAGCAGCAATCATAAATAAAAAGATTCTTCATAAGCGATTTAAAGAACATAATTCTAATTTCTACTACGAAGAATTTAAAAAAGTAAGATGCTATTGTAAAGTTTTACTAGCAAGAGATGAAAGGGAGTATTTAATGTCCATAGAAGAATCCTTAGTAGATAACTCGAAATCTTTTTTCAAATTTGTCAATTCCTTAAGTTCTTCTGGCTCCATTCCTTCCACTTTACATCTGGATGGTCAAATTGCTGCAAATGGTATGGATATTGTCAATCTTTTTGCGCAGAAATTTGGAAGTGTCTACCGTGATCTTGAATTGAGCAGCACACTAGTCAATTTTGAATACTTTGATTTGTACAACAGCATGGTTTTTTCAATAGAGGAAATAGAGGAGTGTATTGAGAACCTTGAAGGCAGAAATAGCCCTGGCCCAGACAAAGTACATCCGTTAATAATTATTAATTGCTGTGATTCTGTAAAAATTTGGTTCACTGATTTATTAAACTTATCTATTAAGCTAGGAATTTTTCCGGCTTCATGGAAGGTTTCGTACTTAAATCCTTTCCATAAAAGTGGTGATCTGACAGACGTTAATAATTATAGGCTAATAAATATATATAACATTTTTGCTAAAATGTTTGAAGATTTGGTACATAAGAAAATGTATCCTTTTTTCCGGAAATACATTATACCAAATCAACATGGGTTTCTGGATGGTCGTTCTACTGTGACTAATTTAATGGTCTATTCTGAATACATTAACATGCATCTAAATAAGAAGAACAGAGTTGATGCTATCTATATTGACTTCTCGTGTGCTTTTCACTTAGTGAATCTTGACCTTTTATTAAGGAAACTGATGGCTTATGGAGTGGGAGGTTCATTATTAAAATGGTTTCAGTCCTACTTCAATGATCGGAAGCAAATTGTAAAAGTAAACAATTTTTTATCTAAACCAATTGATGTGCTTTCTGGAGTTGGTCAAGGGACACGTTTAGGTCCCGTATTATTTTTGATATTTGTTAATGACATCACACATTATATATCGTCAAATGAAATTTTGATATTTGCGGACGACACTAAACTCTATCAAGTGATTAAAGATTTATTTATTTATTTAAGAAGAAATTGTCTTACAGACTAACATAATCCAATTACAAGACAATAAAAGAAAGAAAAAAAATGCAAAAATTAAAGAAAAGAAAAACATAATATAGATTAAACTAATTAGTTAAAAAACCCTTCACCTTCTGCTTATGAATGTAGAGTGATTGAGGAAACGGACCAAGTCGCAGAGTATTATGGTTTCGAGGGAGTCGCAACATCGGCGAATGATACAAGGTCTCAGTCCTAGCATATGGAACTGTAAATATGGTGTCAGATCTGGCAGGGCGTTCTGAAGTACGATACTCTAACCAATCAGAGAGGTTAGAGTTTAATTGATGGTGATGAAGCCGAAACAGAAAACATTCATCTAAAAGGAGTCTGCGGGATTTCAAAGTAGGAAGTTGCAGCAAGGAAAGTCGCTCTTCATATGGCATATACGGAATTTTAAATTTAAAGATAAGGAAACGAGTGAATTTGTGCTGAACTGATTCAACCATAGAATCTAAATATTGGTAGTGTGGTGACCATACTTGCGAGCAATACCCAAGGATTGGTCTAACGAGGCTAGTGTATAGGTTGACCGAGGAAAAAATGTCAGTAAACATATGAGAGTGCCTTAATACGAACCCGGAGACGCGAGAGGCGCGTGCGGTTATTGACACAATATGAGGCTCAAATTTAAGTTTCGGGTCGAAAATCACTCCTAGATCTTTTATTTGAAAAACCGGCGCAAGTGGAATATCATGTAATACGTAGGTGTAATTAATTGGACTGAGCTTTAAGGAGAAGGACATTTTGTGACATTTCTGAACATTCATGAAGAGAAAATTAGTTTGACTCCAAGAATCGATCGCGTCAAGATCCCTTTGGAGAGCAATACAATCCTCTTCTGAACGAATAACGCGGTAAATTTTTAAGTCATCAGCATATAGAAGACATTGAGACGCTATGACAGAGGGAAGGTCATTTATATAGAGCAAAAAAAGAAGAGGGCCTAGAATTGACCCCTGGGGAACGCCGGAGGTTGGATGGAAGAGAGAAGAATGTGCTCTACATAGGCTAACACGACAAGAACGAGTACTGATATAGGACTCAAGCCAGGAGAGTAATGGACCATACAGGCCAAAGTGAGCTAGCTTCTGCAATAGAACATTTAAGTTGACAGTATCAGATGCCTTACTGAAGTCAGTGTATACTACATCAACTTGAGTACGGCTGTCGAGAGCTTTTGCTACAGTTTGGGTAAGCTCAAGGAGATTCGTGACGGTCGAGCGGTTTGGAACAAATCCATGTTGAAACGGGGACAGCCTACAATTAAGAGCTTCGTATATATTATTGTAGACAATGCGTTCAAAAATTTTGGGAAAACAGGAAATAATTGAATTTCTTCTGATGTTCAATTGCTACAGCATGACATTGACTCTCTAATATTTTGGTGTCAACTTAATGGTTTGAACTGCAACCCTAAAAAGTTTCACTCATTGAGCTTTAGTAAATTTCCCATGTCTGCAAATTTATATTATTTAAAAGGGGTTTCATTATAATCTGTAGATTATATTAAAGATTTGGGTGTAGTTTTTGACTCAAAAATGACATTTAAAAGTCACATTGAATATCTTGACACCAAAGTAAGGAAAAAAATTGTTTTATCAAGAGATTTTCAGGAAAGTTTAGTTCTTTAAAAACATTTAGATCACTGTATTTTTCTTTCATAAACCCTAGATTGATGTATGCGTCTACTATTTGGAGACCCACGACAAATGAACAGATAAAAAAACTTGAAGCAATTAACACATTATATTTAAGATATGCTGCTTTTAAAACATTGAATTTTGATGATCATAATTTTTCCAGAACTTATTTAAGATTCTCGATTTCAACTTTAGATTCAGCTAGAGATAAAGTAGATTTGCTCTTTGCATTTAAGATCCTTACAAATCGTATAGACTGCATCGAGGTTTTTGATAAATTTGAATTTTATGTTCCACCTAGAGTATTAAGAACTAACGGCATTCTCTTTGATTATCCAACTTTACTAATTGGCCAAAAACAATCTATCATTATGAGATTGTCTGAAATTTGTAATAATAACTCTGAATGGTTTGATATTTATAATTGTACACTTGATAATATAAGAAATAAATCGCTTTGCTTATTAAAATATTCTTAGATATAAATAGAATTCAATATTAGTTAATAAATTTTTTTTTAAAGTTTATAATGAGCATTATATTACTGATAGTGAATGCACAATTATGCTAAATTTGTAAATTTCATTGTATGGGGCAACCCCGTTGAAATTAAACAATAAACAATAAACAATAAAAAACGCATTTTTTCAAATTTTTCAGGTTTCCGAATTTTTTATGAACGCTGATCTTGATTTTTTCAACTCGGGCTATTCCACAGTTTGAAGTGGTATCAAAAAGATGATCTCTGATTTTTGTTAAGAAAAAATAATCAATATTGCAGTTTTTACAAGGATATTTCTCACTGGGGTTCGTACGTACCCCATCAGTTCATGGTTTGTTACTCAGGATAAGCATGCCAGGTGAAGGTTAAGTATAAATTTGATAATAATCGTATAAATTTGTTCAGGATATTTTACAGGTTAAAATTTTGAAGACATACCAATTCCACAAATTCAAAGCGTTTCTGCTTTTCCGCGACATCCAACACAATTTTCCACGCGCCGAAACTTTCACTCGCGCAGACAAAAAGGACAAGCGGACACCACGCGACATACATACATACATACATTGGACTTTGACCCGACGCCACGCACTTATTCGTAAATTGAAATCGCGTCGAATTTTCCGCGATCGATTTCGTCAATCCAACATGACCGACACATCCTCGTCGTTCGTGTTAGCTAGCCAGGCCCCACGAGCACCGTTCCCGAATTTTTCGGTACAGCAATTCCTTCACGAAATGTCGCTTGAAGTTTTCCCGACTTCACTACTATTCATTGACTTTTTGGCGGCACTGTCTTGACCATCCACCTTGCGGGTAGCGGGACGCGTCCGTCGCTATAGTCCGGCCGGCGTTTCGAGATTGTCCTTTGGGGGTAGCTCGGTTGCGTCGCTTACGCATTTGCCGCTGGAGCGCAAGACACAAGCTTAATCAATCCGGAAATGAGACAAACTTTTCCGATTTTCCGCGAATAAACACCTCCACATCTTCGACTGAAATCACGATCAGCGCGCGAATGCATTTCTGGGGTGCGTTCAAATGTCAAATCGCGAAACTTAACCTAGCTTGGCGCCCGTTCTCTAGCGGCTGGAAGCGGCGCAAGCTGACAGCCCGCAAAGGACGATTTCTACGCTTGCGGGTGGGCGGACGGGGGCCGCAACTTCGCGTAGACAGTCGTCGTGTTAAGTTTGCGCGCGTTCAATTGATCCGTCGGCGTTTTCTATTGTGTCGTCGTGTGTGGAAATTGTGCAATCGGAAAAACCTGAGAACGGTTTTCGCGACAAATGGCTACGACGATTAGATGAGGACGCGACGATAGTATTTGGTCGGTGAAATAGATCGCGGGAAGTTCGACACGATTGAAGTTTTCCGAATGGGTGCGTGGTGTCGGGTCAGTGTTCAAAGTCTGTCGCGTTGCCTTCCCGTGTCCTTTTTGTTTGCGCGAGTGAAAGTTTCGGCGCGTGGAAAATTGTGTTGGATGTCGCGGAAAAGCGTAAACGCTATGAGTATAGGTGAGAAATCGGTGAGTCTTCAAAGTTTTAACCTAATAGTACATGACATACACAAAATGACGGCATAAATAGTGACTCTAGAAAGAAGTTGTGATTCTTTCATCTTGTTTTTAGCACCCACGACCCGGACATCTAGTTGGGGTTGTAAAATTGGTAAAGGTTACAATTATGGCCATCACCCCCGAAGGGGGCGGGAGTAAGGGGGATCGAAAGATGAAGAGTATTTGTTGAACAAAAATCTGTAATTATAAGTTCTCATAAAATGATTTATAGAATTTAGGTATGGCGTTTTTCTCGACTAATTTTAAAAGGTCTTATTTCTTGTTGGTTGCTATTCTAGGTTTTGTGCTAAATGCTCGTGTCAATGTGATATTATCCTTAAATTTCTTTCTTTCTAATGATATCTGCCACCTTAACCCTTAACTGGACAGCAGGCTAAAAATCCCGTAACTGGTCAGGGCGGTCTGTTGGACCGCTATACTTATTTTCATGCTTTGTCGACCAGGTAAGCGGGAATGCAAAATTCAGTAAATTTTTAGTTTATTTCATGAGTTTTCCTAAAATTAATCCTAAAAATAAAAATTTTAAAAGAATTTCCCATAATTTACAGATTATTGTTTAAAAGCTGTCAAAAATAGCTGCTTTGCTGGTTAATTAACAAAAATGAGAAAGTGAACGACTTTGTGTTTATATGTTTGATTGATTTGAGCTTCAAACATAAAACATTAACAGAAAATACAAGAAATTTATAAATGCGTCTTTTGAGGACCTTATATTTTTTGTTCAAAGTTGCCATTGAAATAATGTAGACAAAACACTAGGAATATGGAAGAAATATATTTATTTTATCGGTGAATATATTTATACTGTTTCGTAACATTTTAAAATCTTTTGTAACATAATACATTGGAAAAACACTAGAATTACAATATTTACTCATTATATTTTGATTGAAAAATGTTGACGGTACATCGAGAGGAAGTTAAAGTATTATTTTTTTAATGAATATAATCCAAAAATCATTACAACACAAGCATACATATTTCCTGTTTCTTCTAAAAAAAGGTTTACTTATAATTTACATATATTTATATTTTTAATCAGAATTTGTTGAGCTTTTCGTTTAATTCTTGGTGGACAAGTATAGCAGGGTTTTTTTCGTTTCCATAATGCTAGTTATATAGGCGTTATAAAAATAACTAACTCTTGCATCAGTCATCGCCTGTAATTTTATACCATATTTTGCTGGTTTATTTGGCATAAACATTCTAAATTTGCAGTGACCACGGAATGCAAGTAACATTTCATCGATACAAATAAAATACCCTAGGCTAAAACACTCTTGGTAATTTTCTATAAAAGCACTGAAAATCTCTGATATTGGAGCCGCCCGGTCCAAGGCACGCCTTTGCTCTCGATCACTCGGATTATCAAAACGAAGGGCAGTGACGACAAATAAGAACCGTTTCATGGACATGACATGTCTAAAGATATCTCGTCCAAATCCATCAGTAGCAAATAGAGATTCCACTGATTCATGGCCGCCGGATTTGCAAAAGGAAGAAAGTATCAGAAGTCCGATAAAAGCTCTTAGTTCAGTTATTTCTAACGATCTCATGTAATTATTTTTTCTGCTAAACTCCACTTCCTCTTGCAATTTATATATTTTTTCATTTGTCCATTTCAAGATACGTTCTAAAATTGAAGTGGTAAAGAGTAGCTCCCATATTTTTACCGGTTCTGGATTTGATCCGAGTTCTTTTGCTTTGGACTTCAACCCAGGAAGAATCGTAACCAGGTGTTGAGAGCGTGTGCGTGAAAGGTGAAAAGATTCCTTGCGCCATCTGAATTGATCTTCCTTTTTTTCCCTTTACCATCAAAATAGGTTGCTGCACCTCTTTGGTTAGTTCTCACATTTATCATCATTATTCGTGATGTCACTGTCACTAAACTCTTGTTCTGAATTTGAACTATGCCCACTTTCTTCGCATGCACTTTCACTCCAATCACTATCACTATCGTCATTACTGGACATCATGTGAAATTTAAAAAAAAAATTAAAACAAGAATAAAAATTTGCACGCAAAAAAGGATGTGATGTACATAGATTAACACATTCAAAAAAACTAACAAAAGTCGTCACATTACCAGTAGACTGTTGCATCAAATTATCTCGGCTTTTGAGGGGGTGGGAAAATTTTTACCTGAATTTTCTCAAAGAAAATTGCTTTGCGTAAAACAATGTCGCATCCAAAAAAAGTTACGTGCCTGGTCAGCACCGGTCTACTACACCGCTGCATGAGATTATCTCGGAGTTGGAAGGAATTCGCTAATTTTTACCTACAGTATATCAAAGAGGATATAGAAACTAGATAATAGCCGGAGTCTCAGACCTGAAAATTAGATATTTCTAGGAAAAATAAAATTAGCAATTTCAAGCGGTCTGTCAGACCCCCGCTGACCAGTTAAGGGTTAAAATTGTCATCATCATAGGAAGTTTTGAGAAATTGGGAAATTGGTGAATTTCGTTCTACACGGAGGATCTTTACTGCTGCTATTTTTATCTGCGACTTATTTAGCGGTCCCATTTCAGTCGCTAAAGCCTTTATATCGAAGAAGTTTTCGAAGCACAGCTCCGTAACATTAAAACGCTTTCCAGTTTTTTTCGGCTCGAATTGTCGCAATGAAAGATTCTGTTGTGTACATTGGGCCTCCCTTAAACTGCCGTTTTACTTGACGCCAGTGATGCCGTTTTGAGGGGTTGATCCCTCAAATGAGGGATTTTTATCCCATGTAGGGAAAAGGGGATTATTTTAAGGCTTGAGGGATTTTTCAAGCAAAAGTCTTCCTATTAGTTGTCAATAATTCAGCTAACTTATTGTTTCTATTATGCAAGACCATCTCCCAAATATTATAATTTCTACCTAAATTTCACCCATACCCATTCTATCACTTGAGAAAGTACCAAATTCGTATGAGAGCTTTTAAATGGGATATTGATGAAATAGGGAAATCCCCAATTGTGAGTTTATATGTCAAAGCTGTGGGGTTTTCTCTCGTGAAAATAATTTGATAAAAATGGAAAACAAAAAATTCTCGAAGAAGTTCCAAAGATGTTGGTTGGATATTCCGGAGTTTAAATTATGGCTTGTGGAATCCAACGAAGAATTTTGTTCAAAAACAGTTTCCATTCCGAAGTGCAAAGTGTGTGATTGTAAAATTTCGGGTGGGTTGACAGAAATAAAGCGGCATGGAAATGGATACAAACATGCAAACCTAATGAAGGAAAGACAAAACAACCAAGTTTTGAAAGTTTTTGCAGTGAAAAACGAAAATAAATTAAATGTTAATACTGCTGAAATTATGTTGAGTTCATTCTTTGCGCGGCATAATATCGCAGTATCCCCTTATGACGAACTAATTGATGTTGTAAAGGAGGCTGGAAAAGATTCAAAAATTCTGAGAGACGTTCATCTGAAGCGAACCAAGTGTACATCAATTATAGACGATGTAATTGCTGCACGTGAAATGGAAAGCACATTGAATCATTTGAAGACGGTAATTTTGTTGTTGTTTCCATGAAATATGGCAAATTTGAAATTCTGAACAAAATTTAAGGGTCCGTTTTCAATACTTGACGAGAGTATGGATATTCCAACAAAAAGAACCTATGCATTTTAGTCAGGTATTTCACAGCAGAAGAAGGCAATATTGCCACAAATTTACTAAGTCTTCTAGAGTTAGATTGCCTCGACCTCTCAGCTGAAAATTTGTACAATACACTCAAAGAGCTTTTCCTAAAACTAAATATTCGCTTACATAATATAGTGGGGCTTGCTTGTGATGGGTCTTACACAATGGTCGGTCAATATAAATTTTTTTTACGGTCGACCTCGAGAAGATGTACCGAGTGTTGTTTTGATACAGTGTATTTGTCATTCTTCGGCTTTAGTGGCATCATATGCTTTCAAGCAACTCCCTTACGAGGCGGAAGAGTTATGCAACATCATATATTCCTTTGTGTCCGTTAGTGGAAAAAGATGTGCACAACTTAAGGAAATGTAAGAAGAGTTTAGTAAAATACGAACCAAATTTCACAACATAGTAAAACAAGATCCCGTTTCAAATCGATTGAAAGGATTTTGGAGCACTGGGATGCTGTTCTTGATTTTTTCTTATTATCATCAGTAGAAGACCGTGCTGTTAATGGAAATAAGGCATTAAAATACTTAACAGATAGTTCTATCAAAGCTTACTTAATTTTCAAGAAATATACTTTAGAATATTTCAATTATTCAATGCACTTTTTCAGAGTAAAAATGTGTTAATACATGAGCTAGTTATTGCATGTCGGAAATTATATTTAAAATTATGCCAGAACTTTTTGAAACCAGAATTAATGAAAACTGATATCAAAGATAATATCAACACAACTCACTGTTTAGATGTAAAAGATATATATTTAGGAGCGGAGTATGAAGAGTACTTACTAGACACAGAAGAATACACTCAATTAAGTAAATGTAAGAATGAATTGCTTGAAATTTTACATGACGGCCGCAAATGTAAATTTTATCGGCCATGCGTTTCATTGATGTAAAGTATTTTTTAAGTTAAAATCGGTTTCCGCATATTGATTTAAATTGAATTTTTAAAAACTATGATAATTTTGTCAACAGATTAGATGCACTTTCTAAGTAAAGAAACCTGCCTTTCGCTTTTAATGAAACTGAAAAGGAAGATTTAATGAAACTACCCATTGAAAAATTTTGGCTTTACGTGTATATTTATAAGGATTTTACAGACCATTTCGTATATAGAAATATTGCAAATGCTGCATTGATTATACTGTCCATGCCTCATTCTAATGCAGATGCAGAAAGATTATTTTCTATAGTAACCGATGTAAAATGTAAGAAAAGAAATCAAATGGGAAACAATTTATTAAATGCAATTTGCATAATCCGCACTAAATATCACTCTAAAGAGAAAATTTTTGAAGTGACCAGCGATCATTTAAAACTGATGAATAAATAACTGAAAATGCTTTTTTACATTTAAAGTATAGATAAGAATGATTCAGAAAGGAGGAAGCGATAAAGCTCTAAAATAAACAGAACCAAAACTTGCTTTCAATAATGCATTTAAGAAAATTGTAATGATTCTTTAATATAAATAACGCAAGAAGCATAATATGAACTTTCTTATTTTCAAATATTTTAATGATTTTTGATAAGGAATTGAGGGATTTTACAGCAGGATATTCAACATTTGAGGGAAATTTTCACATTGAGAAACGGCATCACTGCTTGACGCTCAATTAACGAGTGCGCAGAATCTCCTTCATTTTGACTTTTGAAAAAATCCTGAGATGCTACAACTACAGTCATCTTCAAATTGGACTAGAAGCGTTTGCCTAAAAGATACTCCGATTACAGATTGAAGGCATCAATAATTCTATTGACGATTACCCCAAAATCGTCATCTCAAATACATTAATGGGCAACATTGGTGAGCAATACAAAATTATTTTCCTAACATATCGAAAACGTAATAAAAAAGCAATCAAACATGCATTACTTGCAAACAAGTAAAAGTAAATTAAATTTGTTTGACACAGTGCCAAAAATGCAGTTACGCTTCCATTTTAGATATTCATAAGTGAAATTTCAAGGTACAAATGTTTTGAGCTGTTAATTTTGAGAGTGAACAGATTGATTTTATGAGTATATCATGGGAAAAAATAATTTTATAATAGATAAAAGTCCCTAAAATAATATTCACAAAATAAATTATCTTCAATTTCAAACGCTTGATGCAAGTATGATAGGGATTGACGTAATACGACACGGTTTAACTTAATATGCTGGAATAATTTTATGGCGTTTAGCATTTTAGAAAACATATACGACAAATTTTGAGCATGTTGCCAGTATAATGGTCACAAATTGTACTTCCAAATTTTTCGATGGTTCTATTTCAACTGGCATGAAACTTGGATCGTACTATTGCGATAACTCTAACAATTTCAAAAAAAGAAATCAAATCATAATTTATCTTTATTACCATCCATGGTTCTCTAGTTCGAATCTTTTTATAGGTCTAGTTTTTATAGGTAGTCTTCAATAAACAATTTCATCTATTTTGACTAAACCAAGTGGATTTTCATTCACTTGCTTGCACTCTATGAAATCATGATAACGATCTACCTACTTTCACACAATTTATCTCCCCTCCAAATCACTAGCGCCCTTAAAGTACTTCCTTCTAATAAAAATATGTACTACCAAATTGAACATTACATACATGCATACAATTTTCGTCTATGTTTCCCTGTTCTGGCCCCACTTTCGTAATGCATCGTCCTTAAATCTGTACAAAACAAAAATCGTGACACTACATCATTAATTATTCGTCCAGCCAGCGAAGAGATTAATGGTTTTCACGTCATTTCAGATTTACGAACGTCGAAACGGCAGGTGGTGGTCAAATTGTTGTTTCTTTTATGGTTAATTCCAACAAATGGTGTTTGATTGACAAATCTGTTAATTGAATGTGATGAAGTCGTGGTAAGGTGAAATAATGGAATCGTTCTAAATAGAAGGGACAATATTGTAGAAATTAGAAGTGGGAAACAATCAATCATATATTTCTGGGTTAAACTTATTTAATTTTAAATTTTGAAATGATACTAAATGCTAAATATTGGCTGACTCGCATTTTAAATGGTCAAACTGTATTATAAAGCCTACGTTGACAATTATATGATTAAATATTATAATTAATAATTATTAAAACCGTTCAAAATTAAACATTCTGTTTTAATTTATAATCCAACATGCACCTACTTTCAAGTTTAAATTTAATTAAATTAATTTTTTCTAATTTTGCGTAAAATACACATGAACACTTAAATAGATTTGGAACTGAATCGGAACATAAAATTATTTTAGAGTATATCTTGGTTGCATTTTCTAATTAAAATACTTCACTCAAACATCCTTTTAAGAATGTCATCTATTCCGAGAAACATGAAAATAACTCTTTTCATATTTATTTGAAGGCAACATCCATAGTTTAAAGCGGCACATAGGTGCTAGATACATGGCAACCAATAAAAATATCTCGAATATCCTTTTCAATAACAGATGCCTCACCAATTAAATCCCAATTAAAAGTTCAGCCTCCGTACACATAAATCACGCAACGTCCAACAAAAATATCACCAAAATTCAATTAATGTGAGCACGGGTAGCATCCGCATAAGGTTAAATTATCTAAACATTTTCCATAAATTTTCATTTTCTAATCAGAACCTAAAGATAGATCGTGAGCTCTGCCCCCTAAATTAGACATTGAAAGAGTTGGAAACGTTAAAACATTTGCTACTGAAAACGAGAAACGAAAAATGGTCTTTATCTCCTCCAGCTTGAATTCATTTTCTTTCAGGCCCGTGGCGGAACGTGTTTTCTCATTAAGTTGAATAACGTGGAAATCTATCACAGGTTTTCTTGTAGAATTCGTCGATTTATGTTGTACATCAACCAACACGAAAATGATTTGGATAGAAAGCATCGGAATAGAATCGGAGAACATGTTTTAGAGATCCTTAATATTTTATTGTTGAGATTATCTTGTTCTTTATGGTTTCTGATTTTATTATTCAGGGTTGGAAATTTCTTTCAATTTTCTCAATTTTTTATGGCAAAACGTACACGACTATATATGAATGTTTTATTTTCAGGATGCAAGTATTTTGATGTTTTCTTTTATGTGAAAGTGATTCAAAAGGATTTGCATGTATTCTGAGCATGCTTTAGATGTGCTGTAAAAGGTCGGATAAGGAACATGCATGGGCGAGATATAATAAAAAATGAAGGTATTTCTTTGAATGGTTATTAATGAAATTTGAAGAACTGCATATGATCATTCTGGATTTCGCTTGATAAAATCGTTCTGCACAACCTTTGCAGTTAAATCTCGAGCAACTTCATTTTGAACAATTTCTTAGTTCAATCTAATCGTAAATATTTATAGCTCGTGCCCCATTTACTATGTTATTGCATTTTACCCACTGATTGACGTCGACTTCATCAATCTTTTGCCAATGGGCGATTGACCTCCCTGTCCTAACCATTTGAAAGAATTGCATTGCATCTAAAACGCCGCTTACAATGAATCTTTATCTGGGTGGTTGCAACTAAGCTGCGGTTGAATCTGAGCGTGAAGACTGGTAACGCATTTAAGTGCATATTTTACACAATCGTTTACCAGTTAATGGTTTATCCTCAAGAGGTTCCAAGCACGTCATATTGGGTTTAACAGCTGTAAAGGGTGAAAATTGTGTGCCAAGTTACTTTAAGCGGAATGAGTCGAATGGAGTGGAAGATGCATAAACATTTGAATTTTTATAAAGAAGAAACTGCATAGAACAGATCCAGATTTATGATGGTGTTTGATATAATACGAGGGGTGATCAAAAAGTAATGATAATCACAATAAAAGACGGTGATGACAGTTACAAAAATAATTTATTTTTCTACATAGTCTCCTAACAAGGCAATACATTTAGTCCATCTTTTTTCTAAACCCAGGATTCCTTGAGAAAATTTTTTTTTGTCTTGACCCTCCCAAAACGTCTCTAAAGCGGCCATCACTTCACTATTGTCTTCAAATTTCTTGCCTCGGAGGTGTTGCTTGAGACGAGGAAAGAGATAGAAGTCACTGGGAGCTAGATCTGGCGAATAGGGTGGGTGCTCCAGCAGTTCGAATCCCGTTTCTTGAATGGCAGCCATCGCAACTGCGGCTTTGTGAGCCGGAGCGTTGTCTTGGTAAAACAGCACTCCAGCTCGCAGTTTACCGCGTCTTTTTGCCTTAATGACTTCCCGCAATCTTCGTATTTGGTCCGCGTAGTAAGAGCCCGAAATAGTGGCTCTCTTTTCCAAATATTCCACCATAATTATTCCTTCGGCGTCCCAAAAAACGGACGCCATAACCTTTCCCGCTGAACTTGACACTTTGAACTTCTTCGGTGTTGGTGAGGAGGCTCGCTTCCAAGTCATCGATTGTTGTTTGGTTTCAGGATCAAAATGGTGGATCCAGGTCTCGTCCATGGTCACGAAACGTGACAGAAATTTTTTCCGATCTGCTTGGAACTTTTGGAGATTTACCCTTGAACTATCGACTCGTTTTTTCTTGCGCTCGTCGGTTAACATTCGCGGTACCCAACGCGCAGAGACCTTTTTCATCTGCAATTCGTCCACAAGGATTGTTCGAACGCTACCGTATGAGATCCCCGTGACCTCAGCTACATGTCTGACGGTCACTCTTCGATCTGCCAACACAACATCTTCGACCTTTTTCACGTTGTCTTCAGTGTGGGACGTAGATGGGCGTCCTTCGCGGTGTTCATCTTCAGTGGATGTCCTTCCCAGCTTAAACTCCTCGGCCCAGCGTGCAACTGTGGAATACGAAGGAGCAGAGTTCACCAATGTTTCCTCTAAGTCGCTGTGTATGTCTTTGGTAGACATTTTTTTCAAACGGAGGTACTTAATGACTGCTCGAATTTCGTTTTTCTCCATTTTGATGTTGTCTCTTCGCCGGTTCGTATTCAACTGAATGTCCCTCCCGTGAATCGTAGTCTATTTATATGATTTTTTCATGCTGACCTAGTGAGTGTTTAAGCAAGCGAAAAAAAATTTTGTTGGATTTTTATGCGGACTGGAAGTAACCGTTTATCATTACTTTTTGATCACCCCTCGTATATAGTATGTTGAGAATATTTTGTTGTATGGCTTTGAGCAGAACATTTAGAATTTTAGATGCATTCATTGTAGAAGAATTTCTAGTTAAAATTAATAAAACGTACCAATTTCATTTCATTTCATTTATATCATTTCAACGACTTTTCTTCTGAGCTTCTGAGCTGAAATATACGTATGATGTTTTGGGTGAGGGGTCAGAATGCTATGTCAGGGGGTCAGACTGCTTTGTCTTTACAGCTCTGGAATATGGAGGGTTTCAATTTATTTTTCTTTGAATTTATGAGTAAATTGAGAGGAAAAGTATACAAAAACCTCATTGATCAATATTAAGATAAAATCTTAGACTAACTTAGGGTAGATACATATGTGGATTAGAACTAACTTAACAAAGCTTATGGAACTAGGGTTTTATTGTTGTTATTACATTATTATTATCATTACTGATGATTTAGTGTACGATTTAGATTTAATGATCTAAGCTCTGAACCCATTAAAAAGCGGATTGCTCAGCACTAAGCACGAACGTACGTACCAATTTTATTTACTAAAAACCAAGCGTTCGAATTTCAACTGGTCTAATATCTTTCAAAATCAAACTTTTGAAAATCGTTTTCAAAAAATATCGTATCTCCTGCGTTAAAAAGTATCTATCGTCTTTAATGTTAAAATCACATATACTTCCTTAGTGGATCGGCGATTATTTTGGATGGTTTAATTTTTTTTTGTATTTTGTATAAAAAAATTCACGGCAACATACATGTTCATCGTCTAAAAGTTATGAGCGGCCAAAAAGCGAGTTTTTCTGTGACTTTCGAAATAATCCGCGTCACATATATTGTATAGTACAAAAATTATGAAAAAATTCTTCGAGATTTGTATTGATCAATTTTATTCTTTGAAAGATGTGATAATTTAAATGAATTTAGTACAGCTGTTTTCTCTCTCTCTAAAATATAAAAACGTGAGAACACTGTTTTATTTATTAACTTCCCAGTATATGGGAAGCTCTTGTAAACGCCTCGAAAATCGAAATTTTCAACATATCTTCACGTTTTGAGGTGTTTAGAGTATATTTAAAGTGTTTCTAGAAAGAAGTATGTGTTTGTGTATGTACGTACGTACGTACGTGCGTTCGTGGACAGTTTTTTTACGAGTACAACTCACCTCAACAAAAAACTTCGGTTGGGAGGGTTTGCTGTTTTGACCACTTTGAGGTCATTTCTGTCATGCGCTATATCTCACGAACCAAACATAGAATTTGCATTGCTAAGGTGTCAACCGACGTCTATTAACATTGGTGTGTTTCTTTTAATTTTTTTAAAAAAAAAGTGTTAGAGCCTTTTTAATTTATTAAAAAAAGTGCAAAAAATTAAAGTTTTTTCATGAACAATAAATTTTTAATTTGATTTGCAAAACGCAATTTTTGTAAAAAAAAAACCAGCAAAACTTTTTGTCATGATTATTAGAAAAAAATTAGAAATAAAAAACCCTTAAAAGTCATCGTGACCTTCAAGGTTATTTCTGCCATGCGCGATATTCCACGAACTCAACGTAAGATTTGTATCATTGAGGTGTCAATCGACGCATCTTAACATTTTTGTGATGTTTTTAAACTAATAAGAAATCGTTGGAGCCGTAATTTGATTAAATAAAAAAAAATACAAAAAATTAGGGTATTTTCATAAAAAATAAATTTTTAACCTGATTTGCACAACAGAGTGATAAATGTTTATAAAATTTATAAATTTTTCCAGTTTTGGAACAGAAACCTGCAAAAACATTCTCCATGATTACGAAAAAAAATTAAATTGCAAACAAAAAATCATTCAAAGTCATGTTCAATCATCTCCCTTACCTACGTAATCAATGGACGCTCTTGTAGATGATACGATAAATATTAACTCATTCCAATTACTGTTATGAGTACCTCTAATTATTATTTAAAGTAGTAATATCAAAATTATTATTTTGTTTAGTATTTTTAATATTTATATAGATATTACTGGGAAGTTGACCGTGTGGACCTCAAGGGTCGCACCTCGCGGCTTGTTTTATATATCATTTCAAAAGGTATTTTGAAGAGTTATATTACGGCATCTAAATAAATTTATTTGGCGCCGTATTTCACTAAAAACTTCAATAGTTATTGGGTTATGAACATTAAAAAATTCATATCAGCTTCATTTGCAAAAATCAAGGAATGCCAATATCTTTCCCAAAATCCTCTGAATATGACCATCAGATGGCTATCAACTTAAGATAGAATTAGAAGTTATGGGAGTTAGATAAAGAGAACTATCTAGTGCTCAAACAGCTCAAAAACTAAACCTGCGAGGAAAAGACACTTTTTTGAACTCAGTTCTAAATGTTGGATTGAACGTTGGTATAAGCAAAAGCAAATCAGCAAAAAAGAAAGACAAGTGATAGCATAGACACAATCTGATTAAAATCTGGTGGAATATACATACAATTCCACCAAATTGATATGTATGGTCCGACATACTTGGAAGATTTTATTGCACTCTCAACAATTGTGGTCAGAATTTTGGCTGCACGACAAAATTTACCAGACATGATTGCATCATAAGACATAATATTATTGCTTTGTTCATTTAAACAAATCACAGATAATGTCAGTGATGATGAATATTTTATTGCTAGCCTAAGAGTTTCTCTTTCGAATATGAAGCGAAAGGAACTTGAAAAAAAAACCATCTACAGATCTAGGATTTGTTGTTCAGAGAACTTTACAAAGCATACTTTCGGTTAGACTGGCATCCTTAAAAGATAATTCGTTTCTATTAGAATCACGATTTCAAATGCAATGCATGTTTTCCCTCAGATGTATCGAAAATCGATGTTTATAGATTTTCAAAAATGTCAATACAATATCCATCGATTACTTTTGACAATTTCAACATCCCACTCATGGGTTATTTTAATCTTATCGTGATTATGATGCCGTTTTTCGGCAAAGATTTGAATAAATACTGTTTATAGTTTCGAATAGATGTGGCGATAGACAACGGATTGGAAAGTGATGAGAAGTTAAATATAGCTTCATTGAATCCGTGTGAAGTCAATCCCAAAATTTTAAGAGATACAACAAAGCTAACTGACTAGAAGAAATGTTATGGAACATTGGTTTTGGTGCACATCAGTGTCTAAAACACCAGAAAATCTACTTAGTGATTTACGCTTCAGCTAGATTTGAGCCCAACAATCAACAAACAAATTCAGTAGCTAATTAAATTATCTTCTGGTCAACAATAGTTAAGGAAGTACAGTAAATCAAATATGCATGACTAGGTGCCTGTACAACGAGGTCAACTGCTTTACATACACTTCACAGCCATGTTAACAACACTCTATATATACTTATCACACCCATCAAGCATCACACTTCATCTATCTACACACCACAATATCTTGAAGAATCAACAGCCAGTGATGAAAACTCAAGCATCTTCAATGTACAAGATACGAACGCAATCTTATTTCGGATCTCACGAGTTTTGCCATGCAGCCAACGTTTAAGCCTTCCACCATTCCACCATTCCACCATTCAATGGATTGCGTGAAGATCAATTGATTGCTGGCGTTTATTAATTAAAGCGTATACAGTCAACGGATGAAAATGCAGAACAAGAGCGGTAAGAAGCTATAGCTCTGAAGTAAAAAGATCTAATTGGAGTAAATAAATTAAATGGAGGATAGATTTGAATCGAGGGCTTAAGAAGCTTGATGGAGTGAAAACGAATTGAATAAAAGACGAATAAAAACACATCAAGGTCTGATTTACTGATTGGCATGCATTGTTTGATCTTTTGTACGGGGGCAAATTGATTTAGTTCGAGGAATGTAAAGCGTTTCTTTATTGCGTTTAATTAAAGTGATGATGCGACTGTTCGGCTGCAACTATGTGAAAATTTATCACTGTTAAATATACAAAACTACCGTTTTGAGATATTGTCTGAAAGCTTTCTTCCTACGGATTATGTTATTCGGACGAATTTTTGACACAATCTGATTTTACAAATGACCATTTGGATTTCAATCGCTTATTTTCAATATATTTTTTTATATGCAAGTTTTTGCTAATTGTGTTGTATCAGCATTATATTTAATTTCTTTAGAGCAACTTAGTTACATAGTGTTTTTTGCCAACGTATTTATCAGCGTCATTGATTGCCATCAATTTGTGAATTTCTATCTTCTAGATTCCATTCGAGAAAAATCTGATACACAACTCATAACTATCATTTTATTAACTTCCCAGTATATGGGAAGTTCTTGTAATCACCTGGAAAATCCAATTCGAAATTTTCAACATTTCTTCACGTTTTAAAGAATAGAGTATATTTAAAATGTTTGTGTGTGTACTTTCATTCGTGGACAGTTTTTTCTACGAGCAACAAAGTCGTATCGACTTGGTTGAGGTGTCAATCGAAGCGTCCTTACAATCTTAAGAAACAAATATAGGATTTGCATCGTTAAAGCGTCAATCGACGCATATTAACATTTGTGTGATTCTCTTAAATTTTTATAAAAAAATTTGGAGCCGTTTTTTTAATTTATTAAAGTGCAAGTGCAAAAAATTAGGTTTTTTTCTTAAACAATAAATTTGTAACCTAATTTGCAAAACACAGTAATCAATGTTTATAAAATTTATATACTCCAAACAGTTTTTATAAAAAACAGCAAAACCTTTTTTTCATGATTACGTAAAAAATTAAATTAAAAATAAAAAAAATATTAAAAGTCATAATAATTTTCAAAGTCATTTTTGTCGTTCACTATATCTCACGAACCAAATTTGATATTTGCATTCTGAAGGTGTCAATCGACGTGTTTTAACATTTTTGTTATGTTTTCAACTTTATAAAAAAATGTCTTTTTTTAATTTAATGTCGTTTTTTAATTTAATAATAGAAAATGCGAAAAATTAGGGTCTATTTCAAGAAAAAAAAGTTTTAACCTGATTTGCACACAGTAATGATTGTTTAAAAAATTTATAATCTCTTATCAGTTTGTGTAGAGAAACCAGTAAATCCTTTTTCCATGATTATAAAAAAAAAAAACAAATAAAAAATAAAAAGTCATTCCAAGTCTAAAAACACTTTATATATACACTATAGACCTCAAAACGTAAAGAAAAGTAGAAAATTTCAATTTCGATTTTCGAGGCGATTACAAGAACTTCCCATATACTGGGAAGTTAAAAAGATAACTTCTAGATGTTAGTCAAACGTCATCCATTTTATTCATAAATATTTCAAATAATGTTTTTAGGTTGATAGTAACAAACTAACACTAACTCACTAACGAAGTACTAAACAAACAATAATTTATTAAACTGTTAACTTAATTCCACCAAAAATCAAAATTATTCAAATATGATATTAAATGTAAAGTCACTCACCCCAAGTGAACCCCATTAACTTAACTTAATTTTGAATAAATTTATCACTTGACCACTAAGCTAGGTTTTTTGCATTTATCACTTTTCTGATTATTTGACTCATATCTATATAAAATTGCACAAATCATTGGAAAAGTTGTTAAAATAGTTTTCATACTGAAAAAATAGTAATGCAACCATCCTCTAGCACCCGAGCGTTGCGGCAATATGTAGCACTCTCAAGAAAATTCTCAAGGCCATTCTTGCATTCACACTATGGAATATACTAGGGGGACCTTTTCCCAATTGATTTAGACATTTTCCCAAAACATTTGTGGATTAAAATTGATCTGAATCGGTTATAATTTCTTCGATTTACTAGAATCAAGGCAGCACTTTCTTGGAAAAACCTTAGTAATGGTTACATAGAAATATTAAGTTTTTTTGATTATATCGTACCTGTTGATCGTACGTTGCCAATAATCATTCGTTGCGGAATTGATACAGTTGCGTTGATTCTCAACTCAATTTCATAGCTTGTATATTTGATCTAACAATATCTGGAAAAGCAAAAAGATTTGTTAACTATATGTATTTATTTGAATCGTTTTAAAAGTGAACTGAAAGTTACTGTGATGCTTTGCAATTTAATTTTCCAGAGTTCATTTTTATCCTTGATGTTTCACCAACAGTAACCAACCACTGTGAGCTTGAAATTACTCTATTCATATTTTTATTCAGTTCCGTCGTTTAATGTTTATTCATAGATGAATCGGAAAAGCATTTGCAAATTTCCATAGCCAAAGGACTTTTATTATGCAAATATGTACGAGAAACAAAGACAACTAACTATCTGTGTACATCTACGATTGAATCTTATGCTGCTCAACTGGTAACCAATTTGCAATGTTAATTCAGCCAATAGTATGTGGAGTATGCACGACTACCAATGAAGTCCGAAACAGATAGTTAGAAAAGGAAGAGCAGGCAGACAAGTGTTGCAGTTACACACTCTATGTTAACAAGATGCAAAGCATATGGATCATAAACATACGGTTTGATGTTTCATCAGTAAAACTCGAGGAAATGTTTTGTCATAGAGACATGCTTTCGAACCTTATAGGAAGTGATGTCATATTGAAAATATACATGGGTGGCCTAAGTCATCCCAGAAAAATACAGATACAAAGTTTGCGTCTTGAGTGGAAAGCGTAGTTGACAATATGCATGTGGTCAGTCAAAATCATCACCAAAGCTATCGTGTTTCAATGCCACTTTAGTATGTCTTATTTTCGAAGAATGCCTTCTTGCATGTAAATATGAAATGCAACCACAGAAAATCAGATTTGGTTTTCCCGATCTGTGATGCAAACCAAGGCCGTAGCCAGAAAAATATTTCGGGGGGGGGGGATGTGTGAGTTCATTTTTTTTTGCTTTCAACGTTGGGAGGTGGAAATCTTCAAAAGATACCGATTAGCTCCTGCACCTCGGCATGCCGGGTTTTTACCGACTAAAACCACATCCGTCTCCTCCAAACCTCTGTCATTATCAGTCTGTGTTAATTACACATAATGAAAATGTACATTCCAATGATATAAAATCATAACGTTTTACTTTTCTCACATGCATATTTGCAGTGGGGCAACTAACTCACACATTTGGCATCCATTCACATATTAAATAACAGTTAGGCTCTTATTATCTTTAAAGTTAAGAAGCATAGTGTAATTTCGTTTGGATATTGTTATCACTTCAAAAAATATAACAAGATTTCAAATTCTACTTTAGCTTACATACTGGAAATGAAAGAATAGTTTAAGTGCGAATTGAACAATTAAAGAAATAAAATGTTTTCGACAATTTGTTTCATGAAATTAAGAGTTGAGAATTGCTGCGTTTCTAGAATTTTCCTCGAAAACCAAAAAAAAATTGAATGCCACCTGGATCAACTCACCAACATAGCCAGCTCTTGATAAATGCATAAATAAAAATATGAGTAATAACAATAATAGTAATAACAATAACAAACAATAATCATACGAGTATAACAGAAAAGTAGACATTTTATTCTTTATTGTTGTCTTTCACGTCAAGAAAATACCTTAAGAAATAATCGCATTCGCAACCAATCTTGAAGTTTTAAAAATATCTGGACCTTGCAGAAAGCGGCTGCATGTACAATAAAGATGGCATGATTGTTTTCAAGCAATTTTAAAACAAGACTTGTGTTTTCTTCTCTGTTAAATCAAAATGATAATAAATTGACGTTAACAATAAAATAATATTAGGTTGTGATCATGAGATTTTGTCGAGAAACAGAACGACCCCGCATGTAAATACAAACATAGACACTTTCTTCTTTCCAAAATATTTTGGAAAGATTGCAAACGAAAACTGGTATGTACCTGTATTTTGTAACATTTTTCAGTAGCAGCTTTTTTTTAATTTTTTGCATTGGCTGCTACTGAAAAATGTTCCTGAATTATTTTTCAATCTTTTCGTATGTATGTTGATATCTAGATGAGACGTTTTTTATTTTTATTTAGTTAGTCCTTAGACGGTCCTAGAAAGGTCAATACTGCGAATTGTCATATAAGAAGCTGGGTTATTGTAATTTCATTTTCAACCTAATTAATATAAAATTAATGCAACTGTAGTCTTATAATATTTTAGACCAAAATTAAGTTAATTTTGTAAAATAAAAAGTATTACAAAAGAAAACTTAATATTCAAGCCTTTTTTGCTGCGAATAAGTCTATAACTTCCTCCGTATTGATGTCGATTAGACGATGAATTGATATTAATGCCAACCCAGTTAATCTTTCCTCACCAGTCGAGTTTTGGAGATACGTTTTCAGACGTTTCATTGTCGAAAATGTTCTCTCAGGTGTGCAAGTCGTAACTGGTAAAGTCGCCAAAAAATTCAAAAGTTTGTGAATATTTGGAAACAGTTCGTTATTGCACTCTCCAAGGGCTTCAATTGCACAAGTCGCACGATCTACTTCAGGCTGTTGTTCCAAAAATTTACTATAAATTTGAAAAAAATCCTTTTCGAAACTGTAATCCTTCTTACCGCATTCTGCGGGTATCAAAATATGATATGATGTAAACGAAAATAACGCACTCAAGGAATATAAACTTAAAACAAATTCACTAGTCACACATTGCTGTAAGAGATTGCCATTTGGTTTTGGGAAATTTTAGTTGTATTAATTGAACCACTTTTGGATTTTCAATACATAAATGATTAAACATCCTCGGGCTCAGTTTTGAGACATATTTTTACCACTTATACCATAATTACATCGAACCAAATTTTGGAAAGATTTCGCGAAATTTCTACTAAAATCCACGATTTTCCATACAAAAATCGAAACATAGTCGATCAAAAATCCATTAGATTTCAAAAAAATCTACTTAAAAGCTCTTGTTTGTGTGTGGCTATTAAGTAGTTAGATGTGTCGCTGGCATGTGGGAAATGTCGTCGGTTTATATACAGGAGCACCCGGTTCAATTTCCGGAAACTCTATTTGTTTGAATTGCCAAACAAAATCTAGACAAGGCGATGTTAACATTTGACAAGATTTTGAAATCTCAGTACCCCAAATCTTGCGATGTGATTGAACGGTATGACTACTTTTAATCATGGAAAAATTTCGGGGGGGGGGGGTATCAAACCCTGGCTATCCCCCCCTGGCTACGGCCTTGATGCAAACACTCAGTTGGATTTTTGTTGATAAGCACTTCATATTGTTTCTTTATGACTCTTATGTTCAGACTTTCACGCATTTCTTATCCCGAGCAGTGCAATAAACTTCTGCCGACTAGAACAGCATTTTCGCTATTTTTAGCTGTTTCGATGGAATTTTATACAATCCACGTATGCGTACAAGGTATTAAAGTGGCTCTTCGATGACTGAATGAAGCTGAACGCACTAGCATTAATCGTTCCTGTCCGGATATAGACTTGCCGCGGCAGACACTCCAAAGCCATGTTGGCTGTTTGTATCTTGCACCAAAATAAGATACTTCGATATTCGCTGGACGATCATGTGAGCAATTGGTGAATCTGATTAAAGAGTTCAAACAGAAAGTGCTGTTCTAATATGTTATGCATGTAATTCACCTACATATGTATGCTCAAATGTGTGCATCGTCCAACATAATTGGCCTAGTTGATACCCGTACAGTGTAAAGAAATCAACTATGTATAAACAACTGTTCCTTGATTTTCCTCAATTTTTCATGCGTGACGTGGCTGCTATATTGACTCATTGCGTAGCTATTTATTGAACAGGTTTGAGTTGTTTTCCGGAAAGCAATGAAATTTATTGAAATCGTTCAGTTTGATTTGTATTTCATGTACATATGTGGAATAGTCAGCGGTCTTGAAATAGTGGTGCATCGAAAATATATTTTTGCTAGCAGATAGTCAGAGAAGATCATTTTCGACTTCGATGGGAACTGATACGCAAACAACAACAGCAATTTTCAACTGTAAAATTTATTTAAAAGTTCCACATGAATTTATATGTCTGAAAAAGCTTTTGTTGTCATTTTTAACTTCCCAGTATATGGAAAGTTCTTGTAATTGCCTCGAAAATCTAAATTGAAATTTTCAACTTTTCTTTACGTTTTGAGCTCTATAGAGTATATATAAAGTGTTTTTAGAAAGGGAGATGTATATGTGTGTGTACGTGAACGTACGTACGTACGTACGTAATTACATTCGTACGTACGTAGGTACGTTCGTGGACAGTATTTTCTACGAGCACGTAAACAAAGTCGTATCTTTGTTGAGGTGTCAATCGAAGCGTCTTAGTAATTTCAAGAGCTGATTAGTTTTTGGGACACTTCGGTCGGCGGGGTTTGTTGTTTTGCCCTTTTGAAGGTCGTTTCTGTCATGCGTTATATCTCGCGAACTGAACATACGATTTGCATCGTTAAGGTGTCAATCGACGCGTATTGATATTTTCGTGAATCTGTCAAATTTTTTAAAAAAAATTCGAGCCGTTTTTTAATTTAAGAAAAAAAGTGCAAAAAATTAGTTTTTTTTCATAAACAATGAATTTTTAACCTGATTTGCGAAATATAGTAATCAATGTTTATAAAATTTGTATACTGCAAACAATGTTTGTAAAAACAACATCAAAACTTTTACTCATGATTACGTAAAAAATTCAATAAAAAATAAAAAATCATTAACAGTCATCATGACCTTCAGGGTCATATTTGTTATTCACTATATCTCACGAACCAGATATAATATTTGCATCATTAGGGTGTCAATCGACGTGTATTAACATTTTTGTGATGTTTCTAATATTATAGAAAAATTGGTTCAGCCGCTTTTTAATTTAATAAAAGAAAATGCGAAAAATTAAGGTTTTTTCATAAAAAATAGTTTTTTAACCTGATTTGCACAGCCCAGTAATAAATGTTTATAAAATTTATACATTCTTACCAGCTTTTGGAAAGAAACCAGAAAAACCATTTTTCATGATTCTGAAAAAACTAAATTAAAAATAAAAAATCATTCAAAATTATCATGTATAGAGGGTTCATACGAATGATATTACTCAATATCTTTTATTTTAGGGAAATTGTTGCAAATTTAGTTTAGCAAGTTTTATAATATTTGCATAATTTGAGCAGATTTTTAATAGTTTTTACAGTGTTTTAGTTTTAGTAAAAAAACTGCTTAAATTTTGAAAACCAACAAAATTTCAATTAAATTTGCATTTGTGGTAATCAACGCTTTGAATAGGTAAAATATTTTATATTCAATACTTTGAAAGATCAAATGCTTTAAAAAGCTTTCATCAAATGAAAAATTGTAGTTTTTAGTAAATTTATTCTTTAGTAATCGTAAGATTTGAACTACTTCCTCCATCATCATACATTTTACTTATTACAAGCAATTGAACCTATTTCTGACTGCATATTCAATATATTTCAAGACCAACAGAAATTCAAAATTAATTATCAATTTCATTGATGTAAAATCGTGAAAAATTTGAATTCAGTGATTATGCCAAAGTGATGGCAATTTTGAACGAAACTATTCAAAATGACGATCACGCGACAAAATTTTTTCAGTGGGCGTAATAACAAAAGCTGCATTCATTTTTGCTAGCGCTCTTTTGTCCTTCAAGCATCGACATGAAAATAACAAATAACGTAGAAAAGGCTCCTACCGATTGATCCGCGTGAATATTCAATCAAATCAACCTTTTCCCATCCACCAAAAACCTTACGTAGTCAATGGACCCTTTCGTAGATGATATGATTAATATTAACTCATACATGTTACTGCTATGAATACCTCTCATTGTTATTATTTAAAGTATTATTATTTTCAAAATTATTATTGTGTTTAATGTTTTTGATGTTTATGTAGATATTACTGGGATGTTGACCGTGTGGACCTCAAGGGTCGCACCTCGCGGCTTGTTTATCAATAATTTGTTAAATGTGTTTTTTGGCCAGTGACAACAATTAACATAGATTAGTTAGGCAATGTCTACATAAACAACGCCACCGCATTTCAACGTAAAAAGCTAAGGAAGTCATCATATATATGTATGTCATCTGTGTAGAAAATAATCCAAGCCATAATCTGTTACAACTACTTACTATCATCCTTTCATCGGCAATTCAAAGATCCATTAAAATGCACCACAAATTATTGGAAAGTACATATCAAACATACCCTCGGGTCATGAAGCCATTAAATCATTCATATAGATACTAAAGCAAACTGTAAATTGATGTATACACTTTCATTTTGTGGGTGATTCGCTCTACCTGAGTGAGTTCAAATATTAGATATCTTATTTCATTTCGCCTGGGTTAAAGTACGGGTTACCGTAGTATAAACTTAACCATAAACACGACCTGCAAACGCTTCCACACCCTTAGGACATACAGTATCTCAGATGAAGAAAACACTACAGAGCACAATATATATCTCCATATCTAACATTGAGTGCATATTAAAGGAATCGTGAAATGTTACATGAGCTACAGGTGAGTGTATATTTGATTGTATGACTACACCTTTGCGAGCTTATAAAATGTTTACATACATGAATGCGCTGGTGCCACATATTATGTTTAACACCGCGATTTTTAACGGCGTTGGGAAGCCATAAAATTGTATTATTTTGTTCATAATGCACTAGCTGTACATTTCATAAAGTTTCATCCTATTGTTGCGAATGATGAGGGCGATGACAACGGTGCCGATTTGTATATCACAGGTGTGTGGCTGTTGGATGGCTTTCGATAGGAGAACGGAGGAGATAATCTCGTGTGTGTCAAGTGTTAACTATTGAAAATTTGGATCCTACATATTTTATTTTTAATTTTCTTTGCCCCCTATGAACAATGAATTAAAATAAAACTATTGAAATTGATTGATAGGACGCTTGCCACCTTGGAGGAGAAAGGTCTACATGTGAATCGATAAAATTTAATAGTTTTGGTAAAAAATAAATCGTCTTTAAAAATTTATTACAAACGACGAAAATTAACAATTTGATTGAGTTCTAAGTCAAAATAAATTGATAAAATCAAGACACAAAATATATGTAAAATGTCAGAGCAACATAATGTGTATAAATAATCTTTTTGGTTGAGAATAATAATTTACAGTAGAAGAGCATGAGCAAACTGCTCCTTTGCAGACATTCAAAAATTTGATCTGTAGAAGACCTGTCTCCCTTAAAGACATGTTTTGCTGGATGGACCTTAGGCCTGCTAAGCCAATTGTTGTCTTGTCCCAGAATCGCACCAAAACGTTTTGCGACTTCACCATGATCATGGACAATCACGAGTTCGTCCATGAAAGAAGATACTTGATAAAGATTATTTCATGCACTAAAAACTACATACCTTCTTGGTATAGTGTTTCATTGAGTGTGTTTGTTTGCGGATAAATAAAATTTGTTTAACTCAACAATAGTATTGATGGTTAAAAATCGATTTTGAAAACCAAGATAATAAGCGAGTTGAGGTTTAAGGTCAAAATTTATTTCAATCAAATCAGAACATAAATTAATTAAAAAAAAACAATATATCAACTTGAATCCATTAACGTACTATTACACTTCTCAAATTTCAAAATATCGATTTTGTTTTTTTTTTACATTTTTCGCTTACTGACACGTTTAACAGTCACCTCCTAAAATATTATGTCGAAGTTCTCAATAGAAATTTTTTTATAGCAGTTTTAAGCGAAGCGCGTCTACGCCTCTTTGTACGCTCTTTCGCAACTGACGAGCGCGCAGCTGTTATATTAATCCTTTCTCCAGAATACCGGTTTCTTTCTTAATGTATGTGTATTGTTAACTTTCTCCTTCATCCTCAGTGCCTATTCAATCGTGTACGAAAGCAGTTATTGATAAAGCAGTAAGTGATGAAATCCGATTTTTCAAAAATTATCTAAGATTAAATGCAAAAAATACTTTGAACGCGTTTTTCTCGAAACGATCTGTTTTCAAACGGTGCAGGGATTATCTCCAAAACTACTAAACCAATCTTAATGAAATTTTTCACAGTTATTTGTTAAACGTTCCTACAGGGCAATTCACCTCAATTAGGCCAAAAAATTGATTTAAAGTGAACGAAAATTAGGTCTAAAAATGGGTTGCTTTTTGAACATTTTGTTCAGGCAACCGCCATTTTTTTCTTTTTGCCGATTTTTCACTATCGGAGGTGAATTACCGTATGAGAGCATTAAGTCTTCAAAAACTCTTTTTGTTTATTTTTGTTTCAGATGGCCCAACCATGAGAAAATTTCTGCACAGAAAGGCAGTCTTTTTTGGACTTGACTTTGACGCCATCTGTGAGCAAAATACAAAATAAAAACAAGCCGCGAAGTGCGACCCTTGAGGTCCACACGGTCAACTTCCCAGTAATATCTAGATAAACATAAAAAATATTAAACACAGTAATAATTTTGAAAATAATACTAGTTTAAATAATAATAATGAGAGGTATTCATATCAGTAACAGGAAGGAGTTAATATTAATCATATCATCTACGGGAGCTTCCATTGATTACGTAAGGCTTTTGGTGGATGGGTGATGATGATTGATTACCACAAATGCAAATTTGATTGAAATTTTGATGGTTTTCAAAATTTAAGCCGCTTTTTTTAATTAAAAGACTGCAAAAACTATTAAAAATCTGCTCAAATTATCCAAATATTTAAAAACTTTGATTGACTCTACAAAAAAGTCTTTAGAATGAAAGAAATAAGGTAATATCATTCGGAAGAACCCTTTTCATATGGTAACTTTTTTTTCTTAACTTAAAAAACGGCTGCAACGATTTATTTCAATATTGAACAAATTCACGAAAATTTTAATACGCGTCGATTGCCACCTTGGCAATGTAAATCGTATATTTGGTTAGCGAGATATAACGCATGACAGAAATGACCTTGAAGATCATGATGCCTGTTAATGATTTTTTATTTTTTATTTAATTTTTTACGTAATCATGAGAAAAAGTTTTGATGCTGTTTTTACAAACATTGTTTGAAATATAAAATTTTTGTAAAAATTGATTACTGTGTTCCGTAAATCAGGTTAAAAATTTATTGTTTATTAAAAAAAACCTAATTTTTTGCACTTTTTTTCTTTAAATTAAAAAAACCGTTCAACGATTTTTTCCAAAGTTTGATAGATTTACGTAACTGCTAATAGGCGTCGATTGACACCTTAACCATGCAAATCGTATGTTTGGTTCGCGAGATATAACGCATGACAGAAATGACCTTCAAACGGGCAAAACAGCAAACCCCCCCGACCGAAGTTTCCCAAAAACTAATCAGCTCTTCAGATTGCAAAGACGCTTCGATTGACACCTCAACGAAGTCAATACGAGTTTGTTTACGTGAGTTATGCTACGTACGTCTGTACACACACACACACACACATACATCTCCCTTTCTAAAAACACTTTATATATACTCTATAGACCTCAAAACGTAAAGAAATGTTGAAAATTTCAATTTTGATTTTCGAGGCGATTACAAGAACTTCCCATATACATGGAAGTTAATAAAAAAAGTTTTTAGACACATGACGATGTGAATAATGTTATGTAAAAATATTTGTATTGATATCTTATATAGGAGCTCTGAAAAAAATTCTTGAAAATTATCGGTTTTTTGGCCTTGAGAAGTGTAATAGTACCTTAAATCAGATCAAATTTAAATCACTACGCACTTTGGGTGAAATTTTCCCAGTATAATTGTATTCAGTCGACCTGTTTCCGACGATAAATCTTCAAGCAATATCCAACTACAATTATTAAAATCAACCAAATTTTTTACAATACAAGCACTGTACAACTCACGAGTTGAACTTAGTGAAAAAGGTCAACTAAAGTAAACATATGTGATCACAAATATGATTTCATACATTGTTGTCACGCGATTTATGATATTGTTGCTAGCGGCAGGTAAGTAAATGTTGCAGATTACATTGAAAATCGATTCTGTATTTAGTTTACTTAGAGATCACGATCGTTTTGATTATCCAAACATGTTATTTTATTTTGTGAAAATATAATTTCATTTGTTGTTATAGTTGATTATGATGTTCATCGATAGTGTAACAAAGAGCTAAGATAGTGCAGCTTCTCTGACAAAAAATATTAAAAGATATCTTTGAAAGTGAAAGTTACAATAATTAAATCAAAACTCTACCATGAAATTCACCCTAAATACTGAGCGACTGTTTAGGTGTTTGATTATGTACTTGAATTAAACTGAAAGAGTCTTGAATATGTGAGCGTTGTGTTACATTTCATTAAGCAATATCTAGGTTACGGGTATTTTTCATGTGTAAACTTACACGCAAGCACGCATATTTCTATAAATTTCATTGAACTAGCTCAATAGCCTCTCCTATTCTAGTCAGTTTTCGAAGAGTTTTTCATACATAGTAGCCGAGACATCATCTACGTGCACTATCTCATCAACATCTCTAACGTGTATTGAATTTCAAAGTGCAACTGTATAATTACAATCGTCTAATTGCATTATATATCTGTCAGCTCAAACACTACCCAATCAAGAATATATACTCGATGTGGTCACGTACTTTTAATTTCCAATCGTCGATGCTGATTCCTTGTTATTGAGTGCCCTCGAGCACAGCTAACCTAACTAACAACGGTCGATGTAATTAATGAATATTGTTGTCCGGTAAACGTGAGACATCTGACCTATAGTGTCTGCGTATATATGTGTATCTTCATATCTATTGGGCTAACATTCCACCGGAGATACTCATAATCCCGTTCACGAGACCACAATCTGCTGTCTGTCAGCCTAGCTAGCCTTCCTGCAATACGCCACGATGTCCCCAGCTATACAGAGTTCCATTTTCCGAGCCCATGAACACAAATATCACATATGAATGGGATTAGAACCATTAAGCAATGTCGACAAGGGTTCGCTTCAATTCCTTTTATCTGCAGCATCGTTACAAGGCACGTTCGGGAGTAGGCTAAACCGCTTCCTGCGTTTCATTTTGTTTTTGGTTGTACCTTCCTTCTAACACTTTTAATCTCGCACTGCATGCGACGAGAACCGTCCCGGGAAAGACTGATGATTAGACGAACCAGGTTCAAGCTTACGAAACCATTAAGCCTTTTGTTTCCTGGACAGATTGTCAACGGTCCAACGCTTCCAACGTGTCAACCGTATCTGATATGATCTCTGATTGCAAATACATATCCATTCCATATCAGCCCTCGTAATTCTTATTAACCGACTGATGCACACATCATTTTGAGAAAATCATAGGACCAACGATTATGGTTCAATTGCTGCCAAAATAAGTCTTTTGAAATCTAGTATTAAGTAATCTAGTATTACTTAATGTTTAGACTGGCCTGTTTCAATAATATTCTGCACACTTTCGACACATTCTTATTTATTTACTAATCACATTTCAACAGAAAATTCTAATTACAAAAATATGAAATAACAACTAGTTTATATTATAAATTGAAGAGAATTAGAAGAAGTTATTTGAATAAAACACTTTCCAAGATTCTTTTAAAAGCTACAATACTGGAGGGAAAGGATCCAAGCTGGAGCCTATCGTGAGTTTTAGGCAAACGGAGCAGCGGAGAATGAAAGTATACTTCCGTTTTGGCAAAAGGTAAAGTAAATATATCGGTAGAACGAGATGGTCTATGGATTTGTCTCAGTGAGACTCGGTGATCGATGTTGACTTCAATGTAATTATGGAACAACTTGTACAGAACTTGTACATATCTAAATACGTTCTTCGCGCAGCTAAAGACGGTAAGTTGAGTAATGAAAGGCGTTCTTCCTAGGGAGTGTAAGGGATATTGAATTTAAAAAGGAGAAAGCGGGTATATTTACGCTGAACTGATTCGACAAGGTTTATATAGGATTCGAAATAAGGAGACCAAATTTGGGATGCATACTCCAGAATAGAACGTACGATACTCACAAACAATTGGACAGCAGGTGAGGGTTGGTAAAAACAACGGAATGTCTTAACACAAAACCCGAAAGCTTTGAGGCTCTGGTAACTATATAATGGATGTGAGCGTCAAACCTTAGCTTCGGGTCGAAAATGACTCCAAGATCTTTCACGCGATCAACCTTTTTCAATGGGATTGAGTCAATACAATACAAAAAAGAGATGGGCAGAGTCTTAAGAGAGAAAGTCAGAGAGTGACACTTAGTAATGTTAAGAGATAGGCAGTTAGCTTGACACCAAGAACTCAGCATGATAAGATCTTCTTGAAGAAATTTGCAGTCTTCAAGAGTTCGAATCACCCTGAAATTCTTTAGATCGTCAGCATAAAGAAGACAGAGAGAGTTAAAAGCAGAAGGAAGATCATTTATATAAAGAGCAAATAGCAGAGGGCCAAGAATGAACCCTTGTGGCACTCCCGATTGGGGATGAAATGAAGTAGAGTGCGTGCCTAGAACAGTGACACGACAAGACCTACAGGATAGATAGGAATACAGCCACAAAAGAAGGGAGCCTGAAACACCATAGTGTTCAAGCTTGCGACAAAGTATGAAATGATCAACTGTGTCGAAAGCCTTTGAGAAGTCAGTGTAGATGCAATCAACCTGAAAGTGATTGTCCAGAGACGTAGCCACAGTGTTAAAAAGAACAAGTAGGTTTGAGATAGTGGATCGTTTAGGGAGGAAACCGTGCTGCTAGGGGACAATAGCGTGCCCTAAAGCCAAGTAGAGATTGGAGTGAATAATACGGTCTAGAGTTTTTGGGAAAGCAGATAAAAGGGATATACGACGATAGTTCTTAACGGATGAAGGACCACCAGATTTAAAGATAGGCACGATGTTGGCTGTTCTCCAGCACTGAGGAAAAACACCTGAGCTTAGGTTTAAGTTGAAGATTATCGAGAGGTGAGTACTCAGGGATGATGATAAAGATTTAATAAAAAAATTAGGGAAGCCATCAGGACCCAGACATTGGTGTCCAGGGAGTCGATGACAGAGTTTACCAGGAGAGGATCTACAAGTATGGCCGATATCACAGGGTTTTGAGAGTTGCTGTCAGGGGAGAAAAAAGTTGGAGTATTAGGTGAGAACATAGAGGAAAAGTATGTAGCAAAAAGCTCGTTGATATCCACAGCCGATGAGGCAAGGATATTATCCCAGTGAAGAGAGCTAGAAATGGAAGTGGATGATTTAAGGGATCTTATAAACGACCAAAAAGGTTTAGGATTATTAGAGAGGAGTGCACTTTCAACGAAACAGTGGTAAGTACGTATAGCTTGGTGTATTTTTTGCTTGGCCACAGACCGTAACTTACGAAATGCGAGTTCGGCATCAGGGGTGCCACATAACTTCATCTGTCTACGGGCTCTATCTTTCAGTTTGATGGCATCAATAACTTCTTTGCTGAGCCAAGGTGGGTCGGTTTTCCTGGAAGGCCGGCGAAGCGGAGTAAAGTGGGAGATAAGATTAGACAGAATAAGATAGCTCATACATAGTTTACCATTGAAATTTCTTTGAAAATACTTTATAATTTTAATATGCGAAGAAACCGAGAAATATGGAGGATCCACGTGGAAGGACATACATATTTTACCTTCAGCCAACAAAGATATGAAACGAACGATCGAAGTTCATTTACTGACCAAAAGTTCGGTTCAGAAGATCAGATGTGATGCAATGGTATTATACTTTTATTTTAGGAAGGAATTATTGATTGTACTTATTAGCTTCAACGAGTATATGGCAAAAAGGATTAGGGAAATGATGTATCACAGGCTAAAGAATAATAGTCAAAGTTGTGAGAAAGGATAAGTAGTAGTTCATTATTTGTTATAGGCAATATATTTAAGGATATGATTCATATTCAGTCTCATTCAAGAAATAGTTTAGATAACGTTTTGTAAAAGAGGAAATTAGTACACAATATTTAATATTTATGAAGTGCAGTGTCTTCAAAAAAATTGATGAATATGATGATTAACTTCTTTTCCTTATTATTTTCGGGTACTAAATACAGTGTAAACCCCAATAATGTTCATTCCCAACAAACATTTTAGTCTTGGATAAAGAAGCAATATTCTTATAAAGCTCGTATTACAGCTTCGAATAAGAAACATTTCGTATAAAATGATTATTAAGGTTATTTCTAAGAGTAGAGGCTTATAATGTCTTCTAATTTGGTAATTTTAAGACTTGGTTCCTATTGTTACTTCAACATGATTTAGCCAAAAGCAAGGTTGTATAATGCCCTAATAATGCTCTTGAATAGAACCTACTGATTGTAGCTCTAATAATAATCTTATAATAGCTTTTCCTAAGAGTAATTTGTGCTCAGTTTTAAAATTTGTCTCACTTTATATTTATAACAATCTTGAACAAGAGCTTTATAAGTATAAGGGCTTATAACTTACTTATTAAAGTCACAATGAAGAAATCATCCTATAATGGGTTTATAAAAGCTTTAGAATAGATAAAAATCATCGGCCATATTTTCCCCTTTTGTAAAAAATGAAAACGTTGAAGTGAAATGCAACCAGGTTGAATAAGCTAATCTAAAGATATTTTCATAATTTTCATACTATTTATTTGGTATTGCTTGTATACACTTTGTCAAACGACGATTTATTACTTATTATGAACTATTTTGAGCAAGTAAATTACAAAAAGATTTCTTGTATGAAGTATTGAAAATTATATACAAGTCTAATTTCAAAGGCGCTTCAATTATTTAAGGGGTAGAACAATATACTTTATCAGTGAAATTCCTTTCGTGGAAAAATTTCACGTTCGTATAGTCATTATTTAACTTGCTTTATTATTTTGCAAATATGAGACATATTGCTTTTCACTGTTGCAATCTTTTTCAACTCAATCACCTACATAATAAACAGGACTACCATTCCATACAAAAAATACACACACAACTTTAGTTTCTATTCTTGCTCTTGCTTAATTCTTTTATAAGAATCAGAAGTCTTATACCAGCTTCCTCTAAGTTGTTATGGGAATTAGTTCTTATAACTTCTTTAAAGATAGTCTTATAAGGGATTTAAAGAGTTATTCAAATATATTTATAGAGCGTTATAAGGCTAATTTCATACGCCACTTTCTCGCTACTAACATTCTTCAAGAATGCTATAAGAACAATGTCAAAACGCTATACTCCTAGCCAAAGCTTGATTTGATTCTTATAAAGCTCTTGAAGTGCTTTATAAGAACAATAATGTTTGTTGGGTTAATATTTTTGATTTGGTAAAAAATTTACATCCAGCAATAATTTTTGAATGATTCAAAAGATAATCGTTTTGATTAACCTTGAAATCAGAAAGGAAAGCCGAATCGCGACCGCATATTCATAGAGCCTGTGCTGGCCAGTCAGGAAACACCAACCCTCTAGTTTCCGATAGGCTAAACAAATTTATTGATATGGCACTTAAAGTTTGTCGCCTCGTCCTTGAATTTTTTGAACCGGAAATCTTATCGACTTCAACGGATCAACCAAAATATATTGAAAAAGGAATAAAAACACGAATGACATTCCCAATAGCGACTTTAGAATGTAAGTAAAGGTAGTGTTACTTTCCTAGTTAGTACTGACATTTATTTTATTAACACTTTCAATGACGATGCAATAGTATAATACCCAAGCAGGTGCAAAACAACAACAAAATTGGTGGAAATCTTTTGCATCATATTTTTAACGAGCAGAAATAGCGAAATAAAAATTGCTCTGTTTCAAATATAATAGATTACTGAGTAAATGTTTACTTCAGTGGACTCATTACAGATAGAAAACCGTCTATGGAAAAACCCTAAACAATAGACACAGATGAAAGGGGCATTTGGTTCCTAAACTGCAGGCACCAGAAGCTGGAAAACTTTACGCAGTTCCGGAACTAGGTGCGCCTTAACCGTGTTGATGATTACTCATTTTCCCGAACATTATAGTAGTCAGTTTTTATCAAAATATATTAAGGGATCTCTGAAAAATAGGAGAGAATGTTATTTTTCACGCTTTCATAGGGAAATGCGGTAGTAGCATAAGCGCTATTTTCAAAGTTTTCATAACTGGGTTTCTATAAACATACGTAATAAACAAGCATATTTTTCTTCGTGCTGATTGGGGAGAATGGAAGTCAGGGAAACACTGTTTCTTAATTTTTTAAATAAGATTTCTAGTAATACAGGAAAAATCACGGATTTGTATGAAACATCTGAAGAGATTTCAAATTGTATTTATTTGGTCAAAACTAACACAATTGCCAATAAAGGCTAGGTACAATTCTGTGGAAGTAGGATTTTTAGGGTGCATTATCCTACTCTCTACGTTGTAATTCGTGGACACATCATTTATCACAAATTGCATGTGTAAATAGTAATGTAGGTAATTAGCAGTGGCGGCTCTACCTTTGAGGCTAGTGGGGCTCAGCCCCACCATTTATTGATGAGCCTATATTAGTGCAAATGTAATAAAATATCATTATAGATTTCAATATAGTTTTCATAATTTAATTTCATTTCAAAATATAATGTTCCATTTTTTTCGCCCATGCTGTAGTTTACTTTCACATAGTCTTCTTGTCACGCACTGTAGAACAATTTGTTTTTCTCTTCGACTCGTTTCGTTGTGCCTGCACCGAGGTAAAAGCTGAGAGTAAAATTCAAACTTATTTTCTCTTTGACAATTTCCCACCTTTACTACGAGGAAGGCGCTACTTGGATTTTGCCCCGAAAAAAAGTATTTCGATTTAAATGACTTTGTGAATTCTATGCTGAAGCGGCGGGAGTGTGCGTGTTTGAAATAACATGTGTATACATCGTGGACGGGCTAATCATATGCAGCCCGTTCAGTGCTTCGACAACGTTTAGTCTTGGCATGGTCTGGATAATACTTTTGATCAGGCATGAGCAACATTTTTTTACGACGAGCCCAAGGGGGTGAAGGTGATGACTGTTAATGCAAAAGTAATCTCATCAGTGTAGTGCATGGTATTAGTACTTAGTGTGCCTTCGTAGTGTTTGGTATTTTTTAAAGTTTTGTAGTGCTTCAAGTTTGTTTCAGAAAACGGTTCTTCAGGTTCAGGTTGAAACTCACTTAAGAACTTACATTGGTGATAGAAAAATTCGTACCAGTAGCCCCACCATACTTAACTCCCACGAGCCGCCACTGGTAATTAGATAAGTATTTTGGTATAAAATCCAAATTACTTTCTCTGAGACTTTGAGGTAGAACCACCACTGAACATACCCATCGAAGGTTTTATACCTAGTTCGCCTCCTATCTTATGGTCCAGTGATAGCGTCCTTCAATTTTTCAGTATTGGGATTTCCGTTTAAGCTCGTAAGCTTTATTACTTTGGCAAATAAATACCTGCACTCTATTAGCGTTAATTTTTTTTTTGTTGCTCTAAAGTAAACCTTATCATCATAGAAATCATGTAGCAAAGTTTCATATAGTGGAAAAATCTGTAAGTGTTCGAAATTTTAAATTAGCGTGGCGCCTCTCACTACTCTTTTGGAGCGCAATCCGCGCGAATCCCCGCGCGCCGTTGGTATTGAAATTTAGAACAATTTTATATATAAATTTCTCAAAACTGTACACGTGCTCTGTTAGTTGCACGTTAACAGAAAACGCTGAAGTACGTATTTTGCAGACTTGAGGTATATCAAATTTATTCATGATTTTTCTATAACTTAAACTTTTAACGCGTTTATCTCGGAACAACGTTTTTCAAACTTTCCGGACTCTTTTCTCAGTTTTCAGTTTTTGTTCGATTTACTTGAAATTTTTAAAATATGTTCAAAACCAGTGTCTGCATGGAAGTACCTAGGATTTTTTCATATGTTGCATATTTCAATTGTTATTAACAATTTTTGAGCGTTTTTTCCGGTTTTTTACATTTTTTGTCAAAATGACGCCATTTTGCCAAAAATCAATTTAAAAAAAATCTTACATACTTCTTTGGCTGTTATTATGCTTTATTAACTTCCCAGTATATGGGAAGTTCTTGTAATCGCCTCGAAAATCGAAATTGAAATTTTCAACTTTTCTTTACGTTTTGAGGTCTATAGAGTATATATAAAGTGTTTTTAGAAAGAAGTATGTATGTGTGTGTGTGTGTATGTACGTACGTACGTACGTACGAATGTGCGTTCGCAGGCAGTTTTTCTACGAGCATAACTCACGTAAACAAAGTCGTATCGACTTTGTTGAGGTGTCAATCGAAGCGTCTTTGCAATCTTAAGAGCTGATTTGTTTTTGGGACACTTCGGACGGGGGGGTTTGCTGTTTTCGCCCCTTGAAGGTCAACCATGTTATGCGCTATATCTCACGAACCAAACATGCGATTTTCATCATTAAGGTGTCAATCGACGCGTTTTAACATTGATATGATTCTATCAAATTTTTAAAAAAATTCTTGAAGCCGTTTTTTCATTTTTTTTTAAAAAGTGCAAAAAATTAGGTTTTTTTTCAAAAACATCAAATTTTTAACCTGATTTTCAAACCTAAGTAATCAATGTTTATATAATTTATATACTCCAAATAGTTTTTGTGAAAAAACAAGCAAAAGTTTTTTACATGATTACAAAAAAAAATTAAATAAAAAATAAAAAATCATTAAACGTTCAAGGTCATTTACGTCAATCATTATATTACGAGAACCAAATATAATCTTCCGATCATTAAGGTGTGAATTAACGCGTATTAACATTTTATGATGTTTTTATATTTTAAAAAAATCGTTAAAGCGTTTTTTTTTGATTTATTAAAAAAAATTGGAAAAGTATTGGTTTTTTCATAAAAAAATCATTTTTAACCTGATTTGCACATCGTAATGATAAATGTTTGTAGAATTTATAAAATTTTATCAATTTTTGTAGAGAAACCAGCAAAAACTTTTCTCATGATTACAAAAAAATAAATAAAAAATAAAAAATCATTAAACGTTCAAGGTCATTTACGTCATTCATTATATCTCGAGAACTGAATATAATATTTCCATCATTAAAGTGTCAATCGACGCGTATTATCATTTTTATGATGTTTTCAAATATTTAAAAAATCGTTAAAGCGTTTTTTTAATTTATTTAAAAAAATTCGAAAAGTAGTGTTTTTTTCATAAAAAGATTCATTTTTAACCTGATTTGCACATCGTAAAAATAAATGTTTGTAGAATTTATAAAATTTTATCAATTTTTGTAGAGAAACCAGCAAAAACGTTTTTCATGATTACAAAAAAAAAATTAAATAAAAAATAAAAAATCATTCAAAGTCACCATGTAAAAAGGGTTCATTCGAATCATAATACTTTAAATCTCTTATTCTAAGGACATTGTTGTAAAGTCAATCAAAGTTTATTAATATTTGCAAAATTTGAGCAGATTTTCAATTGTCTTCACAGCACCATGTTTTAACTGTAATTAAAAAAACTGCTTTGTAACCTGTCCCCCCTCCGATTGATCCGCGTGAATAATCAATCAAACCAATGCACCAAAATCCTTACGTAATCAATTGACGCTCGCGTAGATGTTACGATTAATATTAAGTCATTCCAATAACTTTTATGAGAGGTACATTTTTATTATTTGAAGTAGTATTATTTCCATAACTATTATTGTGTTTAATATTTTTAATATCTACATATGTAGATATTACTGGGAAGTTGACCGTGTGGACCTCATGGGTCGCACCTCACGGCTTGTTTATTATGATTTGGTTGATAACCATAACCTTAACATTTCAGGAGAAAACGGTCCGGCCGCGAAGCGTTTCTGGAGAAATGCTAGGGATCCGCCATTTTAATTTTTAAAGTTCTGAAAAAATTCAAAGAGTCAAGAGTCAAATACTTGTACAAAATATATCTTTTTACCAAACTTTGATATGTTGTTTGGTTTTTGAGACACGAATTCCCAAAAAATGACTTTTTTACCTCTAGAGTGGTGTTCCCCCTTAAAGTTACGTAATATGTAGTACAATTAACTAGTAACTTGTTAAGCTAAGGCTGTTCAACTTTTATTGAACGCTAATCGTCTAGTGTGGTTTATTATTACGCCGCGAAACTATCGTAAATCCTCAGAAACTCTGCAGAAGTTGCATGAACTCCATCAGTTCAACTTAAATTAACGAAGAATTGTTCTTCATGTGATTTTTTTATTTGATAGTCTCGTCTTACAATTGGCTGATCACACATCTTCAACTATCATCGTAAACAAAATCATTCCATCAATACTCCATGTTATCCGTATGTCCTTATATAAACACTTTCCTCCATTGCGACCTCTTCGGACTATTTCTGCACAACAAATCCAAACACTCGTATTGAATTTCATTTCGTGTCTCCTCCATACGGACGAGTCTGACGTGTAATTTATTTGAAAATGCCTCGAAAACAGACTGCACCATCGCAAGGCTCGTCCGTGCAACGTTAATGCAATCTTCTTTCCACCAGCGAACCAACGAAGACTCAACAAAGCCAAAAAAACAAGAAATCTAAAAGAACTCAATCCATTCTGTTCCCACAACACGTGAATAGAATTCAAATTGTGTGGCGTCGAGTGCATCGCGCTCTCATGGCGTAAAACAAATGTCACCATTTTTTGAAATCACCACCGAATGTCGCATCTAATCCGCGTAATTCCAGGATATCTGTGATCGCTATTGTGAAAAGTTTCGAACGAGACGTCTTGCGTGGCATTACAAGGATTAATTACTAAGCAGACAATTTGTACAGATATTAAACAGTGGCGGCGGCAAACGTGATAGCGATCAATTATTCCGAAAATAAACGGCCGGCAAGCACGAGGGCTTCGGCTGTTCAGGGAAGTCGGGGATTTGGCGGACGTTACCTCTCGATGGGGAGCTGCGATGAAAAATTGATGGAGCTTAGTGAATGCAGTCTCTGCACCGAAGCATACCAAGTGCTAAGCCAGATTAATGTTGTTGGTCCAAAGCAGCTAACATGGGCCTTTTCTGACGACCACTTTTGGAACAACTAAATTTTTAGCGACTTCATTTTTAAGATTCCTAACGGAAAATCCGTGTCCAAATGGCTCCGCGATCGTTTTTACCATTTGGTCTATAAATCTTTTTCAACAATCAAAGCTATGAGTAACATCATCCAACATCAGCCAATTCCATGATCACGAAAAATTTGTAACAACGATCGACCGGTAGTAGCAGGACTATAGCTACTACCGTGCTGATCATGATATGTGTGTCATATGTGTTGACACGAGGATAATGGATATGCTGCAAGGATACATATGCTCATGCTGATCGGATGGCGCCTTTTCGCCTGCGACTAGGACCCATAGAATCTCGTGGGGATACTTCAGTGCAGATGTCGGATTTGTTAGGCTCATTGTTGGAGCAGCATGAGGCTGTCAGTAAGAATAATAGGCTCGTGAAAAGTGGTACTTACTAACGAGCACCGCTCCACGTCTGTTGGACACTTCATAGCTCTTCCCATCTGAATAGCGTCGCACTATGTAATGTTACTAATCACGACTTCTTCCGATCAAGCTGGGAGGAATCCACGAATTCTAGTCGTGGTCTTTGTGCTTAATGAGGTGAAAGGTTTGCTTAACTTTAAGCACACTCAAATGATTGAAATTGCCGACTTGTTATGGTGAAATGATGTAATATTTGATAGTTTGTTCACACGATAAGTATTTATTTTCTTTTAAGGTACCATTTCACTTTCGAAGGCGAAAATAGATCATTTTTCAAGCATTTGTATCTCAGAAACTTTATTATATATTGGCATGAATCTTTTTTATAGTATTATTTCATATTTTAAATGTGGTCTAAATTCGACCCTTGAGGCGCACACGGCTAACTTCCCAGTGGGGTGAATAAAAAAGCTATACTTTGTTTTTATTATTGATTACTATTATTAATAATCACTTTTATTAATAATTATTTTTCTAGATTATTCTATTATTACTTTTATTGTTTTTATTTATTTTTTATTTAACCATAAAAGCTTTGGTAGAGGAAGACGCCTCCCCCACCTGGTCGTCCTCTACCAAAACCTCGGCAACCTCGTCTCCCTGCTCGTTCACCTCCTCGTCTCCCTCCTTGTCCTCCTCCTCGTCCCCCACCTCGTCCTTCATCTTGGCCCTGGAATCCACAGCCACTATTGAGGGTATTTAACCATTATTAATAATAATCATTCGTTATTAAGACTGTTTGATCGTTGCTGAATAGTTATAATTGTGTTCATATTTACAATATCAAATTACAACTAATAATATTTGATTGTTATTAACAATATTCAATTATTCATAACAATATCCAACTATTATCTGCATTAGCGTCACACATACCAAACCTCATAATATAAGTTTGGAGTTATATAAAGTAATCTTGATTTGTTTTTAAATATCATTTTTTACAACATTGATCAAAATTTTGCTAAAACACACAATAATAATAATATTACTATGAAGGTATTCGGGATCTGCACGAATCAATAGTGCGTTTCAACAGTTTCAAAATAAGCAATTTTTTGTTGTTTTTCAGGTTTTTCATCCTAAATAAAAAAAACGGTTCAACCGATTTTGCTGAAAAGTCATTCAGTTTTAAGTTACGTAATTACGCGTCAAATGAATCTGGTCCCACGTCAATACGATCTTTCGTTCTTGAGATAATCGAGACGAAAAATAATTCCGAACGCACGTACGTACAAACGCACATCCGCCCATACGTACATACACACAAACAGACATTTCTCTAAAAACGATGGATTTGGATTCTAGAGACCTTATAACGTGGAGATATGTCAAAATTTGGGATTCGCAAAATCGACCCCATTAGAATAACTTCCCATAGGGAACTGGGAAGTTAATAATACAAGAAAAATATAATTTTTATTTATTATTTATTATTCTCTTTTATAGAGGGTGCTGAAATTAAGCTCTGAAAAAGTCGTTACACCACAGCGGATAGATAATCTATGGATTGGTAGATCTGTAATCCGTAATCCACCAACATTTAAAGAAAATCAGTTTAAAATAAAAATGGTGGATTTGTGAAAAAATGTCAAAAATCGACCGTTTTTTCGTAGTTTTGTAACGTTAAAATTTTTTTTCCAAGGTGTAATAACAACAAAACAAACAAATAAAACACTACAAAGTTTTTTAAAATCGGTTCGGTAGATCTGGAGATTATCTGTTTGCTATGTTAAAAAACGTTGTTTTGCGTAAAATGTGTGTAAATTTTTTATTCCATTTCGCTGACAAACATTTTATGAAAATGAAATATTAGACAATTTTTCAAAAAACACGCAATTGATATGTAGAAGTCTAAATGAACACTGAACACATGCAATAAAGTCCCAAATATAATGTATATAGGAGAAACCGATATTTTAGAGATGGGGAGTGAAAGAGATGCTACGCGGCCGACAGCTGTTCGAACACCTAAAAAGAGCCGAAACACGCGCACACACTCAAAGTCGCTATTTATATATAATAAACTTTTGAATTTCGGAAAGATCTTTCTGGAGGTCATTTTTGAAGTTCTAAGGAGTCGAAAAATGCAAAAAAAAAATCCATTTTTTGTAATTTATAAAGTGGAATAGTACCTTAAATCGGAGACGTTTTCAGCGGAAAGAGTAAACTATTTCAATGATTCATAGTTTTAAGTAGCCATATAGGTTTTTAAACTCGCTTTTTTAAGGTTTCTGATAGTTGGAAACAAATATGTTCTACAATTGAAGCTTCTACATAGACGCTATTGATATTTTTAGTCATAAAAAAGTACCAAATTCAGTCTGTTAAAGTTCTATGATCTTCAAATATCATATATTTCAAGATTTCATTGTAAACTGAGTACAAATACTAGTTACTAAGTTAAATTTTAGCTATTTATGTTATGAAATTTTGAGACTGTAAATGCTTTATCATTATAAATTGCAAGATTTGTCATCAAGAAATGTTATACCCTAAACCGTATGTTTGCCGTTTGTATTGTAATTTTAAAACCTCGGTTTTTTGTTGTTTGATTTATATTCCGACCTTGTATCTTCAAATGTTTTATATTTGTTTGTTTGAGTTTTATTTACTTAGGATATGGAAATCACATAGTAACACCTAACCTGCTGTAAAATGATTTTAATAAAATACCTGAATGGAAACATTTCTGGAAATTCCACGTAATTTTCACATTCTGTGCAGATAATTTAATGTGATTTGTACAGATTATACTTGAAACTCATTATTGTTACAGAAAATATAGGGCTCTTTTATTAAGATTTTAGTTGTTCCTGTTCTGTGTTTCTTTATTGTTTCATATTTGGGTTTGAAAATAATTAAAACATTTTTTGCCTGTTTTCTTTCTTTCAGTCTTTGGTGAAACGTATGTAACAATTACTTATTTTTTTAACAAGCAAAATTATTTATGGTACTTTTTCTTTTTACATTTCAAAGCATACAAGGACTCAACGACATTGAAGTATTCAAAAACAAGGGGCGAAAGTTTGCAAATATTATGAGTTTATTTGCAAAGTAATGAATGCCTTTGTAATTTAAATTGATGCAACGATTAAAACCTTCAAATTTTACATTCCAAACATAATCATTGCCATACGAAAAGAACTCCTGTTTAGTTGAACTAACAATACAAATTCTAAGAAAAACACCAAACACTAGCCATTCACCATATGGTAATGATTGCATGTTTCGTCAACGTTTTTTACACATACCATATGTGTTGTATTTCATATTTTTATAACTTCTATTGCAACAAAATCCAATCCCGTAAATATGCAAAATTTACGACTGATCGAAAAACTCACCTATAACACCGTCTATATCCGTTCTGGATGGAGAACACAGCTCAAAATGCTCGGCAAAAGTTTTCGCACTCTCTGCGAAATACCAGACACAACAGAAATGGCCTCAGGCAGTTTGCAGCACACACCACTTTCCTTCCGAAGACACACCAGGTGACACACTGTAATCTGTACTACGCCAACATCGATACTATATGCGGTCGCATCTTGCACTTTTACCACTATTTCAAAGTAAATGAAAGATATGCTGTAGTGTTTGGAAGATGTAGCAATTGCATTCAACTACTCAGACACTTCGAGGACGAGAATATCTGCACATTTATCGCTTGCTATTGCAGTGTCTCCGCAAAAGAACACTGTATATCACACACGGGGAATCCCCTATCAAATCAGTCTTGTGTACAAAATCCTTTGGACATTGAAAAAATTCGATGAGACTAATGAAAAGCTAACCGACCGCGTATCGAGTCAAAAGACTTTACCAATAAAACCGGAACATTCCATTGATGAGCGCCAGACCGGCAAACAGTCGTTTTTGTAGTTGGTATTTCCGGCACACACATCAAACTTCTCTATCCTAGAATCGCAACTAGCTGCAACTACCCCACTTTGTATGAAGCCGGCAACCGTAGAAGACCAACAAACCGTCGTCGAGCAGGCAGTCACAATAGAGAGCAGACAACACTAGCCCGGAATATTGCCGGAACAACCCGGAACTACTCATAGAACCCGGTACGCTGAACGACCCACCGACCGATGAACTTAGCCCAAATCCCCAAATTGCGGGAAGACGACATCGAAACAAAAACAAAAACACAAACAGCCTTCGAAAAAGGAGAGCGCTTACGAAAAAAGCATCAGATAATGGCGCACTTGAATTTCATGAGTCCTCGCATCCCCGGCCATGGGGTAGGTGACTGCTATGCATGGCTGGGATTATCAAAGCCTAGCTCGGAGCCGATTCTGCACGGGCACTAGTTGGAGGGAAGAAACGGAAGCGGAGTTCCTTTGCAACTTCTATGTTCTCGTTCGGCTTCGCAATAGTTGCAGGATCCTTTTATTCGGCTAGGCGAGCACCAGACACAGACGACGACGGAGAAAGTTCAACCCGGAAGTCACAGATCCAGCTGACAACTCAAGGGCATGGAACTGGTCAGCTCTTGAATGCCTGCCAGGAAGCAGGATCGGGAACGAGCAGGCGGTATTGCGGAAACCAATAATTCACAGTTGTTTTACTTTAGTTACTTAATTTCCTGTAGTTTTAACTGTCCTCCGGGAAATTGCTGAGGAGCAATGAAACGAAACAGGCCTGCAGGACATCAGGTGCTGCATACGAGACACTGCACAAAGTAATACGAAAGCTTCGCTAGTCGGCACGAAAGTCTAGCACTACGAATCCACCCGCAGCCGGGACCGGCAACAACCGCACGAACGCAACTGTGGAAATATACTGACGATGACGATGGATGCCACGAAGCTCGCAATGGCTTTCCCCAAACAAGAAAAGTAGTACCCAAACCAAAGTACCGGCTCGCTCTGGCTGCTTGCTCCACTTTATCCCGCCGACGCAATGTTAGTCTGCACAGCACGATATATGGGGGATTGTGGGCTGCAGCCGCAAGCTTGCTTACTCCCCCAGATACGGCTGATATAGATACTTGATCAGGATACGTGCACTATGCGATGTTGTGCACTTCCTGGTGACCATGCGTTCCTGCAAAACATGCGCCTGTGCTTGAATGCAAGGAGATTGCAGTTTGGCCGTAGATACGACAGCGGAAAAGCTGCAGCAGCTGTTACAGACACGGATTTAAATAAATTTAGAAGTATTACACTCAACATATGGTTGAGAATAAGATAAGTCAGAGTAACTGTTTTATTGGATTGCATTTCATGAAGCTGTAGCAATCCTTATAACATAAATTTTAGCGATTTCGACTGGACATGTACAAAAAATCTTACACATAAAATTAAAAGACACATTTAATTTCAAAGTTCATATATATATAGTATATCGGCTTCACAGAGTAAGAAAGAAATTAAGGCACATTTTATTCTTGAATAAAAATAGCTACCATGTTACATTGAGTGATTTCTTGCTGGAATCAATTCAGAATATACATGATAAACGTTATGTTTACTTTGAATGGTGGAAAGTTCACTGGTTTTCAACAAAATTGAGTAATAATTTAAATATATTTATTCATTCACCTAGAGTCAACGTGAAATTCAAGAGTGCAAATTGTAGACAATTGTTCGTTTTAATCTTTGAAAATAAGATCTTTCAGTTAGGCTGGAAATCAATTACTAATTGTAGTCATTTTACATTAGCTTTTCAGTCTAAGATTATTGAAAAAAGTCGTGTTGTTGCTTTTCGCCAAAAATATTATGTATTTTCTCATTGCACGACTCGTGTCGTGTACAAAACACTGAAGAAGGTTGCAAGTAGCAACCGAAATACGTATTTGAGGAAATACATAATATTTTTGGTGAAAAGCAACAACACGACTTTTTTTAATAATCTTAAAACACCACCAAAAGACGCTCAAAACACCCAAATATTTACAGTCTAGTTTTCAGCCAAATGGATCTTGAAATAGGTACTACTGTTAGATAGCTACAAGCTAACCAACCATTGAATTCGTAGAGGGATAATCCTAGGTGTTATGAATACCAGATGTATGCATAGTTAGAAATAGTTCTTGGGATTTACCGTTTTATCCAAAATCAGTCGAAATAAAAATTTGGTAGAAATTAACATATTTTCTGCTGATGAAGTTGCTAAAATGCCAAACTAATAGAAGCTAAAACAAAAATTAAGGAAGTTCTGTGTTTTTGACCGGATAAAAATTTCATTTGATCAGGAATATAAGTTACAAATTAAAAGTAAGGAAGACTAGACCAAACCAAAAACACTGTACCCCAAAAATTTAGAATTCGACTTTTAAATTTAAATAAAATGTAAGATATTTATTTGCTCGAAATACATGGATATTACCTTCATCGAAAAATAAAATGTTATAGACTAGGGCAACTGCCTCAATTTTTACAAGATTCTGTGAAAAAGGGATGCAAGATAATTTTGTAAGTAACTACGTTTTGCAAATCATACCTTTTGCTTTTCTTCATTAAAATGATTTTAAGAAATATTTCACAACACAGCAGACAGAACCTTTTCGCATTAAGACCGGTTCAGACGCTCCGTTTTGCCCAACCTTTTGTCTGCACAGTTCAAAACGTTGCAGAGAAAACGTTGCGTGTAGATAGGAAAACTGCGCAGTTTTGAAATGGGTGCAAAAACTGTACAGTTGCAGCGATAACTGAGCCAGAGAGCATAGATTTCCTTGAACTGTGCGGACAAATCGACGCATGTAGACGGTATTATTTTCTTAAGAATAAAACATGCCAAAATTGACCAGAGTAGTACCTCCTCCATGACGATATCACTAAAACTGTGCGAAATATAGAGATATCTCTGCACCATGTGGACGCTCTAAAAATTGCAACGTTTTCATTCCGTCTTAAGACTGCACAGACAAAAGTTTGTGCAAAACGGAGCGTCTGGACCGGCCTTTACGCATGAGAATTATTAAAAAATGTTCACGAAATTTACCTTGGATACTAGATAGTAAAAATCAACTTGAGAAAAAGATACAATCTGATGTAGATGAAATTTTATATAAAAATATTAAATGGCTGAACAAGCTTGTCCTCTCCACAGAGGAAATATTTGCTTAAATGGAAAACACTATTTCTTGAAGGAGTTAATCGTCCCATTTACAACGATTTCCACGAATTTTGGCAACGATATATTTTTTTCAATTCCAATTTTATATAATTAGCTTAAAATCAAAAATTTGACAACCAATTATACGTTTCATTGAAGTAAAGACGGTCAATAAATAATTTTATCGGATAAGTAAAACAATAGACTAAACTGCATTCCTGGAACAATTATAATTGTCTTGCCGACGAGGATGTACTAGGAAGGCAACCTAATTCTATTTTTAATCGTTTTTATTATATATAGATAGGAACATTTGTAAGCAAAAGGTGGAATATAAATTCATAGGAATCTTGCTGACATACATAATTGAATCACACTTGTTGTGAATTAATATTTAACTATTTTTTGATGTGAGTGCCAGGAAACGGTTTGTGAGTTATTTAATTCTACATGGAATTATATGAAATCTGTCCGGTTCCAATTAATGTCATTTTTCAAAGTGAATATCTTCTTTTATCGGTGATTATTGAATGCAACTATGGTGGCATATTTTTTACACCGTTCACCGTGGTCGCTCAAATCCCGAAGCACTTATATCAAAAATTATAATTTTGATAACCATCCTCACCGATT